>WION01000157.1:0-119044 GCA_015039365.1 Amanita rubescens
GAAGTATTCGTTAGGGACGAATTCTTGTGTTTCGGATGCTATCCAACGTTCTGTAAGGTGATCGAATCTGATGTGTTGTTCCTGAAGATATAAATCTGCGAAGTAATAATATGATTCGTTCGGAGGTCTAGTTCTTTTTGTGGTATCCAGAATTCTTGTTCTTTAACTGGATTTCCTCCTGTATCTTCCCAGATTCGTTTTGCACCGTTTAGTCTGACGTAGTATCCGTCAAGAACGTAGTTCCCTTTACGATCTCGTGTAGCTCTATTCGGTGGAGCTCTCCAATCCGTTTTGACAACGTGGCCAGTAACCTACGGGCTGGCTTTCCGGAAGTTCGTCGAAGTGTGTGTTATCAAGTGCCAATGAATCGATGTTCAGGCTTATTGATAAGTTCGACTTAATTGTTACGAACTCGTTAATCTCAACTTAAGTTGCAGCGGCAACTCTAGTCACGATTACAAGTCTTAAGTCAAACGTTAAGATTATAAGTTCAATACTAAGTCAAAGCGTTGACTTAGGATCTGAGGACGATATGGTAGATGAGTTTAAGAGTACGGTTATATTGCCAGACGACAATAAACAGCTAAGTCGAACTTAGGGTTCGACTCTAGAATACATGCGGTATTTATACTAGCAAGTACAATGAGACGTACTAATTAATGAATAATGGTAAGTACGAAAGTAAGTACCAAGGACGGCGTCATATGTGGAACAAGGAATGGTATAAGTAAGGAAACGAGTTAGTCCGTATGAGTCGAGCATAAAGGGAACGACGAGTAAGGTATGCATAAAGAAAATAAACAGTTCCGACGTATCATGTAAGCATAATGCGGGAGTCCGTACCGTGTTGTAACAAAAACCGGCACTCAAGTTGGGCGATTCCGAGCCACGTTTGAAAGAAAAAAATGAACGATGTCGGACTTAATTCTCACCTCAACGTTCAACAGTCCGCCTCTGCCAGTAGTACTCTTCGTTACAGAGTCTTGAATAGTATAAGCTTCCATAGGCTGACTAAACGAGTTTTATGACTTACCGTATCGGACAAATCCAGTTGTATGTAGAAATTTGAGAGTGATCACGGCCGTTCATCGTGAACCGCCGTGTCCTGGCGTGGATTACCGTGTCACGGCATGAATCATCGTGATTCGTCAGCATGCCCAACGCGTGAACGTGAACCGATCACGATCGGCTGACGTAACGCTCCCGTTCTGTTGCGCCCGCTAGTCTGACGGCTCAAGCGCTCGTCATCGACAGTATTTATTGACCCCGTGAGCCGGGGATGGTGTCCTTCGTGGGGGTCAAGGCGGGGAATGCCACTAGCGCGTCTCACAGGTCTCACAGATCACCGCGCTGGTAATACTCGCCAATCTCGTCTTTTCCCCGAAGAGGAATCCGGGTCCCCAATGTGAAGATTGGCTCTCCAGAACTCTCACCACGCAGGTCGCATCAATGAGTGCGTAGCAATGTTTTCGAAGCCGTGAGCGTACGTATCTTTCATCCTTCTCGCTTCGGCCAAGCTCGTTCAATATCTACTATCCTGGCCCACAGTTCCCGCCTCATTACACTCAAGGGTCCACCCAATACCAGCATATTCTTCGGCAGATCTAAAAGCAGTCGGTTACAACTGCATTTCGTCCAAGTAGGCACCCTGATTCGAGTTATTACAGACAATGATGAACAAGGTCACCTGCGTCCAGCAACGCTGCATTAAGCGGATTAAGTGTTTTACGACTAATGCTCGTCCTGCTCGGTGCCAGTTGGTCTCGTAAAGGGTAGACGAAGTGGTTAGACGAAGAAGTTGAGGTATGTTTTCGAACATGGACAACTTTTGTTCCTTTTTGAAATAATCATGTCAGGTCAAATTGACGCATTGCCATTCATGTACTTTTCACGTAATATACATATGCTACTGTCACCCTAGACCTACACCTCTTCCAATACAGCCCCTTGAGCATCCCCACCTTTGGACCCTCCCACTATCAGTCACCACATGAAGCCCCACCGCTCCACCAAAGATTACTCGTCACCCAAATCTGCACACTCCCACCCGTACACGTTGTCATTGTCCCAATCAACTGGAGTGAGCAGTGAGAGTAGAAACGAGGCTCACGGCAGTCCACGCGCGCCACGCTGGATCACGGCGGTTCACGCTGGATCACGATAGTTCACGCTGGATCGATACCGTCATATAGTTTCACCGTGGAAAGTTCAGAATGAATTCAGAATCGTACGGTCTGCGAAGCCGTTCGGCCTCGGCTTGGCGGCCCATGTGGTCGAGCAAGCTACCCGCCAGTAAGCAAACGATGATGATTTGTAGAAATCGTGAATAATGCTGATCGATCATCACATCATAGAACATTGAGCCGCAGCTCGCGTTTCCGCATCTGAGCTGTTGCTTGGAGTTACTTTTGGCCCCGGATGAGTGCCACACAGTGGCGTTATACAATTCCGCTGGCATGGACCGCCCAACTCCTAATAGTGCAGCTGCAATTTAAGAAAAAATCTGCAGCCTGTTTTGGTAACGGCAGGACAGAATTCGGTTTCCATGCGATGGGATCTTGGCGAATTATTCAAGCTCAGATGGTTCAAACCCAGCATCCAGTATGTTTAAGTCGTAGCCCATTTTCGCCGGTGTAACGAGCCGATTCCAGCTACGTTGGAACCGATCTCCGAAACCTTCCGAAGCTCCCCGAAGCACTCCGAGCCTATGCTCGATCCCGGAGGATGATCGTTTGTGTTCGGACGCATGCACAGGCCTCGGACTCGGTGCAGGATTCATCACATGGTCACCTCGTGCCTCCGTAGTATATATACCATTGTGTACGTAGTTGTAGTTAGCGAATTATCACCCCATTACTGCTCCGAGTTCGATTCCTTTCGTTCCCTTCGTTCCTCGGTGCTTCGGACACCTTCCACTCATTTCACCTTCGCATTCGGCACCCTCTCTGCCTCCGAGGCACCCCCAGGACTGACCTCCGAAGCCCCTTTGGCCGAACGCACTTCCGCATCAGGCCTTCTTCTGATCGTTTCAACTGGAGCCCACCGCGAGGGGCTCTTAGGTCAGTCCGTCGGTCATTCCTTTCACCCAACTGCTGCACAGAAAGCATCGGACAAGTTCCGGTGTCACTTGGAATCTGCTCCGAGCCACTCCAAGCACTCTGCCGGCCCTCCCATAGCTCAGAGACCATACCCTGCCGACCTTTCTTCAATTATACCCTCCCCGCTCTTTACACTGCAGTAGCCTTCACCACTCGGCCCCACAGCACCAGCACAGCATCAGCCGAACAACGCCCACACGTTCCACTACTCCCGATCCAGCTCCGATCGATCAATAGCTTTCGTCCCTGAAGCCCCTTGCTTAATCCACCTCGCTTTCCATCAGAACAGCTCGCTTCGCTTCGGCCTGCCAGTAACATCATGACCGAACCAAGCCGCCGCATGCCCATCCGAACGAACAAGGAGGCACCCTGCTTCCGAGGCACTGCCGCTGGCCTTGAGAGATACCTCGAAGATATCGAGATGATCTGCGAGGATAGACAACGCTCCGGAGATGCTGAACTGATCAAATGGGCCTGTCTACTATACCGATGAGAAATCTTCCGAGATCTGGAGAGCCGCTCGGGACACCCTATCGGATCCGAAAACCTGGGATGCATTTAAGAAAGCGATTTCCGAGATCTACCCCGAGGCACAGCCCGATCGCCGCCACACTATTGCAGCACTACACGCCGTTTCCGACCGCTTCTCAGCGCAAAATGTCACATCCGAGACAGCCCTTGCTGAGTATCACAGGGAATTTTCCGGAACAGCTCAATACCTCATCGGAAAGCGCCGCATGACACGCCGTGAGGCAAGCATCATGTACATGTCCGCATTCCCTCCCGAGCTCCGACCCGATATCACTACTCGGCTCACAATCAAGTACCCGGACATCCACCCCGATGATGGCTATGATCTAAAAGACATGAATAGTGCCGCGCAATTCATTATCAGCTCAAGGTCTGCTATAGCCTTGCTCGCCGCGACCATCCCACATGTTCCGACGCTTCCGACACCTTCAACGCCTATCCCTACTTCCCCTCCGAGCACTGCCTTCGCTCCGAGCACAGCTTCCACCCATCTCCTTAGCAGATGCATTTTCTGTGGAGATATCAATCATCGGACGGCCTGCTGCCATATCAGGGATGAATACGCAAGGCAAGGGAAGATAAAAATAGTCAATGGACGGATTCAATTTTTGGACGGCAACGAACCGAATGCATTCCAATACCGCCACTTCGGACAATGGTTCAAAGAACGCATCGATGTATGGCTGCTGAGGTACACACAGCCGACCGCTCCGAAGCCATTTGTGTCCTCCAACTACTTCCTGGAAGCTCTAGACCACTCCGGAACGCATACCGCCGAGCCTGTCAATACTGAAGCACTGCAAAACGTACATACGACTCCGACGCACATACACATTAGCACCACGATCCCTAATCAATCCACGCTCCCTAATACCACCCCCTCCGAACCCTCTGAACCCTCCAGACCCTCCGACGCTCCTACCACTACAACGCATGATATCGCTGAGACCTCCGAGGCTCCTGATGACCCCACCACTGCTACGCCAATTTCTGCCACCCCGGAAACCCTCGGCGACCCCATCGCCGAAGTCTTTATCATTTCCGAGCCATCTGGCATCCCAACAGCTGCCATTCCGAGACCTGATTCTGCCGAAATTCCGACCGCCGCCCTGACCGCCTGCACGATTGAAGAAAGCGAGATGAGGAGAACCCACCCACCACTTCCCTTCTACTTCCTATCACCATCCGATCTCCCCGTCCTGACCAGGAGGTCAGTATTAAAAGTACCCAGGAGGTGTAACGAGCCAATTCCGGCTACGTTGGAACCGATCTCCGAAACCTTCCGAAGCTCCCCGAAGCACTCCGAGCCTATGCTCGATCCCGGAGGATGATCGTTTGTGTTCGGACGCATGCACAGGCCTCGGACTCGGTGCAGGATTCATCACATGGTCACCTCGTGCCTCCGTAGTATATATACCATTGTGTACGTAGTTGTAGTTAGCGAATTATCACCCCATTACTGCTCCGAGTTCGATTCCTTTCGTTCCCTTCGTTCCTCGGTGCTTCGGACACCTTCCACTCATTTACCTTCGCATTCGGCACCCTCTCTGCCTCCGAGGCACCCCCAGGACTGACCTCCGAAGCCCCTTTGGCCGAACGCACTTCCGCATCAGCCTTCTTCTGATCGTTTCACCGGTCTGTACGGCTTTTCTCTGATTATCACAACTGGCATTTGATCATACTTTCGTCACTTTTGCAGCATTTGACACAAAACCTTGGCAAGATAAAAATGACTGTAAGACGCATCTTTCGGCAATTTACTAGCAATTACCATCAAGGGTTTCAGGCCTTCGGCAATCAAGCCCTTTGGGACTCTGGACAGTGGAACACTCTCCGTGACCAGTTTTGAAGGTAGAATCGCACTCTAAAACATTCGAAATCATCTTTAGACCATCCTTACTACGTACTAAGCACCTTCCTCCACATTCGGGCGCGCTCCAGTACTGTCCGTTGGCAGTCGGGAGTCGGAGGAATGACTGTTTGCAGTTGACCACGGCTGCCAGTGCCACAGGGTCGCCTGAAGACCTTACATTTAAAATGGTACGTCGGTCCACTCCACCAATTATGCCCAACTTCAAGCGTGTCTTTTCCAGGCTTTCTCGCCGCAAATTTGACCCCCCTCTTATCGGTCCGCATGGTGGCTCATTTGACTCGCCCTGCCCAACCCCCGTTGGTCTTCATTCCATCCCCCTCCGACACGTCCAAGTCACCGTAAAAATGCGCCGTCTTCCAGTCTTACCTCCAGAAGTATGGCGCGTTATCTTCCGTTTTGCCACAGAAGACGATACCCCATTCACCCCCATCGAATTCCCTGCGAAAATAGCCGACACAAATGATATATCCTTCCTCCACCTTTCCCATTCCCATTCTGACAGAGACGCCCGTCTAGAGCGCTACCTCAGGTCCATAAGGGAGAAGCACAACATCATGGAGGTCTGCAGGCAATGGAGCATCATTGCCCTCGAGGTCCTTTACGAGTGCATCTGGATCTACAAGCCTGCTCAGGCGCATGCCCTCGCCCAGGCCATCTGCTGTGAAAAGGCCAGCGGCACAAGCGAAACCCGCGGTCCCCGAAAAGGCCACTACATCAAGCAACTGCACATCGAGACACCCATCCGGGAACGCTGCTCCCCGAATGATTTGTGCGTCATAGTCGACAATGCGCCCCGTCTTGAAAATTACATGGACTGCAGGTCTGTCCGCCGCAGCATGCACGGTTCCAGCAACGGAGACCCTACATCCGCTGCACAACTCCTCCACACCATCACCCAGGCCAAGAGCCCCATCCGCTGTCTCTCCTGGACCAATTATGACGACATATCCTTTCACCTCCACCTGTCCCACTCGCTCGCCAATGTCGCATCCAAACTAGAATTCCTAGAACTCACCTTTTGCAACATGGACATACACAGCCTCTCAGAGCCTTTGAGAGGCTATCCAGGTCTACCACTTACCCTTCCGCATCTCCATGCCCTCAAACTTTGTTTGCATGATGCCACCCTCGCTGTCTTTGCTACTTGGGACCTGCCCATCATAAAAAATGTCTCTATCGTTGCGGCTGACTTTTCTTACGCCGGCGAAGGCTTCTGCAACTTCTTCCGCACGCACGGGGAGAAACTTAAACAACTTGAACTTGCCCACTCGTCTTCCATCATCGAAGATTATTACCTCACCATTCCTGTCGACCCGCAGACTGCCGCTTCGCGCAGCGTCCATCTTGCGGCGTGGTGCCCCAACCTGGAAGAGTTCATCTGCAGTGCCGATACCGAATGGAACTGGCAAAGCTTGGACTGGATTGCGCCCCACCCTCTGCTTCTTTCCCATCCAAATCTGCGACTCATCGGCATCCGTGACTTGGATAAGCGGATGTGTGATGAAATCTCGATCCGCATGAACCCATTCCGCCCCCTTCTATCGCAGATCAGATCTCTCCTCTGTTACGGCTCATTCCCCAAACTCCGCGTCATCTGCGATATGAGTTTTGAGAGCAATATCATGCGTTCGGAAGCTTGTTCGGAGGCTGTCATCAACTTCTGGTCTCAAGTTGCGCAGCTCTGCAAGGATGCAGGAGTACAGTTGGAGGATTACGCTAGAATGAATATCATCATGATGACTCGTAAAGATATTGTTCATGCACAGGCCAAGGGGATGTTGCACAAGGAGAAGCAGAAGCTTTGCTGGTGGAGGCGAAACCCGCTGCATCACCTTACTAGGCTCATATCGATTGCAACATAATCTCAATCATAATGTCCTCTGGGGCGTCCCAACTGTATCTCATGTTTTTAACGCATTCTTTCCTGTTGACATCACCCTTTTTGAACATTTTGCTTTTCGTTAACTTGCTTTCACTCGCTTTGATTTGTTTGATTGCTCTAGCTCTCAGATCTCTTTGCATCGTCTACTTGCTGCAACAGTCCAAACTGCTATACCCCGCACCCGCCCTCGATTGTTAAATGTTCTCATCCTCGCAAACTGATTTGTTCATCACACTTACATAGAACGAGAGCAGTCATCGCTGGAGCGCCGACATGAACCTCGCGCCCAATTTCTTTATATAAAACTGTTTAAATCTACACAGTATGAATCTACACTACTGATGACATTTTCGTCAATATGTTCTAAGTAGAGGAGGGATGAAGAGGAAAACTGAGTCTTGAGTCTTTGATGGACAATTCTCGCAGGCATTGCACAGCAGAATGTGAAAGGACATCACTGATCAGAGTCTTACCCTGAGCCTCGTTGCTTGCGTCGCTCGACATCACTTGTACTATCGACGACAATCCGCTGTCTCTCGTATTTCAAGGTCACTGCCGCCCTATTAACTGCGTCAAGTTCTCTCCGTCGCACTCGAAAAACGCGCCCAAACTCGTCAAGTCCTCTGTCTATCCAACGCCAGCTGAGCCAACAACTCTCGTTTGCAGCTGGAAGATGAACGAGTTCAGATGCTACGATAATCCAAACCTACGGCGCCGCCGCCCTGTCTCTTTAACAAGTGCGTATTTTCCTACCATGTATTCGTGCTCTTTAAGCTAACTCTCCGCAAGAAATCACCACTTCGCCATGCTCCGTTTCCCACCCGTGATCCATGAAGAGCGGGATCATAAACATCGACTTCGGAACACGCCCTGAAAGTCAATGTGGAGGTTGGGATTCTGCAGCCACATTCGTGGACGCATACGCTCCCGAGCAATACGCGTAGACCGCTTGCCCCCGGACAAGGCAACTTGAAAAAGCAAAGGGGAAAAAAGTCAGCCGAGATTCAGCTGAACCCAAATTCGACAGCGGCGATGTACGTCTACTCGTCCAGTGCCTACTTTAGACTTCTTGATTCACTCACAATTCGTGACAGCGATGTCTTCGCCGTGTGGTGGATCACTCAACCGGGGTACAACCGAACCAAAACGGAGTTCACGAACGCTTGGAAGACACTCAGTAACGAGAAAAAAGAGGTGCGGCCTTCGATTTTCTCTACATATCCTCTAAGTTACTTATTGACTTACAGGAAGTTTACCTAGTATTGTTATCTTCTAATCTAAGTTCTCTACAGGGAATTGGGGAAGAATTAGGACGATGAGGAGGAGCAGGAGGGGCAGGGGAGGAAGGGGTACTAGCAGGGGCAGAGGGGGTTTCCGAAGGGGAGCAGGGGAGGTGCAAGCGAACGGTGGTGGGCAACGACGAGTTAGATGACGCCGAAGTGTTCAGGAGCACACAGATCAATACAGATATTTTCAGATGCATTCAGATTCTATATGTTCTACGGGCGAATACAAACGGCGTTGGCGACATCTACCACGAGCCCGGAGGCAACAGAAATACATCTGACAATGTGGCCACTTCTCCGGTTTGCCCCGGTTTGTCCCGTTCCTCCGATCAAAACAGATTCCTCCCGCGCCTTTTCTCACTGGGTTTGACCGTTCGACCATGCACATAGTTGAAGGGCTCCAGAAGGCTCTTCCTCGTGATCCGCTCACCGTCTACGTAGGTATCCGAGTCCCACACCCATCATCCTCCAGTCGCCGGCACTCGCGTTGTCGCTTCTTAAGTTCTTAGAACTGTATTACCACCGGACTAACGGCGCTCATCACCTGGCGCTCATTTTGGCCATCCCTTTCGCATTCAAGTTCTTCATCTCTGGGACCATCATCTCTTTTCGAGAGATGTTTCTTGCGTGGAGGCTCGCCGATATCAGGGACCTCGACACTATCATCGGCGAATTGCCCACATGGAAGAAGGCTGGTGGCGAAAAGAAATTTGTCCTTGGTCTCCTTGAAGCTGTGAACATACTAATGTAAGACAATGATGGTCTTGAGGAAAGCGGAGCGAGAATCTCACCTTTCGACGTCATTTAGTTTTTGGCCTTGGACGATCTGACGCATGATCTGTGCGTCGCGGAAGAGTGCTATGGCCAACTCGCGTTTAACCCGCTAGACACGTTTCCGGTCAAGATTTGGTGTATAAGGCCGTATACGGCGCTATGTAGAAAGTTGTTCCATGGGAAATTGAAAAAGAGGTCCTATACAACAATGCCGTAAGCACGCGGGCAGAACGTGTCTGAGAAAATGTTTCCCACCAGAAACGTGGTCAAGACATTCAAGTCGATAAAACACCGTTTGAGTTTCTCCCCGATGCAGAGCTCTATTTCTCGGATGACTGTGAGCGTCCTCCGCGAACTTCTCCGAGACCCGCGGAATCTTGATTGCGAAGGCGGGAGATCTTGAGAAGTCGACGTCGCTCTGGCTAATGGCGTGCCTGGAGGCGTCATTTCGGGCGGTGGCGCGCTAAAAGGGTTTTCAGGAGGAGAGCTTTCGGGAGGAGACAATGAGGAAGGAGGGAGCGGTGATGGTTCCTGGGCAGGCGACATTGACTGAGGTTCATCAAACATGGCAATTTCTTCCGTTGCGTCTTCATCTAAACTTCCAGCCTCTTCGTTGCTGCTCATTTCTTCGTCCGAGGAGAAAACAGGAGAGGTGGAGGAACATGAAGCTCCCTGAACGGGCAGCTCCAAAGCGGGTTCTACCTCATCTTATATCATTTCAATTGGCCCTCGTTCCCGATCGCCCATCTGGTTAAGGGATATGACTTGCGCGAGTCCTTCAAGTGCTGCGAGGCCGCCCCGCAAACGACCCTGTTCGTCATATAGTTCGTCGTACTCGGGCGGCCGGTTCAGCGCGGACATGTTCGAACAATGCAACAACTCTGCAAACAGCTCGGATATCCGGTACCGTTTCAGCGTAAGCGGAGTGATCTGGCCCACAGTCGTCGACACAGGACCAGTCTATGACGAGCTGAGTGAAAAGTATAAAGCAAAAACAGGGAAGACATACCAGGGATCTCGGCGACCCCAATAACCGTTGCAGGTCTCCCATCCGCTCACACATGATTTCCAACAGCGGCCCAAAATGGACCACACCCATCCGATCCACCATCTCTTGCATAGCATGCTCCAGCTCTTCCCTTCCATCTTCGGACTGCGTATGTAGATGTTGTTGAATCTGTATCAGCCGGTTCCGTGCAGTATGGAATATATAAGGTTCATAATAGTCCGCGCTTGAGTCAATAATGATGGAGATGGATTGTGCGACGGATGACGTGGCAGATTCGAGAGTAGGCAGGTTACTTGAAGTTTCTAGATCTTCTGCGTCTTCTGGCGCGACGTTGTGCCCATGAGCTTCAATGCGCTTTCTCTCTGGGCGAGTTCACGAGCAAAGCAGTTGGAAGCCAGTCCGTTTTGAAGGCCTTCCGTGATGCCTGCCGCAGGTGAAGAGGTTGCCATAGCAATGATGTTTTTGATGAGTTCCGCCACGATCGCGTGTGTGTTGGGGCGACAAGAGGTCTGTCAGTCGCGGAATGAAGTTCTGGGATGATAGCCACTGTTTTCGTCCCATTCAGGATGTATTTGCATGAAAAACGTAGTACGCACTTCAAGGATGCCAGCACCCTCGGGAAGCTCGTCCAGCTGGATTATCCGAATCAACGGGTCTACAAATGGCAGCATCTCGATATGCCGCAAGAAGTTTTCGACAACAGAAGGTTGTGATTTGATAAATGCCACCATCTGAAGAAAAAAAAACATTTTCGAACCTCCGCGGTGGAAGAACAGAGAAAACGCACTCTGCGGGCTTTTTGCTCAAATTTTTGTGAAATGAGAGGCCATGACCATCTGTGTTTTCATGTCTTCGGCCGGAGCGGTCGAGCACCGTCTCCCAGAAGGGTTCGAGAACCTGGTGTTGCTCGTTCGTGCAGGTCTCGACGATGGACCATATTTTGCTGCATAGCACTTCCGTCGCCACGTAAGGATCTTGATGAGTCGAACCGGATAAGAAAAGAAAAGAGAATTGTGACGGACTTCACACAGGTTCGGTTCCGGTCCGGTCAAGTATATATTGTATGATTCCCATTCCTACATGTAGGTGATCATGCGCAACACAACCCTCTTTGGTTCCCCTACATATATCTGGTACTTTTTGGAGGTGGAAATAGTAGTGAACGGTTTATTAATGCTGTTAAACGAGTCAAGAGCAATTTAATTTTATAAGCTAGATGGTTATGATAAGTTTGTCCACGGACAATCACGCGTGAACAACTCACTGGACAAAAAATGAGTATTTTCGAGATCACGCATGGAAGTTGGAACACGCATGAATATTTTGTTTTATTTTCGAGCTGAATGATCATGCAATTATGGAAAGAAAATGGGTTTTGCGTGATCACGAATGAATAATGCATGATCATGCGAAAAATTTGAAAAATTGGGGATTTTGTCCAATTTGGCGAAACATAGGATTAGCAACTAAGTTATACTACACTTCACGACGATCTGTACCAAGATGTACTGTGACGGGCAGATTGCAATGAGACATGAGGTAATTGTTGAGAGTAAAATGAGTATCATAGGTATTGGGAGGTCCAGTTGGGATCTCGGCCACGTCGACCAGGCACAGCTGAAACAATCATGGGATATTCAAGTTCATAAGGTTCTAAACAAATACTGTGTTAGCGGTTCAGATATGTAGCAAAGGAAAGCACGAACCCGGTCAAGCGATTGTATGACTAGCAAATTATCTCCAATACCTGCATATGCAATCTGGCAGCTTGCAACGTGGCTCACGATGTCATTCAGTGATACAATAATAAGCGGTTCATGTTGATTGTGATAAAGCCGGATGTCGAGCAATGGATACTTTGCATATGGATCGTGTGAAGCTTCATGCTGGCTGAGACTTTTGAAGGGCGAGATAGCGCAGAATGGTTCTGTGATCCAATCGTTTTTATTCTTTAACCGCCGATGCATGAATATTTCTTGAATGAGGCCAGCCTGCATCCCGCGCGAAGAATTGCCACCGTTAAAGAGAACGAGGGCATTTTTCCTGTTATGCCGAGGTGTGGTATATATGGTGCCCTTCCATTCTACCTTCTTCCTCTGCTGCGCAGCGCGTGGCAACATGGAAGTGCCAGGAGATGCCGATGAAAAATAGTGTGGAATCGGTGGCGACTGCTTCATTAGATACGATGACAATGCAGAGTATACACTGTCAGACAAATCGACTGTGGCTTTACCATCTTCCCATCGGAGAGACCCTTCACAATGACTGGGCACGTCAGCTACCAGGAGGTCATGAAGGATGTTTCTGGTGAGACTGCTGCTGCAGTGCTGTCTAAATGGTTGCCGAAGGACTTCGACTGCCTTCCCATTGGAAGAACCCATCAGAGCCCTCAAATTAGCCCCCTGGCAGAATGCCCGAATGAAAGTCACTTCCAACTCGCCTAGCCAAACCCCGCTGTGAGGCTGTGGTAACAAGTGACATTCAACATACTTACCAGGTCGATTGTTCATATTCTGCCTCTGGATAATTCCATTGTACCTCTCAAAGGGGAAAGTCCACCAACCATGCACTGGCCCATATGCCTTCAGAGATTCAGCTAGGTGGAGTGAGGCATGATGGTTTGGGGTGAGCTGATCGGGTGGGAATAGTTCAAGAAAAGTCGTGAAATAGTGCAACATTTGCTCCTTGACGATCTCAATATGTTTGGTAGATGTATACCGGGCTGTTGCCCACCGGATAGCTGTAGCCAGTGCGAGAAAATTGTCTAATAGCCTCTTCTGGTGAGGCGTAGCATCGGTCCCTCCCCAGAGACGAATCATTGTGATTACGAGGGTAACGGTGAAAAACATCCGCCATGTGTCTGCCTTGAGTTTCCCGACTTTTGCTGATCCTATGTTTGGTGGGGGCGGAGCAAGCCATGTCGGAAGCGTCGTCTTCATCATGTCTTTATCTATCTCCTCCAAAACTAATCTGTTCAGAATGACGCGGCCTGCAGCTGCTCTGGATCCCTCTGACATCAAATCAATTACAGGATAAGGCTCTGGTGGCCGGATGTGAATCGAAACGATTGAATTTGATTTGCGCTGCATGGTATCTACCCCATCAGTTCTACAATCATTCGGGCTCAAGTACGAAAGTTACCCAGTTGACCAGGGCTGAAGCATACTCTTTTCTTGTCGGTGACTTTCCCTTACTCTGGACATATACGGCATTATCATGGGCGATGGTAGCCAAGTAAGTCCGACGAAGGCGGGCCAATGCCACGGTGTCTCCCTCTCCTATAGCCTTGACCGCTTTTTGCAACTCGCGGCTCTGTTCTTCAGTAGAATGAGGTGCGGTTCGTTTATTTGGGGAGACAGAGCGGTCCATCCCCCAGAGATAGCGACAGTGTCGCTGAGCATTGCCCAGGAACAAGTTGTGCATAGCGTCCACGACGCCATGCTTGAAGGGGTCCCAGTAAGGAAGTCGCATGAGTTCCGACCAGCGTACGCCCGTTTCGGCAAAGATCCTTTCCCTAGCCTCTTGATTCGAGGCATTCAACCATCGCTCTCCAGCCGCCACATAGTCGTCTCTCGTCCACCGGGGCCAGTTCGAAACATTGAAGTCAGTCTTCTGCGATGCAGGCAATTTGCAAAATGCACACATGTGCTGCGCACTGCTATGGCCTGCAAATCCTGCTACTTTCCTATACCCCGGTAAATCGCATATCACAGCGAGAAGGGCACACTGCACAAGGAAGCTCAGCGACGAACCTCCTATCCCACTAAAAATAACGCCTGGGCGGAACAGAAGCAACAAGTCATCAATCACCGGTCGCAAAAGATTGTTGAGTTCAGAGTCTGACGCGGGCTCATTTGGGCCAGGGATGATGCCTGCGAGATATACATTTTCTACCTGGAGCCAAAATTGCAAGCAGCGAAATAGTATAACAATGTGCCGCACCTGATACCGAAGATGGATCGGTAAATTCATGCATATCATATATATTCCGCCGATACTATACTGCCTTCCGCTCTTTCGAGATCCATACGGGTTGAACCAATCTATATTCATATTGAAAACGAGCTGGAGTCCGCCAGGTGAACTCTCCAAAAAGGGCCTCCCATCGGATCCCATCAGTTTCTTTGCTGCGTCCCCTTGAAGGATATCGGATATCAGTTCTTGGTGGCTTCGTTGTGTCCCTGCTGCATTGACCCCGAGGGATTCCACGAGTCCAGGTCGAGCAAGCAGCCGCGCTAACCAGGACGTGAAAGGCTGATAAGCAAATGTTCGGATAGGCCTAGAGGTCGATTTTCCGGGTTCCGATGTCTCTGTTGCGACCATGATAGGTGTTCCACATTCCTCTCCCCCTTCAAATTTTCTATTCGTGCATTTGCGGGGGTATTCCTGCCCTATATCTGGTGCATAGAGGGCAAAACATTGGGGGCAACAAGCGTAATGAATCAGGTCTGGTTCAAGATGGAAATGAGCGATAGCCGTCCTTATGTCAAAAGGCCAGTCGTGCGCTGAAGGTATGCGCTTATCCGGATGATCTTCTCCATTTTTAATCTTGAAAACTTGTGTGCAGGTGGAATATGTTGTGGCGACTATGGCACTGAGTGCAGCAAGCAAGAAATTTGTCCCCTCCCTGGAGAGGCCTGAGATAATATGCAAGACCAGCGCTGTTACGAGACCTAAAACGAGTGGTTGTGGAAGTTTCTGCGCCAGGCTGAATGTTCTAGTATCCTGAGCTAAAGACCGTGGGCATTGACGTAGGGAAATATTTAACTCCACTCACTGCAGTCGATCAATTGTGGTTGAGACTCAGAGTCTCTGCGCAAAGCCGCGTCTATCCGCTTTGCAGCCCAAGCGCGGAGTACGGCTCCATCAAGGATGACAACATGTTCTCTTATCCGCGAAGTCAAGGATTCTTTTTGGTTGGGTAATTCTGCGTCTTCTTCAGCTGATATCTGCATGTCGTCTAATTCTCGCAGCGCATGTGCAACCCAGTCTTTGTGCTCAAGAAACACAGAGTTAGAATCAAAGTTTAAGGGAGGCGGTTCTTGACAGCCAGCTGAGCTCCATTTAGTGGAAAAAATTATTGGTGGGAGCTTGAACGCGCGCTGGCGGTAGGGAATGGCAGGGGTAACCCCAGGGTTTTCAGAGCCCAACCCTTACCCTTACCCCCCAAAACCCTCACCCTTGGCCAGGGGTGGAGGGTTTACCCCTCAAAACCCTAGGGGTACACAAGGGGTTGCCCAAGGGTACAAGGGTACAAAAATACCCCAGGGTTTGACCCAAAGGGTTATCAGTAGTGGTACTACTTCATTATCATATGGCACTGTGATATGTGACATATGTATCATGATATATATATAAGGTGCTAAAAGTGACCAACCAGGCTCTACTGCCACTGGTGACATGTTTCCCATTAGTACAATGTGCCCCAACCTTGGCAATGGGTGCCTTTTTTACAACACCTACATATGTGCTCTATAATTATTGAAGGCTCTATCTATGTATATATGTATCATTCAGGAGGTTGGCAATATTAAATACCCAATGATTTGACTCAACACCATAAGTCATTAGCCAAGCTCTAACAAATTGCCATTACCTGTCAACCTCTGACTAATATTAGGCATTGAATGTTAGGGACTCACGGCTATTATTTTGAAGTTACATATTGCAAAAGCAACTAACTACTTTGTATTGTAACAATGCTGTTGTCATACACACTTCCATTTATATTGATAGATATGTATGAGCATTCACTCATTGAATACTTCAATGACTAAGGTACATATCCTCCAAGTCAGTTTGAAGTCACATGGCTGTACAGACATACCCAATTATTCCATTCCCATTTGAAGAATGTCTAGGATTAGTGAGGGATTACATGCCATTGAACATTACATTACATTAGTGTAGTAGGTGCTTTATTTCCCTTCATCTTCTTAATTTAACCATACTTACATGTATGCCCTTTGTTAGTGTTCTTTGTTTGTTCCTCATTGAAGATAAAACTATATTATTATCATTGAGCATAGCCAGTTTAATCTTATCTGGGTGCATATCATTCTTTTTGAAGTCTTTGGTGGCTGTGGTCCCAGGGGTATGAAGGGTTAATCCTTATAGGGAGGGGTTGGGAGGGGTAGACAGGCTCCAACCCTTACCCCTACCCTCCACCAAACCCTCCATGAAGGGTGAGGGGTTGCCCATACCCCTGCCATTCTCTAGCTGGCGGCGGACAAATTCAGCCTGGATTGCATTGACTTTGCGCCGGTTCTGTGCAACTTCGCTCAATTCATCAGTACTGGCAGTACAGGTCCTAAGCTGTTCATTAGGAACATACCACGGGAGTCACTAAAACGTTCCTTTTCTCCCCGGCTCGGATGGCTGCTACCTGAATGTCGAAAATCTGATTGCACAGAATCGGGGTCTTGAGAACGAATGCGCATGTTGTTGATTTGCGATGCAAGTAAATCGATATCATCGGGAGGTTTTGAGCGAAGGTGTACCTTTATTCCTTGTTCCCGTTTTTCATGTGCTAAGCGAGTGCTTGGCTTGATCATGCAACCAGGAACTTCAATGCCGGTATCAGGATGAGCAACTACCGTTTGAGAGCATTTGGAGCATTGGCATAAAAGAAACGCTGGTCCCATCGCGATGATTGTAATGATAAATCATGCGGTAGGGCGTGACAAAATTAGGATGGCAACTTATATTGAGCTATTATACAAAAAAATGACAGGAGCGAGGTAAACGAGTCAACACTATATGGCAAGCAGGCACCAAGTGGTTGGTTCATATGGGCCATGACAGCCATTCACGTCTTTAACTTCTTGGCACATAGTGGCATTTGATTATTGTCGTGGTGACAATTACTAAATTAGGCACGAGCATACTCTGGATTATTACGCAGCTATGGACCTACTTACGCTTTTTCCCTCTGGGTCCATACGATATACCACTCTCCCCATTACATTCCAAATCCTTCTCAACATCTTCTTTTTTCATCTTATTTTCAAGGTACTTTCGCCAGGCAGCCGGAAGCCGGTTTGATGTTACAAAAGCGAGACCAATATGCTGAAATTGAGTTGCTGGAAGCGAAGGCTGCACCTTCTGGAGACTTGTGGCATGCCACTTTCCTGGCTTCCATGCGATTAATGTGTTTTTGGCATTTTGGACCCGTATCCCATATTCGGCGATGAAAAAGTTGCCCCCGTATGTGGAATCTGGGTACGACCTGTCGGTATTCCATGAGATTGCCCAATCATGGGGTTGCTCATCTCTATGGACAGCCCTAGATGCACATCCTATGAGAAATTATAGTGGTAAAGGTAATGCTGCACTTACCGCGAGTAATTGCTCGCCATAAGGCCCATAGGTGGAGCGAGCTCAACATCGTGGAAGTTGAAGGAAGTTTCGCCAATCACTACCTCATATGAACCTTCCCGAGTTGTTGTCTTCCAGTCGCGATTCATTGCTGGAAGGCCATTCTTGTGAATGAAGTCTTCGAAATCGCTGATGATCTCGTCGGGTAACCATGCCCGGCATAGGTTCCAAAATAGTGCAAATACTGCACTTGTCTGCTGGGCAAGGTTGTCCACCATTTCTTGGTCCTTCTTTCTTCTTTCAATATTCCTAGCCCAGTCGAACGCGAGCTTCGACCGGGAGCCAGCTGAAAAACCTGCGAGGACCAAGGAGCCAGGATCGTCTTTCTGGGGCAAAATCAGTTGCAGTATATTAGGAAATGGCGAGACAACGCACTCTAACGTTCCTTTTCACTGCTATGCTCAGCTGAATCACCTGATTGACGAAATGTATGAGCTCAGGGTGCTTGCAGAAATCCCGAATAACGATCCCAACCAATTGGTCTTGAAATGCGCATTAGTGGATGGCTGGAATAGTCTGAAATACGCTTACCTTCTTCGTCTCTGAAAATGGCACTTTGGCCAGGCAGTAAATCATGCATAAGCATCTCCTCGTCTAGTTCATGAACTGGGAGGCGTGGGGTACGTCGGTCCTTCATCTTGCAGTTCTTAAGATGGCTGCTCCACATATTAAATATTGTCTTGTTCTCGGCAATCCAGTGACCAGGTGGAGGGTAGATCGCTCCGACTCCAAGGTCGATTGCAAGAAAAGTGGGAATGCTATCTAATAGCTGCTGCCTGCGAATCGCCTGGAATGGTGATTTCCAGTTCAGGCCGGCCTGGAAGACGAAGAGTCGCTGCTGCTCCTGCCGTGTGTTTTTCAGGTTTCGGCGGTCCTTCAAAACCTGCAGAAGTTGTTCGCTGACAGTGTTCCCGTGACAAAGAGGATTGTTGCAGAAAGAAATAAAGTTATTGACAAGTTTGGAGGGATCTAGAAGTTTCGGTGAGGCCCCTGCATCCTTGAGACATGTGGCTAGGGCATGGGAAACAGCCTGCAAAGCGTCGTCGGTGATTGCAACAGAAAGCAGATCGAGGAATGCGGGATCAGATCCAAGGACGTCAGCACAGTGTTGAAACATCTTGTTTGCCTTAGAGCCAACCATAGCAGAGGATACTATAGTAGAAAGGCGCTGCGTGTGTCGAGAAATAGCGGGCGGTTAGCACAGCCACCATACGTCTTACCTGCCACACCTATGCTGCGCGACCCACAACTCGTTGCACTGGGGAAAGACCAGCCTTAGCCCTTGTTTCATGCCGTGCTGACCGGAGCGGGCAGGTTCTAGAACCAATGCATACGGGAAGTGAAGCCAGCATATCGCTAGGTCGGGTCACTCTTTTCTACCACCAGCCCGCTTCAAGTCCTAAGCTCCTGTGCTCCAGCTAAACCGCTCCAATCACCACCACCTGGACCCGCAACTCCCGCATCCCTCCAACCCATCTTCCGCAGCATCTGACAGCCCTGCCCCAGCAAGAGCACCCCAGCAGCACCCAGCAGCCTCCGACGGGGAAGCTCAAGATTTTGTGCGACCAAGGACATCCGAGCAAGGTGCGGCACCCGTTCCCCCATCCAAGCGACTGAGTACTAAGGTCTCCTGCAGTATGATAGCGTATTGAGCCGCGGAGCGATGCTCCTTGCCATATGGCCCTCTCTACGGCTACGCCTAGCCCTCCTTCCTCTCCCAAATCTGGCCCAGCAACCTGGACCTCACGACCCCACTTGAGTTCATTTACGGCCAGCGCTATCGTAGATGGGAGAGGAATCCGCGACCTTCTCAAGTGTGGAACTCGATTACCGCCATCATCATTCGACCAGACACTCCAAGATCAACCAGGTTCACTCACACACTCCCTGCCCCCCCGGGTCTCTTTGTCTACCCCACCATCCGGACGTCGTTGCCCCTAGCCACCTATCCAATATGCCCATCCACCAAATCTTGATGCGGCCGGCGTTTTGCACTATATGTTTATATCAGTCAGGTGGATGCCCGCCCGGCAGTGCAGAAGACCGGCAGATTCTACCGCGGCGCGATTCTGCCCCGCAGTCGTCCAAGATTTCCTACCAACCGGTCCCCTTCGATTTGTTTTGCCGGGTCGGCTGGCCATTCACCGGTGCCGCCTTGCGCGGGCTTTTTACAACTGTTACTGGCTGTAGAGAGTCCTCTGCGTCCCAATACCCCTACCCACATCTCCTTCTCCAGAGCCATCCACCGCCCCGCTGTGTCTCTATCGAATGTGTTATACGCAGATTTCTTTTACAACCATACCTTCGCTTTTTCCTAACCCTAACCCTACATCATCCGATAAGGATCCTGGCACCAGTTCCTTACAGAGCATGTCGTTCTAGTTCCCACTTTCACCTGTCTTGGTGGTATCTTGCCACTCTTCGAGATTGATCTTAATTGGGCGAGTAGCGATGGCTATAGTACATTCAGTGGCACAGATACACATAGCAATCAAACTAATCTGATATTTTTGTAACTTTACATAAGTGAGAAGGCATATAAAGTGAACTGCATACAAAAAAGTGCACATTGCGATGGAAACTTTTGCTGACCAGTGGAGCGCAGAGGCTCAGCACTCACAAGCCAACTGATTTTAGCCACATCGGCACAATTTCATCGCTTACATAGGCAAACATGCGGCACACAGCCAAGTTGGCAAGGATCGCAGCATCTCCAAGAGGCGAGAAGGCTTGGCTTACTCTGTCAAAATTCTGTGCATCTGGGGGGTTAGACAGAAAAATCAGAAAAATCACCGCTTACCAGCTGTCTGACAGCAAGAAAGACACCAATCGTCCAGGACAAGAAAAGGACCAGTAGCACTGCACGATAGTGTCCATAGAAAGGATGTTTCGGTTTAGCTGGGATGCGCAAAAGATATTTAGATAGTAATAGACTGGTAAAAGAAGCTATCATACTCTGCTTGGAAACCCAAAGTTGAATATAGAAGTCGTCCCGGACACTTGCTGCTGCAAGCATCTCCACATCTTGGAAGGTACATTCCTTGTCAGAATTAGTAAGTGCACGACATCAATCAAGCACAACACACAGCGATGGATTTGACGAGATATTCTACAAATGCAGGTAAGCGTAACTTAACATGCTCTCAAAGCCAACAGATACAACAGATACTCACGATCATGTTCAAGTGTCTGGACAATCTTTCCAGTATGTTTGTCCCAAATGCGAACTTGACCATTGTGCGAGCCCATCGTCACAAACCTCCCATTTGCCAGAAAATTTACAGAGAGTAGATCGTAATACAGCATGATGGGTATATCATCTGCGTAGGAGCGAGTCTTGACCAGCGACTCCGTGGAATAGATATCTACACCCATGCGATAATTGGATACTGCAATCTCCTTCTCGTCCGGAGAAATTGCAGAGAATGCTCTTTGGCTACAATGAATACAAGTTACCATAGAACACGCACTGCACTCACACATTCTGAGTTGGGCCTGGAAGGATTTGCCACAAGCGTGACAGCGTTGCGACATCCCAGCAACTATCAATTGTTAGTCATAGGCTGGGGATTCGATGATTTAGGTGACACGAACAATATACCATGGTGCAGATAAGAAACAATCAATTTCTTGTCGCGCTCTACGAAGTGGAGCGACCTCCCACACGTTTTTTCACCATCGAATTGAAGGTCGAAAGGCCGCAGGAGAGCGATGGTCCTGAATTCTGCTGTCAAATCGCACAGAACAATTCACGTTAAGTTCAAGGTACAACGGGTAGATGGCCTCACCATTATCGCCGGCAGCCAGAAAAACATTCGATCCAGCCACCAATGCTATGTGGCACACTGGCAAATGCCGGCTAACAGCTATCGCATAAACTGGCTTCAGGAGTTCGTCCATCAATATGGAAATGAGAGGACCCTGCAGAAGCATTAGCCGGAGGCATTCTCGTAAAAATAGGATTAAACCTGATAGTTGTCGATATATAATGCAATACCATCCGAACAACCGACGAAGAGTCTGGCCTGATGTCGACTGTCCCAGACCAACGACAAGACTGGGGTCTCGAATTGTATGGATGTCACTTGCACGCCGCTCGCAATATTCCAGATTACTAATACTCCGTCTTCGCTACCACTGGCCAGGTAATCACCCGCTGACGAAAAGGCTAGGCAGGTGATGGGTTCCTTGTGTTCGCCCGTCAATCTGCGAGTTGGAAGATAAAGAGGATAAGTCATCGGGGTTAGAGGTAGGACACTGTTGTAGGTAGGATACTGTTGTCGAAGTGGCCGTTATTATAGTTCTCTGAAAAGTCAGGTTAGTCAACCAAGCAAAGAAAGAAAATCGCAGTTCACCGTCCAGATCCGGATCGTCCGAGCCGTAAAACGATGGGCAGATTGGTATGGCAGAACATTCAAATCCTGTGTTTCTGCCAGGCCAGCCTCCACAACGTGGCGCAATGGTGGTACTCGCAATTGAGCCGTTATTCCAACCCAGAAAACGTGATGTCACTGAGTCATAGCCGAGAATTCAACAAAGAAACTGGTGAATTTTGTTGTATGCTTGCAGATCTAGATCTAGAAATGTACCAGGACAAAGAATTTTGTATAATCACACTAGACGTCATTCGATTGTGCGTTGAAAACGTGTACACGGCATATGCCTTAGATGCTCGATTACAAAACGTGTATGCGGTAATTTCCTGCATCATGGGTGGGATGAAACCAATGGGCCATTTAGGCTTGAAAGCCAAGTTTTGGCGACCCTGCTCCAGCCACGCAAACCCACTAAAATTACAACCATCATTGCCACGTTTCACGTGCCACTGGGACGCGCCTGAATATAACTGTTTCATAAAGGAATCGACACATTCGAGGTAGTGATTTCAAGCCAAACAAAGATCTGTAGGATGGTCTGAAGATGATTCTTTTAGAGCGCGATTCTACCTCTGCATGCACGCGCGGCTTATTTTCCGGTACCTTTGATGGTTGTGGTTTCGCAACGATGTGTCTTGCATCGAATACTGCAGAGATAACACATCAGCAATCGCCGTTCCCTTGTCTCGTTCGTCGCTCGGCCTCTTGTGGCAATTGCGAATTGATTCGGAGGGCTAATCTCGAGCCCTCCACACATGTAAATCTGTAATTTATGAAAATATATATCAGCAAAATGAATGCTATCAAGTTATGAACTTACAACTCACCTACTTAATCAAATTACTTGGAAGGAGACTCCCTGAGAGTCTCCATGCTTAATTATAACCCTTCCTTTTGTAAAAAGGGAAGAAACTCGTGGCGAGTCGTATTAGATTCGTCCGAGCCTAAAAAACGGAGAGTTACAACGAACTCTGACTTACCATCGAGTCCTCCCCGTCCATCCGTTTGACACCGCGTCCTCGGGAATACCTCCTGGCCCTCGTTCGTTCCAATACGCGAGAGGGCGACGCATAGTCCTACCCTCGAGACCGACAATTGTCCAGGTCTCAAACACAAACCCTGGAGAGAACTCGTACTGAGTCCTCTCCCCTTATCGTCCGACGAACCGGAATAATCGCATCTATACGACGCGGTTAATATGAATCAAAACAAGTAGAAAACGAGAACGTACCTGCTCCCGAAGCTGCCTTCTCGCAGCCATTCCCCATCTACCTCGTCTACTACTTCTCCCGGCCGTAAACCACCTATAACGGACAAAAGACGACGCGACATTTACGTCGTCAGTAAATCATAACCCTCGGGTATAGCAAACTTACCTATACCCTCAACATCACACGGGAACTCAAACGAGAGTTCCCTCCATCAATCCATACGCCCGTTTTTCCCTTTCTCTTGAAGGGGAAGAGACGCTGGGCGTGTTAGTTAAGATCAATCGTTCAAAACAATGGAGAGCTCAAACGAACTCTCCGAATGCTTACAATCGGGATTCGAACGAATCCCTCCCTCTTGCCTATCGTTCATTGACAAGAAAATCGATAGGAACTTGCTGCTGAGTCCTACGAGTCAATAAGATGAAGCTGAAAGAATAAGTCAGCGAGAAACGAAGAAATGAAAAGGAAAGAATATACCTTTCCCGGAGCCCTCGTTCCATATCGTTCTCCTGCATCCCTCCTCGCATCCCATCAGCTCCCTCTTCATCGATAACGTCAAACGGGCCGCTCCTGGCCCCGTTCCCCCCTGTCGAAATGCGCGAGAGGCCAAGCCCTCGCTATTAGCCGGTTACACGCGTCTACACCTGATGCTAGTCAGCCACGTCGACAGGAAAGATATCAGGCACTTACCTGGCATCTGCACCATTCCCTTCTCCCCAAAGCACGTCGTGTGGGGGAGAATCCCATCTGTTATCCCGGGACCATGTTTATCTGGTCCCTATTCCCCATTTCCTATCCCTCGAAATCGGTTGCCGTTCAGCGTTGAAGTTCCATCACGCTAGCCCAGCAATCATATCAGCAAACCGAACGGAACGAAAGGAAGAAACGAAAGAAGAGACTTGAAGAGACGCACCATATGCCCTAGCTTCCATCCCCTCACGGCCGTCTCATCTTCCTTCTCCCTCTCCTCTCGATCTTCACCGGGATAGTACACGGCTCTTGAAGCCGTACTGGATTCTCGGCGAGCTCCTGGACTCGGAGCTCCCTCCCGCTTGGATTATTGCTAGGAGCCCCTAGCGATAAACGGATTTGACGCGTCTTGCGCGTGTCACATGACCACCGGATACCGGCCACTCCCCTTCAGCCGGTACCAACCTCCTCACGTCGAAAGCCTCTGGAGTGATCCCGCCTCAACCGTTTGGCTTCAAACTTCACACATGCGATGCTCTCACCATAAGCATCATGCCCAAGTCATCGGAACCCTCCTCAGCAACGCCCAGCCCAGCGCAATTCATTTTGACGCATCTGCCTCAGCCTGCGGTCACATTCACGTGACTACCTTCCATACTCAGAAGGTACGCCAAATTTCGACGCGCCCAGACGTCGAATGCTCTACAGGCCCGAGCTCCAAGTGAACAGCATCGCAGATGTTCGCTTTTATCGGGGATACATTCTATCCATTATCCCCTACACCCTCGGAGAGAAATTCGATTTTTACTTCGGTGAAATCATTATTCTCTCCCCTTTATCCACTTTCCCAAGCAAGTTTGCATATGCAAACCTCTCCCGTATATTTCTATACTTCGCCAATGACCCTTGGCAAGTGGGGGAGGATGTGACAAGTGTTTAACACCTCACGAAGATCTTAAGACACAATTTCGAAGATACACAACACTTGTATCATCATTTCTTAAGATTGCAATGCAATCTTGTGGGGGAGGATGTAATGGGGCTACTATGTAGCTCTCGTACATATTCATCAAGACCTTCATCAAGATGGGAGATCCCCTTGGGATCTCCGAATACAAGGATGGGAGTTATCCATTAACTCCCTTGTAGATAGATTTCCCCTATTCTCGTAGATAGTTATGTTATGGTACATATATAGTAGGTTGTCACACTTTGTGACACATCATCTTACACCTTACTTTACCCCACTCGCGTACACCGCACGGTATCACATATACACGTTGATTCAGTGCAAGACGCAAGGGGTGATTAAGTTGGAACCTTATTAGGTTCCTTTCAGTAAGAACGTTACACTCTACAAAACGTATAAATCACCCATCTACGTTTTTTATCTGCCTCCTGTGTTCAAAATTGAAAACCGAAAACATTATCAGGTCTTCCGGTGTGCGGCTAAGCAATGCACCACCAGGGATGGCCACGTAATCAAGAGGAACATGGGCACTGCTGATGCAACGTCCACGTCGAATTTGAAAGCACATGCGAACAAGTGTTTTGGAGAGGAGGTGGTCACGGCGGCTTTGGGGGTGAGAAACTTGAAGGTGGCCCGGGAACCTAATCACCGGGCCTACATGGCCATATCTGTTATGATCACGTCAATCTCCACCTACAATGTGTCCACGCTAAGAGCGCTTGACAAAGTAGACTAAGTCCAACAGACAAGTCAAACAACATCAGGAAAACGGTCGGGTTTGCTTTGGGTGCTTCAGCTTTGCAAGTAGAGCTTTCCTGGGCTTTAGCTTTGGGCCTGCTTGCTTTTCAAGCTTTAGCTTTGGGTCAGCTGGCTTTTTGAGCTGTAGAGTTTGGACAAGTTGCTTTGATTGCTTTATGACTCAGGCTTTCAAGTACTAGTGATGGAGATGAGAAACATAGTTATTTTAAAATACAGTCTCATGCGCATGGTAATCGATAAATTTATTTACATAAAAATCTTTAAAAGCTTCCAGCGCATTTGAATGATTAACCTCACGTGGAACAAATGATGATCCTGAAATACCAATAAGATGCGCACCACGGACAATAGAGTGGATTGGTACAATCTTGAACTTGCGTTGGCCACCGCGGGCCAAGTCCCGCCGAACCTTCCACATTTGGGTGAATGGACATGGAGAGTTGCCAACTTTCTTGAAGGGGGTAACAATTGCGCCTGGGTATTCGACTTTGTTGCAAGTGACTTTGAAGAACGCAACGACTTGGACGACATCCAGTCCACGAAATCCAGCTTCGTCCTCGTCAACCTTGATAAAAACGCAGTCATATCGGCTTCCACCTCCACGCCACTTGTGAGTGGCTCGGATCCTTTCACGTAGCATCCCTCCAAGACCGGATCTGTCGCTGGGAGCATAGTAGGTGGCAATTGCAGATGGGTAAAGATAAATCCGATAGGCGTTAGCTGATGTTCCAGGTTGGTGCAGCGCCATGTATTCTGAGATGAGCGCCGGGAGAGAGGGGATCCGTAACCATTGAGTGAGCGCAGGAAGGAGACGTGGGATATGAGAGACTACAGTTACAAGTCAGATTACAAGTAATATGCTCTAAAAACTGAAGGAACGTACATGGTTTCCTTGCCAGTTTCACCTCTGCTTCAGCGTTCCTGTCATCGAGCTCCTCACCATCATTGTCGTTGTCAGCTGGAGGTGGTGGTACAGGGTCGATGTAATTTGCCCAAATCGACTCTCTAAGCATTCCGCGTGCCTTGAAGTCGACACTCGTAGCTTCCAGCTTGTCCAGGCGTGAGTTTGTACAAAGCATTTGAGAAAGCGCATTGAACTTGCTTGAACGGCGCCATGGTTTCCTCACGGCCCTGATATGCTTTGATTCCGTAATCGATGAGCAAAGACTGTTTGGCGCACCAAATTGACGGATCATGTCACTGTAGTGCGTTAATGAATGCTGACGTGGCAGGCTGAAATCATCTCGAATACCCTCTTCTACGAAAATCTCTCGATCCTCGTGGAATGCAGAAAGGTGCTCATCCAGTTTTTCGAGGTCATTGTCGTCAAGTACTGATTGCCGGACAAGGTAGCAAAACTCCATGAAGGAGCTTATTGCCTGGACCATTTTTGTTACAAACACGGTACGGACTCCTACATTATGATTACATGACACGTCGGACATGCTTACTTTTTCGTATATGCCTACCCCTTCGTTGCATTCCCCATTATGTTCATCAAACGGACTACCTCGTTCCCTTATCGATCCCCATTCCGTTTACCCTATGCCCAATCCCTTGCTCATACGCGTACCATCCCCTATGCCCCCTGTTTTACCTATACTTGCTATCGCCTTTGTTCTACTTACGATACGGCTGTGTTTCTGTACATGTATATAAACCCGATGTACTGTAACGTCGAACCTTAAGTTCGACTTAACTGTCTTGTCAATATCACATCTCATCTCGCCTAAAGAATGTTGTTCCTACTCCGTTCATTATCGCTCTCAAGGATAAGACTCCTCATAGTCGTCTTATCACTTAGCTTATTCGTTCACCTATTGTTTGACTTGTCCGTTGGACTTAGTCTACTTTGTCAAGCGCTCGTAGCGTGGACACATTGTAGGTGGAGATTGACGTGATCATAACAATTTTAGGCAGAACCCGTCCCAAAATTGTGGGTAAAATGACCTGGAATAATCGTTAGGGTTGAACGCAGATGTGAAAAGGGACACTAACCTTCATCAACGCTTTAGAGTCATCCCCCGTCCACTGTTTGTAACCGCGGCCCTCGGGAAAGCGGCGGAGCTTGGGAAATGGTGGCGCGCAGGCAATGCTGAAACAGAGAATTGTCACATGTTGACGCTATTGAGGAGTCTGTGCTTACCGCTTGTCTATATCGGCCAACTTTCGTTTCATGGCTCGCTTTTCTCCTGTATGTATCTGCTTGATATACTGTTCGATCCACGTTACGAGATGGTCCTTGAATGTTCCTTTGACCATTTGATGTAAGATATCGGGAGACAAAGTCTCGTGGATGTCACCTCGGGGGAAGTTGTACGTGAAAGGCTGTGAACAATACTCCTTAGCAATCATATCAATGAATAAATGTACTTTAAAACTCACCATAACACCTGATACAATCCCATAATCATCCCAGAGTGTTTTGTCATCAAAGGCCTCCGTCGCCGTTTGTGTCCACTCGTGCGTACATTGGCCTCGAATACCATCTAAGTCATCTTTGTTTGCAGTACATTTAGGACACCATCCCTGCACAATGCAAGCGAGAAGAGCCTGCTCGGGATAGTCAGTGATGTACGGGCCAAGCCCAAATATCGTCCGTCTATAATGCCCATCACCATAACGGATTATCTCCGGCTCGCTCATGCCAGAGCGAAGGCTCTCCAGTATGTGCGTTAGGGAACTATGAAACGCCTCTCGTCGAAATTTCTGGAATTCTACGCTATCATCGTGTTCCCTGTCCACTTTATCAAGTTGAGGTTTTGTCAAACGAAACAAATGCAAAAATGGAACATACTTTTGGGAATCGTGAGGAAAGCCAAAAGGGAAACACCGTTGATGTGCGCTCGGCGCACGTTGTTATGAATCAACCCATTAGAAATGTATAAGGGGTAATACTCGTTTTGCCCTGTAGCGACCGAAACAGTCGTCTTGTCGCTGCCCAAGATAATCGGGCAGAACGTAGCGCCATGGTTTTCGTCGTCTTTAGCTAGGATGTCCTGTTAATGCATTCAATATGACGAATTAAAATGATCAAGATCACTCACAGCCTGCTCCCAAGCCCATTCGCCGGACATGAAGTCTTGATAGCGGCGGACATTCGTCTCGCTATCTCGTACTTCCTTTGGTGCGAAATCTATCTCCCCAACAAAATCCCGCCTCCCTAGCTGCATCTTGATGATTTCTAGTGGGTCGCGATACCAGACGTCATACGATTTGAGTTTCCAGGGCACGTCTGTTTCTCCTTCGTCCTCTTCCGTCTTGAAGGAAATCGTGAATGGGTTCCAGGGTATATTACCGAGTTTAGTTGCATCGATGGTGCTATACAAGTGCTGCGCATTCGCAAAAGGAGGATCTTCATTCGGAGCCAAAGTCCTCGCCCATATTTGCAGCAAATCATCTATCTGGTCTTCCGGCATTTGATTTCGTCTGAATAAAAGGTCCGCGAGCTGAAAGGACTCGCGCGAAGCATATGGTGCAAAGTTGGTCGGACTTTGGTCATTCCAAGGTGGCGGAGGCGTTCCCTCGGGTAGAAATTCGCCCGTAGAATTGCAAGGACGACCTAAGGGTGATAAGTGGTTGCTGAGGACAGTTTAATATTCGCGACTTACCATTAATATGCGGGTGAGTGACAACTTTCTCACCTGCTTTGCGTCGAGGAACGTTTTCATTATCTTGTTCGTCTTGTGTGTGTTCGTCATCAGGGATATCAAAAATCGGATCATTTAGCCCCTGGTTGAATAGGTCTTCATCATCAGTGTTGGACGGAGGGTTCTCTTCATGAATATGACCATCGCGTGCGATGGGTGGTCCACGTTGCTGCTCGCGTGCAGAATGGGTCCTCAAGTGGTTTGATAAGCCAGACCAGCTAGTAAAGTAGCGACTGCAATTTCGAACGCGACACGGAATGTTGCGAGGCCTGAACTTTGGCGGACGAGGCATGGAAGTTGAAACGATGAAGTCGAATTTCCTAATCGGTAAGTATGACATCTGCCCAATGTACGCGTCAAAAACCGCCAAGTCCCGTCACACCGTTACATTTCCCCAACGCTTTCGAACTTCCATCATGCCCCGCCAGTTTGTTTCCCTCACGTCACAGCACGTGTCAACGCGCGCTAGCAACAAAGATGCCCACCCTGGCCTTCCCGATATGCCTGCACCACGTCGAACACCTGCCGAAGTTGAGGAAGCTCACCAGGTAGCGACGGCTAAAGAAGCAGAAGCTGTCGAACGTCAAGAGAAAGCCCTCGACAGGCTAGCTGCTTTAGAAGACTGGCAACGCAACGAGGATCAAACGCTCGACAGAGAACACAAGAAGGACCTGGAGTTGTCTAGTAAGTAAAAGCAGTGGCTATATGCGCTACAACCTCTTACCTCACATGAAGGGAGCGCTAGAACCGGTAACTCCAAGCACGTAAACGAAACGGCCCAGAAGCCTACTGGTATGTTGATTTCAGCGGCTATATGCTATTGATTGGGGGGGCTTACCGATGATACCAGATAAGGCGAAGACCAGTGCGTCCAAAAAGCGACCCCCCGGCATGCGATTTGAACCCACAGAGTTCACTGATACAGAGGAAGGGAATGGTGATGCTAGCCCGCCGCCAATGCCCCGTAGGTCCAGGCCGCGTGAACCTGTCAAGTACGTTTATAAAGGGCAATCGCCCGAGGAGTCTAGCGGTGAGTGACTGGCATACCTTTAATTGATGATTGATAACCCTTCCCATCAGAGGATGAATTCACGCCTGGCGCCAACAAGTCTGGCAAGGAGGACGATGAGGCCGAAGCCGAAGCCGAAGCCGAAGAAGGTGCTTCGAAGAAAGGATCCAAGAAGAAGGGCCGGAAAGACGTGGATGCCAGGAGGCAGACAGCAGCAGCATGCGGCACTCCCGCGGTCAACAAACGTAAGGCTGGTGAGATCAACGGAGCCAAAGATGCCCACAAGTACGTATTTGTCTATTTTTTTCTCACCTTATCTCTACTCACGATCAGCTGCAGCAAGTCAAAGCCCAAGAAGTCCAGGATCACCAAGGCAGAGTGGAACGCTGTGGTCACAAACAGGGGCAAGGCTGGGACCGCGGAAGAGATCGCTGAAGACAGTCCCATGTTCCAGTACAGCGGAGTGGTCCCAGACGGAGAGACAGATGCTGTGGAAGCAAAGGGAATTCAAGCGGGTAAGAAGCGTGCAGGAAAAGCTTCGACGGGCGCATACGTTGAGTTTGGAATCATTAATCTGACGCTGAATTGACTTGATACTAGGCTATGGTCAAAATTGAAGAAAAAACAGTTGAATCGAGCAAGAACGCAAAGAATGGCGCGAAGAAATGGAAGCTTAGCCATCTTCCTGACTCCCCTGAATCCGAAAATCCATATTCCAGTCGTGTTGTACCTCTTGCGCGCAAGAAAACCGGAACACTTGAACCCTGGGAAATGATAAGCGTGGATGATTTGCAGGTTATCATTGACCAAGTCTACCCAGAGAAACAGTATAAAGTTGAGACGAATAATGTTTGGTTCGGACTGGTATGGTATTCCTATCTTTTATTTCAACCTTTGCTACTAATATACATCCTAGACAAAGATGCGCCTTGAAAGTTGGCGTAACGGATTTGCGGGTGCCGCTTTTAAAGCGATCGCAATCTCACCACCCAACAAGCGATTGCCACTGAGATTGCAGCCCATCTCTGCTGCGTTCCAATCACCGTCACTACAGATATGACCTACTACACATATGCTTACCAATGGGGTAATTGGAGTGAAGACGATTCGGAGCGAAAGGTACGTGTTTGAACTCGGGGGAACATCTCTGACATTTACGACGGCTCAGGGCTTTGGTCTTGGTTCACTGGTCCTCTCCACCTTTGCAAATGCCCATCTCGCCTACCTTGGAAACGACATTGACATCGTGAACGAGAAACCAATCGGCGCTCTCCTCTTGTCGATGCAAGCGGTATGATTCTGGTGACTTTTTGGACAACACTCACTGTACACGTCAGGTTGGACGGGCTCTTGAATCCTGGAAGTCCGGCGTTCGGTCCGACCCAAAGGAACTTGACGAATTCTCAAAGGACAAGTACGGTGACAAATACGAACTCAGCGGAAAGGGTAAGGCCACGAAACGCATCCGCCGGGCCACATTATTCGTCAAGATGCTCCAGCAAATGAAGAATGAAGACTGGGAATATCTCATCAAGGAAGCACACGAGTGGATTGACAAGACGAGAGTCCGAGCCACGTCCACCGCTTCTGCCTCAACACTCGTCGAGGAAACCGTCTTCGAAGATGCCACAGAAGACTTCGTCATGGCCCTCTGAACTCGCTAGCATACGATTCCAACTTCATCTATGTGTTGAGAACTAACAATGTCCGACAACTAATAGTTTACCCCGCAAACCCTCTCGTTTTCAAGTTTTTTCATGTCAGAATGTCTCTCGCACTCAAATGTATTTACGGCACTGCTCTCTTCTGGAAATGCTGACCATTCTATAGATCCATGTTGCATCAATCGCTTTCAAGTTTTCGTTGTCAAATTGCGCACTGCCACCATTCAAGATATCCTCGCTATCGTTCGCTATTGTTCGCACTCGTTCACGCCCATCGCTACAAGCCTTCGCCTGTCAACATCACTTGCTGTCGTTCACTCTGATTCGCACCCATCACTATATGTTTCTCGCCTGTCATTTCTCGTCATCGCAACTCGTCGGTCTTCATACCATTCATCACTATTATTCTCGCCTGTCGTTTCTCATCATCGCAACTCATCGCATTCACGTTTGCATTTCCTTATATACTATTATTGGTGATTCTTTGACGCACGTAATTATTGCTGTATTTGGATAGATAAAAATAGAAGATTTTTACGTGCAATGTGGGGGGACCTAAATGAACCCTAAGCTGCTTTCAAGCTTGCTTTCAAAGCTACCTGTTGGCTTTCAAAGCTACCTGCTGGCTTTCAAAGCTGAATTTTAGCACTGAGAGCAAATGTTCCTTCCTTAAACAGGTGGAAACAGCTTTAGCAAAGCTCGGGTGCTTTTGTTGCTCTGAGAGCTCTGGTAGCTTTGCAAAGCTCTCAAAGCACCCAAAGCAAACCCGACCGTTTTCCTGATGAATAGGTGAACGAATAAGCTAAGTAATAAGATGACTAGAAGAAGTCTTATACTTGAGAGCGATAATGAACGGAGTAGAAACGATGTTCTTTAGGCGAGATGAGATGTGATATTGACAAAGACAAACTAAGTCGAACTTAAGGTTCGACTTTACAGTACATCGGTTTATATACATGTACAGGAGCACAGCCGTATCGTAAGTAGAGCAAAGGTGATAGCAAGTATAGGTAAAACAGGGAGCATAGGGGATGGTACGCGTATGAACAAGGGGTTGGGCATAGGGTAAACGGAATGGGGATTGATAAGGGAACGAGGTAGTCCATTTGATGAACATAATGGGGATGTGACGAAGGGGTAGGCATATACGAAAAAGTAAGCATGTCCGACGTGTCACAGTGTAATCATAATGTAGGAGTCCGTACCGTGTTTGTAACACTAGCTCTCCTCTACGTTGTTGACCGCAACAACAATATGCGGGTATCCTCTAAGTGTCGAGGTTGTGGCGGGCGTCTTCATCGTCATAAGGATGATAGCCAGCTGAGTTGTCGACGAAGACGGCGAAGTCATTCGTCTTGGTTCCATCCTCCTGCATTCCAGTCGGTGGGTGTGTCCGTGTACGTTTGGACGAGTTCTTCGTTGTTGGCCTCAAGCGAGTTGAGGAGTTTATGGAGAACCTTGAGGCGTCGGTTCTCTTCTTTGAGGAGCTTGATGATGCGCTCCTTGGATTCGTCGTCGGGACGAGGGACCGTTGGTGGTAGGGATGTGGTGGCGAAAAGCCAGACGTGGGACTGGTAGTGGAGGAAATCCGAGATTTCCTGGTGGATGCGGGCGAGGCGTTCTCGACCGTCGAAGGCGCCGATGTTGAAGGCGGTTGGGGTTTGTTGGGTCTGTTCTGCGTTCCCTTCCATAATCGATAAAGGTTGTGCTGGGGAATGAGCGAGCGTCCGAGGTTCTTAAATCTTTCAGCGGTCTGAGTGACGGGCGTGGAAGGTATAAGATTCTGATGGAGATCTAATTCCATCATGACGTGGGCAACTTCTTCATAGGCGTTGTGAGAGAGTTGCTGCAGTTTAGCTCCTTTGGTAAACAGATCTTCTGTCCATACGGTAGTCCGTCTAGAGGATTCGGCGATCTCCTTGATTCGATCTGCTAGATCTGCTAAGGCGATTGCTCCTATTTCAGTTCGGTTCGTAAGTTCCAAGATATGCTGTGCGTCTGGTGCGATCCTATGAGGGTCAGAGCTGTGATGGATGGCGACGAGATCGTTAGGGTCGTCATTAAGGATGAATGGAGGGTGTATTTCATTCCTGACGTCTAAGATGGCTTGTTCGTAGAAGCGTTCTATGTCAGCGGTGAGGATTTGGCGTAAGAGGTCGATTCCAAATTGGTGGATGGTGCATCCATGAGAGAGTTTGGTGTACCATTCCATGTGATCTAGGTTGGTCCAGATTTCTATAAGATCTGCGCAGTGATAGTTGTATCGTTCTCGAGCATTGACGATGATTGCCTTGGCGAGTCTTGCATCTGAAAGAATGCGCCAGAGTCTGGTAAGTTGTTCCAGTTCCTGAGAATTGATTGGCAGGCCGGAAAGTCTCTTAATATCGTCAATAGTCTTTCGCATGAGAGCTGAGCTGTTATAGTCTGCGAATGTCGTAAAGATCGTCTGAGGTTCAGAGGGAGTGATGTCTGCCACGATTCGGCGACTGCTAAGGCTAGTTGGATCGTTATCATCGCCTCTGTCGCGAAGATTGCCAATTGGTTCTTTGTCGAATTCGGCAAAAGAGTCGGGGTTGTGATATATCTTTCGCATGTTATCAAGTATTTTCCTAGCTCTCCTTGTATCTTCATTATGTCCTCCATTATCCTGATCTTCTGTGGTATCGTGAGGACTCGTAGCTCTGCTTGTTCTGGGTGAATCATCAGGTCGATTCTCTTTGTCAGAATCTGAAGCGCTGTGATAAGGAATGAGGCGTGGCCTATTGGGTTCGGCGATCGTTGTCCTTCCGCTAGCATCCGGATTATTGGATGTATTGGGGGATTCGACGGTGGTGGTGGTGTTGTCGTCGTTGTCTGGGTAAAGACTGAGTATATCGGCGGTTCTGGTGATGGTGCTTTCGTTGTTGTTGGTGAGATCGTGGGTGAGGTTCTTGTTGATTCCATGATTCATAGGTAGTTTCTGGGTGTTGTAGGTGTAATCTTTGCTCATTCAGAGTTTCCTACGTTTCTTATATTCGTCAAGGATATCCTCGGCGTTTGACAAGTTCCTTTGGGGTTCCCAAGTGTTTTCGCTTGTATCATAGCCTTTCCATTTGACGAGAAACTGTAATTGACATCCGATCTTTCGGTGTGCGAGAATAGCTTCTATTTCGTATTCTTCTGATCCTTCTATCAGATCGGGTGGTGGACGTGTGTCGTTAGGTCCATGGAATTCTGTTTCTTTGAATGGTGATAGTAGACATGCGTGGAATACGCTGTGTATCTTCCATTGTTTTGGTAAGTCTAATTGATAGGTGACAGGTCCTAAGACTTTCTTTATCTTGAAGGGTCCTTCCCGTTTAGGTGCGAGTTTACGTGATTGATAAGGAATGTGTAGGTTCTTTGAATCTAGCCAGACCTTTTCTCCTTCTTTGAACGGTTTAGAGTGTTTCATCGTTCATTGTGCCATTTTGAGGCGTGCAAGGTCGTGTGCTGCCAGAGCTTCTTCTCTTGCTTTGATCAGGAGTCTGATGCGTTCATCTGCTACAGGGGTAGCTGATTGTTCTGTAACCTGGGGTAGTGCCACAGGGTTAGATCCATACATGAGATAGAACAGTGATTGTTTCAGTTCTTCATGCGTTCTAGAATTATGAGCGAATTGCGTGATAGGAAGTATCTTGTTCCATTTGTCTGGTTCGTAAGTGCAGAATATGCGGAGGTATACTTCAAGTACGGCATTATAGCGTTCCGTTTGTCCATCTGTTTGAGGGTGAAAGGCGGTGCTCATTTTGTGTTTGATCTGAAGTGCGCTGGTTATCCCTTTGAAGACTTTTGCTGCGAACTGCGGTCTTGTAAGGCTCGTACGTCAGTAGAAGCCGGACGTTGTATATATCTATGCTCAAGACTCTGGGGAGTTTGTCTAACTCCCAATCTTATCTCTTTCCGTATATAGCATTAGTATAGTTACGCGTGACTACTTAAGTCACCTTATACCTATTAGATAAGCAGTCAATTCTTGTAACGCGCACATTAGCACTACCGGAATACACCCAGTACAGTGCACCGCGCGTTTGAATAACTCGGAGATTATATCTCCACTATTATAAACTTATCAACTTTACACTTTTTTGCACTACCACGTTGTGTGTAGTAGCGCGGCAACTTACAATCGAAAATCAACCAAAAACCTAGAAAAACAAACAAACTCAAAATTAAATAGAACGACGCGATGTCCTTCGCGCCGAACAAAGCCAAGAACAAGAAAACCACTAGGGCTTCTCTTTCAAACACGCCCGCTGGCTCCGGGGGAAGTTCCCCCGTGTTAGTCCAACGTTCGGTTAGCACGTCGAACGCGTCAAAACCCGCGTCCGGCCCGGCACTGGATACCGGCAACGTAACCGTGAGGAGCGCAAGTTACGCTCATGCAGCCTCACACGTAAAAGCTGCAGCGGCTCCTGCAACTCCCGCTAGGAGTAATAGGTCCCCAGCGAGACCTTCTCGCTCCCCGAGGACGGAACCTTCCCTCCTCGGAATGAAACCCAAGCCACCTAAAACGAGTCCAGAGGACTCGAGACCAAGCGAATACAGAAAGGGGATATCGCTTAACTCCCCTCCCGAAGGTCGAGTTCCGTTCGGGCCAATAACACAATTGCCATTTAGGCTTAGCCAGCAAGCCTCTAGGAATGCCGAAGAGGAACGGGAAGTCCAACAATTGACTTCCCCAGACAAGGAACAGGCTGAAATTCAGCCCGAAGTCCCACAGGATATCCTGGAACGGGTTACCCCCCTTTCCGAAGATATGCCACTTCTCTTAGCCCCATCAGTCATGGAGACGGCTATCCCAAATCCCGCTCACGCCAGTCAGTTAGCGGACAACATCACTCGCGGAAAGCTCCGCGAAATCAAGGATTCTATTAACAACTCCATGGCGAGACAACAGCAACAATTCAGTATTGGAATGTCCCAAATACTGAGAGAGCTCCGCGAGTTCAACGTCTCAGTACAACAAGAACTTCGCACCTCAAACGATAAGAATACGCAGATCCAAACCCTGCTCTTAGATGAACTTCGACGAACGAGAAGTCAACGATCTTACTCCGAGAGGGAACCCTCCCCTCAAGGTTCTGTGAGATCACAGTCCCCAGCTTTGAGCTACGTGTCCGTGGAACCGCAAGACACGACCGAACATATATCGATCCTGTCCTCTCGATATAGAGGCAGAGGCATGGCCCCTGCTGAACCCGACGACAGGGAAGAACTTATTGCTCGCCTACATGAGTCGGGCGAACTAGACGCACTGATTACCCTCAAGAAGCTAGAGTTCAGACGCTCAACGGGAGATACGGGAAGTTTCGCAAATCGTCAGGGGCGGAATGAGTCCGTTCCGAGCTATGATGCTCGATTAACGACCAGCGCCAGGAACGCCGTCCTGGCAGAGATTAAGGCGGGAACTGATCCTGCTACGCTTTTCGAACGTTTATCTCCAAACCGAAGGCAGACAAGATTTGAGGAACCGCCACGAAGGGAGCCCTTCCTCACGGGCGCGAACACGACGCCTTTGGGCGTTGCCTCAGGGAACGCCACGACGAATGACGTTCCAGATCAAAGAAGGCCACGCGGTACACCAAGCCCTTCATCCCCAAGTTCTGCTGGTGGAGGAAACCCCGAGGACAGAGTCCCACGGAATTCTCGATACTTAGGACATATACCGGGTTATAGACCCAGCATGTCAGTCAGCAATGTCGGGCGCAACCCTATCACTATTGGTCCTTTGACCATTGTTGATCGCTCGTCCGAAAGAACGGACGACATGGTCAGGTCAGAAATCCTCAATGCCCTTCAGGCAGCGGAACATCGCTCCGACGCCATCAATGTTGGGAAACTGATGAAAATATCACTTCCTGAATACTCGGGAAGTGAATCTATGGACGCATACATGAAGTTTCTACGAGAACTTCTATTATACCTATTGAACTACAACCTGATGAAGCCGGATTCGGACGCTCACCGAGTCGGTATATTGGGCGCAACATTAAAAGATAGAGCGCTAAGATGGTATCAACACACCATCAATCTCAACGCGGACGGCAGGTGGAACTTCCAGTCTGCCATGATCGAACTCAAACGACACTTCGTGAAAGACGTATCAGCTCGGGACGCGGCCGTACGATTCGACCGTCTCAAACAGAAGAACAGGACGGTAGCCGACCTTAAGAAGGAACTCGAACGGTTGAGTCAGCTCATGATTCAACAGCCCTCCGAGTACGACATGAAACGTCGTTTCCTAGACGCACTAAAGCCGGAAGTCTCTGGCGCGGTCCTATGCTTCGGGTTGAACCCGGAGAGCTCAGACTTTGACCTCCTGTTCGATAAAGCGAATGCGATCGAACAAGGCCAGTTATATGAAGAGAGTCATCGTAACGAGCGAATGAGCAAAAACGCTATAACTGGCTCTCAAAATCAAACCTACAAATCGTCTTCAGGCAAATCGTCAAAACTGTCGGGGAGGAAGTTCGTAAAGAAGCCTAAGAAAGAGGCAAGGGACGACAAGCCGACGGACCCGTCATCGAAGTCAGTGGAATGCTACCACTGTAAGAGAAAAGGACACATCAGTAAAGATTGTCCCAAAAAGACGGGCAAGAACAGATCCGCCAACGCGGAGCCTGCTGACGAGGATGAGGAAGCGGAAGCGCAAGGCAATGCTGCAGACGCTGACACCGGAGACTCTGAAGATTCAGAGTCAGGCCAAGATGATGATCACGAGGATCAATCGGATGAACAAGCAGAAAATGGCCCAGACTCGGACAATCTGTCCCTGAACGACTGGTGCCCCCAGGCTTGCGCTATAAGGCCTTACGTGGAGTCGTTGGATGACGAAGACGACGTCGTCGTTTACCACGAGCCAGGATCTCGTGGGAGGCCAGAACTTGTCGACTGGTCTCAAATGTCAGGCAGCAGCGTTGAATACGAGGACACCTCCTCTGTCGACGAACACGCTCAGGACGACATGCCAGAGCCAATGGTGTGGGATTGCCGAACAACACGCATAGTAGAAGACGACGAACGTATGGAGTCCTGCAAAGCTAATGAGACGAATGGCGAACTTGTCGCGTATCGACAACGAGCTACCAAAGAATTCGGGTCACTCAGACTTGAGGATGGGCCGAAAAGAGACTTCAAGCGTTTGGGCGTTATAGAAGGTTACATGCGGATTAACGGCAACAGGGCCCACGTATTAATGGATGGGGGAAGTACCCTCGACATGATATCGGCCAATTTTGCGTCTGTACTCGCGCTGGAAATGTTCCAGCTCAAGAAGCCAATAAAACTGCAAATGGCTACCTCTGGATCAAGGTCTTCCATTAATCATGGAGCACGCGCAGAACTCCAAGTAGGGGAGTTCAAACAAATGCGATACTTCGACGTGGTCAACCTTGACCGTTACAACGTTATTCTCGGGACACCATTCCTGAAGGAACACAAGATTATATTGAATTATGCTGGACACGGATCCTTCAAGCTGAAGGACAGATGGTTCCCAGTCCGGGAAGGCGATTTTAGCAGTCCTGTTTCCAAAAATGGGGAGGAAACGGGTGACGCCGTCGATAAAACCAAGTCTAGCACAAAAGGAAACGGGTTTAGCTCGCAACCACGCAAGTCTATGAGCAGCAGCAACGGGAGGAATCCTAGCCCCTCGGTGCCGTATAAACGCTCTCATTGACTACAAGGACCCGAGAATATGAAACCCTATTCCGCAGCAGCAGACGTTGGGCGGAAGGGTACCACCTCCATAACGACGGAGGAAAGAAATAAATTACGCCTGAAATGGATCGACAAAGTAAAAGACTTACAAGCGCCAGAGGAGTTAACCATGCCTCCTCTACGTATAATCAACCACGAGATTCCACTAATAAATCCGAATCTCAAGATCGTTCACAGAGCGGCAAAATGCCCGGAGCCACTTAGAGATGAACTCAAGGAGAAAGTAGACCGATACCTAAAGGCGGGATACTGGGTCAGGACGGAACTACCCTCCTCGGCCCCTATGCTGATAGCCTTCAAGAAAAGCGGAAAAATAAGGACCGTCATTGACGCCAGACAACGCAACGATAACACACTATCTGATTCCACGCCCATGCCTGATCAAGAGACGATTAGGAACGATGTGGCCCGAGCGAAATTCCGCTCGAAGATTGACTTATCCGACGCCTACGAACAGATCCGTATCTCCCCTGAACACGAGTCCCGGACTGTATTCTCCACAATCTACGGGAACATGAAAAGCATGGTAATGCAACAGGGAGACAAAAACGGGCCCGCTACTTTCCAGAAGTTAATGAACTTCTCCTTTGCCGACATGTCAGCCGTCTTCGTCCATTGCTATCAAGACGACATATTCGTGTTCTCAGACACTCGCGAGGAACACGAAGATCACTTACAGATGGTCTTTGACCGTCTCAGAAAGCTCAGGTTGTACCTAAGCAGAAACCCGGAAAAGATCGACCTATTTTCGACAAATATGGACTGTCTGGGGTTCATAGTTGACGACGAGGGAATACATATTGATCCCTCGAAAGTTGACAAGATCACACAATGGCGAACGCCCAGAAACTACCAGGACGTCCTGAGATTCAACGGGGTCATTCAATACCTCGCTCAATACATTCCAAAGGCTACGGAATATACTGCTCCATTAACTGGAATGTGCAGTAATAACAGAGAATTTGTGTGGACAGACTTCCACGATCTCTGCTTCAAGAAACTCAAGAATTTGGTCGAGAAGAACATTGTCTGTCGACCCATAAACGGGAAACTTGACGTCCCTATTTGGGTAATCACGGACGCTTCTGCGACAGGAGTCGGCTGCTGGTACGGACAAGGGCCGACCTGGGATACGATATGGCCCGCGGGATTCTTCTCGCGGAAATTCACGCCTGCCCAAATGAATTACTGCACTTGGGAACAAGAGCTACTAGGCGTCCTGGAAGCATTACTGCGCTGGGAAGACAAACTCCTAGGTCTCGCTTTTACCGTCGTCACCGACCACCAGGCATTAACGTTCTTCAACGAGGCCCCGACACGATCCCACCGTAGAACACGATGGTGGGAATACCTCTCCAGATTCAACTTTAAAATGCAGTACCTGAAGGGAGAGAAGAACATTGTCGCGGACGCGCTGTCTAGATACTTTGCGAGCGATGAGCCGGACGAAACTCACGATGTTTCGGCATACGTCAACGCGGATTTCAGACTGGATCCGGAGCGTAATGACCTCACCATTGCTCGAACAGCAGAGTTGATCGCGTTTAAAGTGAATGCATATCCTACTTCTGGGAGGAAGGAGCTGGTCCGCGACCATGTTGAACAACGAGCTGTAGAAGCTCAAAATATATCTCGAAGCAAAGAAACGGAGACAGAGAATCCTCCAGATATCAACCCTATCGACGGAAGCTTCCAGTCGATATTCAAGGCTTTTCCCGAGTCGTACACAAAGGACAAGTTCCTAGCTCATATCTGGGAACATACCGACAGGTTCAACAAGTTTTTAAAGCAGAAGGATCTGCTTTGGACCAATAACAGGACGGGATCAAGAGTCGTCTGTGTCCCTGACGGCCTGCTCAAAGGGAAATCTCTGAAAGGGCTCGTCATTGACGCCTGTCACCAGACTATCGGCCACTTAGGAACTGAGCGAACGCTCAAATACATCAGACGTTGGTTCTGGTGGGCCACAATGGCTGAAGATGTCGATGACTTCTGCAAATCATGCGGAAAATGTCAGACGACGAAACACTCCCGACAGAAGAGCCCAGGATGGCTCCATAACATGACATTCCCTTCACGGCCTTGGGAAAGCATCGGCATGGACTTCGTTGGCCCCTTCGTTGAAGTAGACAACTTCAACTACATCCTCCTTGTCGTTTGTCGAATGACAGGGATGGTACACTTAATCCCGACGCGAACCGACGTATCAGCCAAACGAGTGGCTGAATTATACGTTAAGGAGATCGTCAGGCTTCATGGCATCCCGGAGTCCATCGTGTCTGACCGCGACACGAAGTTCACGTCCCAATTCTGGAAGGAATTAAGCAAAATCCTAGGCCAGCGTTTGCTGATGTCCTCGTCATACCACCCTCAAACCGACGGTTCGTCGGAAAGAGCCATTCAAACCATGTCGCAAGTTCTGCGATCAGTGGTGAATGACTACCAGACGAACTGGGTGGAACAATTGCCACTGGTGGAATTCGCCATGAACTCTGCTCACAACAAAACCACTGGCCACGCCCCCTTCGAAGCAAACTATGGATGGCTACCTCGTATGATACGTGGCGCCAGCTTCGATAGCCCACGAGAGGGCGTGAAGCAATTCGTCGAGCGGATCACAGGCGTACTGGACAAGACCTTCGACAACATCACCGTACAAAGAACTCGTCAGGCTAAACAGGCTAACAAGCACCGACGAGACGGACAAAATTTCCAAAAGGACGACTTAGTGCAACACTTTACCCTCCCCCACGTGTCCTTGTAGACTCCTTGTGGACTCCCGGACTCCTCAGGACTCCTCAGGACTCCCTGTAGATTCCTGATAAATTGACATAAAATGCCAGGAGTGGATAAGGACTCCTTGTGGACTCCTTGTTCACTCCCTGTTCACTCCTCATTGGCTGCAAAAAAGCGAAAAATGCCAGGAGTCAACCCACAAGGAGTGGACCAGGAGTCCCTGTGGAGTCCTGCTCACTCCTGGTTCAAGCAAAAAAGTAGTACATAAGTAAAAATTGCAAGGACTGGACAGGAGTCCCTGTGGGGTCCTGCTCACTCCCTGCTCACTCCCTGCTCACTTTTCATTACTGCAACAATGGCAACAGAAGTCTGTTATAGTACATAATGTTACATAACAAATCTCAATAACTACAAAACTATTCAAAACTATCATCTACATCAATACCAACACCACCATCATCATCACCATCCACCTGTGGCCCACTTTTTTCTTGCTTCAATTGATTGTTGATGACATGTCTTGTGTGGTAGAAAAGCATAGTATGCAGGAACCAGTTAAAATTGCCACTAGTCATCCTTTTCAGTATTTGCTCATAACCACCTAGCCAGGCATTCAATTGTTCACATGCCTGTGTATTGAAGGCACGCTTGTAATAAAGCTCTCCCTCAGCTGTTCTTCCTGCAATAACCAGGTTTGGAGCAGAACCATTCATAGGGGCAGGATTGCACCACTCCCGACACAATTGGTCTGTTGCTCTGTGGTTGGAGTAGTGATATGTATCAACTATAAATCTAGTTGTATTCTTCCATTCTTCCCATCTTCCATTTACTAAACAGCTTCGAAGAACTAAACAGGCCTTGTCAATGCAAACATAATCAGGCCTGGAGTCTGAAGTGGGGTAAACTTTCTCCAAAAAACTCATGATATTTGCAGGTGACTCTGACTTTGCAAATTTTGCCCAAGCTACAACAACTCCACAGGGTGCACATATAGTTTCTACACAGTAGAATCTTGGTGGAGTAAAGGAATTTCTTGCCCTCTGTGTTCTTTGTTCTTCATCATGTGGTTGTACTACATTATTGTTTGACTGAGGCATCCATGGCCATGTCTCATCTGGCCTTCGTAGTGCTCTCCTGAAACCACCCAATGCCTGTTGTCTGTGATTCCTTAAATATCTTTGCCAAGTACCTTGGTGCTGTCCACAGGCTTCAGTGCCTTGTACCTTTGGATTGGAACAGTTTGCAACATGGCAAAGACCACCATACAAATTTTCATGAAAAGCACAATACATGCCACCTCTTGAATTTTGCAAGTCACTGGTGCAGTCATTATAGGCACAGTGTGAATGGCCCATGACAATGCCATCTATAACAACCATTGTCACAGGTGCATATTCTGTATCTGTACTTGCACTCCCTGGCTCATTTTCTACATTGGTTTCACCTTGTATAACTTCATCCATTCCCACCATGCCTGATATGTTATTGGATAAGATGACATCAGCAGATTCCTTGTATTTGTGTGTACATTCTTCACAAGTATGTTGTTCAGCAGCCCTGATGATCCCATCCTCACCAAGGGTGTTAAATGCCTGTCTTGTGACCTCATCTATTGACAGACCATCTTGCAATGTGAGGTTTATGTTTAGGTTTGAAGCAATAAAACGTATAGACTCTTGGACAAATGCTTGCCAGATCTGACGTCTTGTCACTTTCCCCAGATGACTCAGTCCATCATTACAGAAATCAGAAAATGCATCTGCAGATGCATGGAAAGTGTATATGCCACTCAGCACAGCTGAAGTAAATTTGCGATCAACCCATAAATTACTTCCAATCTTGACATGCTTAGCAGCATTGAGATAAACCCGCTCATGTCTATCCCCATTTGCTATAGGTGCCCTCTCATGATCAGCATAGTATAATGTTTTGCATTCTTTGCAATACCCTGACAAGACAGGTACATTTTCATAAGAAATGAAGTTCTTCATAAGTCGTACAAGTGGAATGTCTCGCTGTCTTGACCATTGATATAAAGCATTTTTATTGCAAGCATATGTCTGACAAACAGCTGTTCCTGGACAAACAATGTGAACAGGCTGTATTGCCTCTTGTGAAACAGGTTTTAAATTGCCCTTGAATTTTCCATTTGTTTTGCATGGATACAAGTCAAGAAGCTTTGCAAGTGCATCAATTTTGAGACCAAGAACAATGGCAACTTTCTCATCTGTAATACCAGTATGCACATCTGATGCCTTCAACAAGTGGCTGCTTGTCTCTCTCAGCCTGCCATTCAGTGCATGTCCCAGACACCTAATCCAACCTGTTGCTACTGTGCTCCTCTCCCTTTGCCCTTCTGCATTCCTTTGACGAAAGTGTAGACTAAGCAGATCAACATTCTCTATAGTAGTGAAGAAGGTCATTAACACCACTGATAATGTTACAGTGGAGCTGAAGTGATTCTCAACAAATTTATTGAACATCTTGAATGTGATATCAGGGAAAGGTTGCTCTCCCTTTGCAGCAACAGCAGGAACATAGCATAGCATCACACTGACTAGCATTATCCAAATAGGAAACTGAAAAAAGATAGGCATAGGACTAGCTAATTTAAAAAACACAACACATAGGTACAGTTCAATGCTTACTTAGCTTTCCTCTTGTGACTCTTCTTTGAGTTTTTTTCCAATTGAGATTGCCCTTCACTGTCCCTCTTGTTTTTACCCTTCTCCCCATTTCCCCTTCTCCCTTTCTCATCTTTAAGATCAGCAAAGGTATAAGTAGCCTTCCTCTTGCCCCAAACCTCTGTGTCTGTAGGGGAACCAACTTCATTCTCCAGCCACTCCTTGAGCACAGGGAAATTGTTGATGTCAGAAAATGCAGGAACTACATATGCAAACCAGGTTGACTTGGATGCAAAAAGTTCAATGATAGTGATTGCAGTAGGCCTCTTTCCAGGCCAGGTCCCAGCCCCCACTTTCTGATCCAAGACCTGCTGAGCTTCCAGACAACATTTGTATCTGGCATAGTACTGCCTGATACCAAGAGCCTTAGAGCTCACCTCCCTTGTCAATTGCTCAGGAATGTTGAGCAATGTAATCAGTTCATTCTTGGAGTGCTCTGCAGCTGTAGATTTTCCTGCTTTTACACTCACAGGAGGCTCAGACCTAACTTGAGGGGTGTAGGCTATCTCAGTGTCTAACTCCTGTATGGCTTTTAGCTCTCAGAAATGTCAGATATAACTTTACTTGCAGCACAGATCATCACAGTAGGTTTTCCATCAACAGTTATCCACTCAAGTTCTTCATCATCTTCAAGGGCACTGCTGAAAGGGCCTTTGATACTCCACAATCCATCTTCAGCCACATATACAATCCTGTTTTGTGCTACAGCAAGGCAAGTCAATATTATGATTACTGAAAATATATTGCAAAAAAACACTCACCTTCAATGTAAGGTGCACGCTTACCAAGCATTTTCAAGACAGGGCCTAATGTTGGGCAGACACCTATCTTAAAAAATGCCTTGGGAGCAGCATCCACAGGATCCATGACCAAGGCATCATGGACCCTGACAATCCCCTTAGCAGAAGCAGCTTGCAGGGTCAGATGTTCTGCATCTCCATGATTGAACACATTGCCCAAGGCATTCCCCCTTAGTATACCTCCAGTAGTGCGAGAGGAGCCTTGAAGTGCAGGCTTGGGGCCCACTTCTTATTTATGTCAGGCACTTGTAGTGGTACATAAGACTATATCTTACCATCATCCTGATCAAAAAAATTATTCCCACCAACCTTTGTCTTTTATTCAGTCAAATATCAATAGATGGGCACCAAAACAACTCACCTCCTTCATGGTATCCACAATTTCATCTTCATTATAATTAATTCCAGCAAAATCAGTCTGTGACACTCTCAGCTATCACAGCTATCATTGAATGTGCACCCAATATTGACTGACCTCCTTCATTCCATCTGAATTTTCATCATGATCCTGTTTCTAGCTTTCAGAAATTATAATTATGAATACATATGTATTAACTGACCTCATCCCTTACATCATCTTGTACACCCAAACTCTCCATATCAAGATCTCTTACACCATGCTCCTGATCACTGCTACTTTCACTATTGTCACTAACCTTATCACTAATCTTCTTATCACCATCATTGCTGTCATCACTTCCTGCACCTTCTCAAATTGATTTGTCTCTCACAAAAAGAGCAACATGACATACTTGACTCCTCACTACTTTCCTCCAAGTTGTCTTGTCGAATACGAGTTGATTGAACTTGAGCTGCCCGTGAGGGAGCAAAGGAAATAGCAGACTTGCGAATACGTGCAGGTGGTGCAATGGATACACCACTGTTCTCAAGTATTTGTTCAGCTCTACAAGAAACACGGTACATATGGTACAGTGTAGGTATGACACACCAGAGCACTTACCGTGTGTTCTGAGTTGGTGCACTCTCTGCCATCATGGCATCTTCAGCAGCTCGAGCAGCTGAGTTTTTCCTCATGGATCTGGGTTGGTTGTGAATGCAAGCATAATGGGGTCAAGGGCAGGGTGTTACTTACCTAGTGACATGGGAAGTGGGAACGGGTTAGTTGTGGGCATAAACGGGTGAGATGTAGAGTGGTGACATGGCAGGTGGGAACGGTTCCATGGTGGGTGCAAACACGTCGGGTGCGAACGGGTGTGGTGGTGGCCTGTTAGCTATGGGCTTGATGGGTGGGGCATTGCTTACCTGGATGGGTGGGAATGGGTCCGTGGCGGATGGGAATGGGTCCGTCATGGGTGCAAATAGGTGTGGTGGTGGTTCTGTTAGCTATGGGTTAGATGGGCGGGGCAATCCTTACCTGAAGGGCGGGAACGGGTCCGTTTTGGGCGTAAATGGGTGAGGTGGTAGCGAGGCGGGTGGGAATGGGTCCGTTGGAGTGGCGAGCGATGTGGCGGGTGGGAACGGGTCCGTTGTGGGCGCAAATAGGGGTGGTGGTGGCCTGTTAGCTATGGACGCGATGGGCGGGTGTTGCTTACCTGGATGGGTGGGAACGGGTCCGTTGTGGGCGTAAACGGGTGGAAACGGGTCCGTTATGGGCGTAAATGGGTGAGGTGGTAGTGAGGCGGGTGGGAACAGGTCCGGTTGTGGGCGCAAATAGGGGTGGTGGTAGCCTGTTAGCTATGGATGTGATGGGTGGGGCGTTGCTTACCTGGATGGGTGGGATGTGAGCGTAAACGGGTGGGAACGGGTCCGTTATGGGCGTAAACGGGTGAGGTGGTGGCGAGGCAGGTGGGAACGGGTCCGTTGTGGGCGCGAATGGGTGTGGTGGTGGCCTGTTAGCTATAGGTGCAATGGGTGGGGTGTTACTCACCTGGAAGGGTGGGAACGGGTCCGTTGCAGGCGTAAATAGGTGAGGTGGTGGCGAAACGGGTGGAACGGGTCCGTTGGTGACGTGGCAGGTGGGAACGGGTGCTGCGGTTAGCGCGGGACAGAGAATGGGTAGCGGTGGATGGGCTTACCGTGTGGACACGTTGGGGGTGCTCTGTGTGGCCGCGCTATCCTTACCAGCCGCTGGCGTTGCACGGGCGTCGTCGTCGGTCTTGTCGGCTCGTCGTTGTTTCTTTCGTTCCTTCCCGGGGCTCTTGATGGACGCTGTGGATTTGGTCCGTTTGCGACAGGAACGGGGAGGTGGGGAGCGTGGGGCAGCGGACGTGTGTGCTGAGCGGGTGGTGGGCATGAGCGTCGTGGTGGTGGGAGACGTGGTGCACAGCAGTTGTGACTGTGACATGTAACTGTAACAAACTTCACAGGCCTTCACAAATGCACATATACACTAAATAAACAGGGAGTCCTTGTGGACTCCTGACACTCCCTGTGGACTCCTCATAAGGGGAGTCCAGAGGAGTCCCGGGAGTCTACCGGGAGTCTACTGGGAGTCCTGGCTCACTCCCGGTGCATTTTGGCCTGGGATGAGGGGTCTCCCAGGGAGGTAGGAGTCCGGGAACTTCCCTCTGGAGTCCCGGGAATTCCCGGGAGTCCTCAGGAGTCTACAGGGAACGCGTGGGGGAGGGTAAAGACCTCACTTAGTGCTCCTTTCGACGGAAAACATTAACCTCCCTCGTGGACGCGCTAGGAAACTGTGTCCGAAGTTTATCGGACCATTCAAGATCATCAAAGCTTACCCGGAGAGTTCAACTTACAAGCTGGAGCTCTCTCCCAACTTACTATCTCGTAAAATGCATGATGTATTCCACGAGAAGCTACTAAAACAATTCGTTGGGAATGATCCTGACAAGTTCCCGAAAAGGGAATCGCAAACGAACTACGACGTCGGTGTGGACCCGGAACGTGAATGGGTTGTAGAGGCCATCGAGGATCACAAGTGGACGCCCCGCCTTAAATTCAAGGTGCGATGGGCTCTGGGTGATTTCACCTGGGAACCACTACATGTGGTCAATGATCTCGAAGCCTTGGATCACTACCTGGAACTCGAAGGAGTTACCAAGCCCTCCGAACTTCGGAGAGTTTGACCTTCGGTGGCAGTGTACCCTCCCGATTGGCCCGTCTTACGCCAGTTACCAAATTGGGAGATCCATGTAAGACAGCGGTGGGAACCTCCCATGCGTCCTCTCTTTTATCACTCCATCCTCATGTCCACATCGCGCGACTTCACCTTTAGCCGACAACCCTCGCAAAACGAGAATACGCGCTCAAAGCGCGGTCTGTCCTCACCCCCGCAAGTCACGGGTAGGGAAAAAGATCGCCGGAGACGCACTCGCTCTCCCTCACCCGACGAATCCCGAGGACTCTCCTCGCGTCGCCGGCCCGTCGACGCTGCCGATTTCCTTTCCAAAGTACTGCCGGAGTGGGAAGTACATGAATCCACTCATATCCTACTCCACCTCACCAAATGCGAAGAGTGTGCGGACTTCGCCGCACACGTAGCCAAACAGACTCAGGGCGGAGCCCTTGAGATTTTTATCGACAAACAGAAACGACACTGGCGTCGAGTTCTAGAAGAAGAAAACAGAAGAGATCGGGAAGACGCCTACCAAGCGGGTATCCGATCTGCTGATCGAGAAGTCGGTGCTCTTAAGGACGAGCTTGACCGGTACCGCCGCCGTGCCGAAAACTTGGAACGAGACATAGACGAGTTACTTGATAAGAACCGTCGGCTCGAAAGCCGCCTGAACAGCCAAGGGCCTCATTTCCGTAGGGGAGAAACCCGAGGTAGACCCACGGGCAGTGAATTCAGGAGACCTCAATCTCCAGCACGGGGATATGAATGAAGCCAACCGCCATCAGTCCCTGTACAGCCGGACCGATCCTTGCTATCTAGAATCGAAGGAAGCCCTGCTCCTTCGACGGCCAAACCCACCTCCGCTCCTGCTCCCTCGTCGGCCAAACCCACCTCCTCTGCGAAAGAGAAGGAAAAAGAACAGGCTACGGGCCTAGACGCACCACCTCCTCCTACTGAGCCAACCCCGCGATCCCCATCACCTCAGAGCGACGTATCTTCAAACATTCGAGTAAAAGGGACCGGCAAAGCTCCCAAGATGTACCTGACGGACAACTCTGATGAGGTTTCGATACCGGATGAAGAAGGGCTAGATCGACACGATACGCCCGAGGGGGAAGATTCTCCCCCTTCCAAGGCAGAAGATGCTTTTCAACCGATGACAAACAGTCAATACATTGGAGATCAAACCCCCTTCCGTCTCGACAAGGATTCCAAAGCATTCCAGAGCAAACACGGTCACGTCTGCATTAGCGACCCGACACACTGGAATCGTAGTAGCTCAGCGCTGTTCGAAAAGGCGAACCGTCTCAGAGGATATCGACTATGGGTCAGCGGATTCCCGATGCAGATGGCGAAGGAAGCTTCCCTTGTCCCATTCGACCAACGATCGGACGCTCAACGTTGGACCGTTCGAGATGCTACAAGAGTTGGGTACCTTCCCCTGCTTAGCGCTCGGGCTGAGCCCGACGTTGAAAAGCTGGCGGAGGAGAACCGCTTACCCTCCTTCTTGCGACGAAACCCAGACGGCCGCCTGAACGCGAAGGACGTCACGGCTTGGCTACTCCTTAAGATGACAGAACCTGAAGAACCACAGGTTACTGAGTGGTTCTGGTGGACTGCCTGCCGCCTGTTCGCACGTCTCGGAGATTACAAGGAGGCATTAGATCGGCTAAGCCTGCGCGACGAGCCGAAGGGCTATGTCCCTATCCATCTCATGTTCTTCCGAGAGCTCACTAGGGATGAACTCGCGCTCCACTTCCACCGCTGCGGAGTCCGAGTATCCGATTGCACCAGTCACCTGTGGGACTTCTCGAGGAATTACCTTCGAGGAAGATCATCCCCAGCACTGCCCCCCTGGTCAACCTTGCCCCCCTCACGGCCTAGAGAATCCCGGCCGTCGAGCTCTCAGAGAAAGAAACGCGGCTACAAGGCTTTCACCGATCGCGGTCAGGAACCACCTCACCACCACTCTTCAAATACCGTCACTGGATCGACCAGTGAACCTGCAAGACATCATCAAGGCCATCGCGTCCAAGGACCTTCTCAGAACGATGCAAGCATGCACGTCGATTAAGCACAACGTCAGTTTAATTGATCGGATCTCCCAGGTTCAATCCTGCAGGGGAGAGTGTAAGGCTCGTACGTCAGTAGAAGCCGGACGTTGTATATATCTATGCTCAAGACTCTGGGGAGTTTGTCTAACTCCCAATCTTATCTCTTTCCGTATATAGCATTAGTATAGTTACGCGTGACTACTTAAGTCACCTTATACCTATTAGATAAGCAGTCAATTCTTGTAACGCGCACATTAGCACTACCGGAATACACCCAGTACAGTGCACCGCGCGTTTGAATAACTCGGAGATTATATCTCCACTATTATAAACTTATCAACTTTACAGGTCTCCTGTCAGATATCATGATGTCTGGTAATCCGAAGTTCTTGAAAACTTCTTTGATGTAGAGGTCGGCGGTTTCGGCTGATGTAATAGTTTTATTACAGGGACATAGAATTACTCCCTTTGAAAGTCCTTGGTCGACCACGACAAAGATAGAATCAAAACCGTCACTAGGTGGTAGATCGGTGATGAAATCCATGGTGATTTGTTGAAATGGTCGGTGTGCATGGGATTTAATTGGCATTAGGGGTGTGGCGGTGGGGTGTGTATTAGGTTTCATCTGTTGACAGGTAAGACATCCGTCGATAAAACTTTTGACAAGTGTTGTCATTCTAGGCCTCCAATAGTGTTCTCTTAGTAGGCTAAGTGTTTTGAAGAATCCAGGGTGTCCTGCGCTCGGTGCTTCATGGTATTCTTTAATAATAGATCAGCAAAGATCGGAGTCCATTGGTACATATGCCTTATTTTTGAATAGGATGATTCCGTTGTCTTCGGTCCAATCGGTGATTGCTGTGCAGAGGGGTGCTGTTCCTTTCTCCTTTAAGCATCTTCTAATGGTTTCAGCGAACTCATCGGTTTGAGTTGCGTTCTTTACTTGATCTCGGAGATCTTCGGCGATGATTTGAATGAATAGTGAGTCAGGGAGCATCGTGACTGTTTCATCGTCTTCTTCTCCATTGGTATGATCAGGTCGGCGGGATAAGGCGTCCGCTTGAGTTAATTTTGCTCCGGGTATGTGAATTAGTTGGTAAATATATCTTGAAAGATTATTCCACCATCTTGCTTGTCTAGCTGTGAGACGTTGTGGTGCGCGGTAATAGGTTAAGTTTTTGTGATCGCAGTGTATAGTGAGTGTGTGTTCTGCTCCAAGCAGTAGGTATTTCCATTCGTCAAGGGCGTAAATTATAGCAAAGAGCTCTCAGTCGTAGATTTGCCAATTTCGTTCAGTAGGCGTAAGTGCGTGTGAGTCTCAGGTTCCTTATCGCTTCATCTCAGGTTTCAGTAGTCATGAAGAACGCCAGCACTTTCACTTCGAAATCGTTCCAGTTAGTGTTTCTATTTCCAGTCCTGCAGGACCGAAAAAGACCGGAACCAGACTGGACCAGGACCGATTTGGACCAGACTGCGGTCTCAGGTCTTGGCAGGTCCAAGGGCAGTCCGGTTCCGGTCTTTTTAAAATTTTAAAATCAAAAAAACCGCAAAAGACCGGTCTAGACTGCTCATAGCAAAGGGTGACCAATACAGTTGTATTCTACCATATTTTAGCTTTTTTTTGAGCACTCAAATGTCCAAAACGGTTGAGATCTGAGCTTACAATGGTAACTTTTGTTTGAAGCTATATATAATTTGTGAATATTGTTGTTGCAACACTCCAAGTAAGAAATTCTGAACATGGTTAATCCAACTATGTTCTAGTACATCCAAGTTATTTTTTGACCCATCAGCTATAGGAAATGGCTAACATTTGAGGTAGTATGATCTTGGGACTCTCTTTGGGACTCTCTTTGGGACTCTCTTTGGCTATGTTTGGCAGTCTCCTAGTATTGTCAAAAATGGTTCATGTGGCTTCCCTAGAGTGCAGGTGGGTGTGAGAGGGAGTGTGAGAGGGTGCAGTTGGTCCAATGGAGTATAGTTTATCAGTGGGAGGGTGAGGGTCAGCAACAATGGGTTTCATTCTCTCTTTGGTGATCTCTTTGGTGATCTCTTTGGCAATGTTTGGCACTCTCCTGACTTACCTGGAGTGCAGTTGGGTGTGATATATGAGAGGGTGAGGGTTAGCAACACTGGGTTTCACATGTGATGGCATGGCTTATATGTACTATTATATTGATATTTATGTTGTCTTTTGTAGTTTTACATCAATTTCAACATTGCAATTAATTGTATGGGAGCCATAGGGACATGGAAAACAATGTAAGGACTGGTCTAGACCGGTCCAAGACCGGTCCTGGTCCAGACCGGTCCTAACCGGTCTTTTTTCTGAATTTAGACCAGTCTAGCGGTCTTAAGCGGTCCGGTTCCAGTCTTTTTGATATCAGGGACACCCTGGGACTGGTCCGGTCTTGGTCTTTCCTAAAAAGGCAATAAAGACCGGACCGGACCGGACTTTAAAACACTAGTTCCAGTTGTTGAATGGTGGTGGATGTGTGAACGCCATCAACCCTGGCTCTGCTGCTCGTAGTACCATTTCTCCCATCAGTGATATTACTGCCACTACTTCCTCTCTTGCTTCCACTCCCATTCTCGTCTGTTCCCACGTGTAATTATTCGCTTGCGGTTTTACCGCTAATTCCATTACAAAATCCATGAATTCCTGTAGTTTTACTCCCGCCCAATTCTCCGCTCTGTTGGCCATTCCTCTTTTTATTCGTTGTAATGCAATTACTATCATCTGGCTGTTGTTGAGTACTTCCATCAATGAGAAGTATGCTTTCATTGATCTCACCCAATGCGCTATTTTCTCAGGCTTTCCTTCGTACAGTTCAGGTGGGTCAATCTTCATCTGGGGTCTAGGTGGGCAGGGTGGTTCTCTGAATGCTTCCCTTATCTCTCCTATCGCTGTTGCTACTCTCGCTCCCACTGCTCTCTGGTCCATCCCCGACGTTGCCATCCATAGGGCTCGTATTGGTGCAGATGAAAAAGCTCCAATCAATGCTATCAAGAGCCCTACGCGTGCTGTAATCAAAGCTTCCATTGGCGTGTAAGGCATTTCTTCTTAGTTTTCACAGGGACAAAGGGAGTTCTTATACTGTTTGTTTGGTTTACGTTCATTTTCTCCTATGGATTGAATAGGTATGCCCAAACATGAACGGATCATGGTTTTACTAGGTCTGCAACTCTGAGTTTAGAGCAGCCCCAGTCCTATCTCGTTAACCCTCAAGTCAGGGTTTATCAAGCGGTAGTGGATACGCGCAATGTGCAGCGTGAGGAGGTAAAGGTATCTGAAGTGGGCTACTAGCGCTATCAAGCATAGCAACCATCGAATGGTTTGCATGTCCATCGTGAGCAATGATGAACAAGTGAGTGTGGTAGGGTGAAGAGCCTTACAATTATATTAGGAGGTGATCCTGACACAATCACTAAGACATAGTGTTTAAAGGTCCAGTCCAGTCCAGCTTTTTGCCCAAATTTGGGAGAACTGGAACTGTGACTGGTCACTGACAACTCCTTAAAACTAAGAACTGGAACTGGACCAGTCATAACTGATTGTAACCAGTCATTATCAGTCCAGTTATGGTCATATGACCAGTTATAACCAGTTCTGACCAGTAAGAACTGCTTCATTGGACTTGAGCCACAGGTGTGACACCATTGCAGCTGTTATCTCCATACTCCTGCTATGTTTTTGGAGTTCACTGACCCACCTAATCCATAAAGGATCATGTTACATGCCATTGAACACTTTCTAACCCTCAGTTATTGAATCAGATGGCCAAGAGTTGGTCATCAGAGAGCACCAAAGAGGGTGACACAGCCACTCAGCCCCTCCTGTTGGAATCTAAGATTATTTTGAGCACACCACTGTTTTTCTGAGGCTGTAGTGAAACATAGGTCTCAGTCTTATATCCAGTCTCTGATGGACATTTAAATCCCAGGTATTGAATAGCCAATAGCCGAGCTGTGGCTTGCCACACTGTGCCAAATAACACACAGCCACAAGTGACTTTGCAACTTAAGACAGCTAGTCACACATTGTGATGACCTTCCTCTTCAGGAAGGAGCACTGAATTTTGACATTGTGTACAGTGACCACCACGCATTCATTAACTCATTAACTAAAATAAAATGGCCTTGGACCTGCCACACAAAGTGGTGGCCCATGCTTGCCAAGTCCATATTGGGTACACATGTGTTCTGCCAACCCTTTTTCATTTTTGTACTATTGTTAACTGTTAATTCATGTTCCTCTGGCTATGTTTGAACATAAGCTTAAAAGAGGAAATAAGGCTTATCAGGCTGTTTGGGGGGGGGTCACCTTGATCATGTTATATCTCATCCATATGTATCTTGACAGATTTGCATCTACCAGGGCACAATTTGAAGGGCTTTCACCACCCTTTCTGATGATGCTAGCTGTTTTGTGAGTGATCCCCTCATTCATCTGCTATTCAATGCTTTCTGATGAATCATGTCCATTTTGGGTGGGCTACTTTGTTCCAGGTCATATCTCATCCATTCCTTAATGGATTTCCATCATCTAGAGTGTAATTTGAATGCCATTTGATACTAGTAGTATTACACTGTGTGATAAGTTATTATAACCATCAAAAACCAGTCATGACTGGTCATGCATCAGTTCCACATTTTCTGCATTTCTACAGAACTGTGACTGGAACTGCTATCCAGGCAGCATAACTGGAACCAAAGGTCCAGTCATTACCAGTCATGGTTCAGTCCAGTTCCAGTTATTTTCCAGTCACAAGGACTGGACCTTTAAACACTACTAATCACTCGAGATCGAACGCAGAAATGAGAATGAGACTGGATTGCATCTATGGATGACAGAAACAATCGTAAGGCTAGCGAATACCTAGGTAGCCTTCAGTATATACAGTAACCCTCAAAACTGTTCCAATGTTTGGCTATCCTGAAGAGATTGACCTACCATGCAATGGGAAGAATTTACAAAATTAGTGGAAATTCACAGATGATAGTGTAGCATCTGAGCTTGAATTTGAGCCTATAACATTGTCAATTGAGTCAGTGGTTCATGATATATAAAATGATCTGTGAGGCCATGTCATTGGAATGGTTTTGTGGCTGCCATTATAAAATTACAAAATATGGTATCCTAGTACTTTGTACTGCCTCCCTTTGCTTCTATTACAGCCTGCACCCTCCTAGGCATACTCTCAATCAAATCCTGACAAACCTTGGGGTCAATCTTGTCCCATTCAACCTGTACCCGCTCCCACAACTCCAGTATCCCATTGGGCTGGGTTTCATAGTTTGCAAGCCTTCTTTTGAGGTGATGCCAAAGGTGCTCAATAGGATTGAGGTCTGGAGACTGTGCTTCAATTCCATGGTCATCAAACCACTTCTTGGCCAATTTGCAGGTGTGCTTGGGGTCATTGTCCTGCTGAAAGATGACATCTTCAGCTTCCTTTCCATAATAATCAAGGCTGGCTTGAAGGTCATCCTCCAGAATGTCAACATACAGCTGCCCATCCATCCTCCCATCAATTTTGCAAGCCATACCTGGTCCCTCCCACATCATACACCCCTATACCATCACTGACCCACCCCCAAACTTCAGTGTACCCTGCACCAACCTCTCACTGAGACCCTCCCCTGCCTTCTTCCAAGCCCATTTCCTCCCATCTGACCCCAGACAATTGATTTTAGTCTCATCTGACCACACCACCTTCTTCCAGTCCTCTAGAGTCCAATGCCTGTGTGCTAGAGCAAAATCCAGCCTATTGCGCTTATGTTGTGCTGTGAGTAATGGCTTTTTCTTCTTCACAACAGCCTTCATCCCAGCCTTTTTCAAGCATCTTGTTAAGTTTGTTCGTTCACTGATAAGTCAAGCCTATCAGGTACCGTAGGTTCCTCAAGGGAGTTCCGGCACTTAAGAACGTTCAAAAAATAAGAGTGTTATCGGATAAGTCCTCAAGGGAGCTTAGACGATAACGAGACAGATTTTGACACCTGTTAAGCCGGCAAAGAACTGTTAATTAGCAGTGGACACAGGCCCTGTGTCCCTTGGTAATTAGCAAGGATGTTGGGCTTGCGGCTCACTTTCAATAAATCCCAATAATTATATAGGGAAATTTTGATGAAGTCCCTTTTCCCACAACTAAAGTTACCATTTTTGGAAGGTGGGGGATGTTTGTACATGTTATGAGATGGGAATTGGATCAAAATAAAGGAACAAGGGGATAATTGCCATATTTGGTAAGATGGGTAGATTCCAAATAAGGAAAGCAAGTTAGGATGCCATTTTTGGAAGGTTGTGAGGGTGTTTGTACATATTTGTACATGTTATGGCACAAATTCCTTATTTGGAAATAGTTGCCAGATGTCAAATAAGGTGAAATGGGAAGCAATGTGATCGTGGGAAAATATTTCCTAAAATGGAAAGTGATTACGTAATCTCAGGGTCAATGAAATGTGTAGCCTTGGTCAGTGGCTTTCTAAATGTGGTTGTATGACAGTGTTTGGTGCTGATTTCATTGAGATATTCACTAATTGATTTTCAGGGTCAAATTTCTAAAAAAGGAAATAGATAATGTAATGTGTGCTTTAGGATCCAGTGGTGCATTTCCAAAAATGGAAATAGCGCACTTCGGACTTGCCATTTTGGGACATATCTGCTCACTGTTGGTCATGATGAGCAGAAAGAAATTGCAATATCTCCCTTAATACTGAATGTTTTTGTGGCGCGTTTTTTGGAACATATTCCTTATATGTATATGCACCTATCCACTATGTTAGAATGTAAAAAATGCAAGTGGTTTCTGTCAGAATGCAACATGTCTTGCTCACTGTTGACAACAGTGAGGAGCAACAAATGACAATATCTCCATCAATACTGGTTATTTCTGTGGCGCTTTTTTTGGTATGTCCCTATTAGGCACATAGGAAGGCACTTGGAATGTTAGAATGCAAATAGTATGTACCAATCATGCCACAAATGAAATTGGTGTGCTCACTGTCTGCCATGATGAGCAGCCATATCTCCATCAATACTGGTTATTTCTGTGGCGCTTTTTTTGGTATGTCCCTATTAGGCACATAGGAAGGCACTTGGAATGTTAGAATGCAAATAGTATGTACCAATCATGCCACAAATGAAATTGGTGTGCTCACTGTCTGCCATGATGAGCAGCCATATCTCCACCAAAACAGGATCTTCCTGTGGCGCTTTTTTGGATTCTGATTCCTTATCATAACAGAGTGTCATTCAGGGTATCTGAAAGCAGATTACCCTGCTGATTAATGTGTAGTTTTCAGTTTCATGATAAAAGACTGAACATGATACAGAAAGAGTGGCTGACAAGTTGACATGTCAGGATAAATGGGAGATTCCACTTGATCTTGCCTAGGGATCCTCTGTTGTGACCCTCCCAATGTTTATCTTTGTTATGTGTGATCCCAAATCAAAAAAAGCGCCACAGAAAGATCTTGTTTTGGTGGAGATATGGCTGCTCATCATGGCAGACAGTGAGCACACCAATTTCATTTGTGGCATGATTGGTATGTACTATTTGTATTCTGACATGCCAAACACCTTCCTATATCCCTAATGGGGACATACCAAAAAAGTGCCACAGAAATAACCAGTATTGATGGAGATATGGCTGCTCATCATGGCAGACAGTGAGCACACCAATTTCATTTGTGGCATGATTGGTACATACTATTTGCATTCTAACATTCCAAGTGCCTTCCTATGTGCCTAATAGGGACATACCAAAAAAAGCGCCACAGAAATAACCAGTATTGATGGAGATATGGCTGCTCATCATGGCAGACAGTGAGCACACCAATTTCATTTGTGGCATGATTGGTACATACTATTTGCATTCTAACATTCCAAGTGCCTTCCTATGTGCCTAATAGGGACATACCAAAAAAAGCGCCACAGAAATAACCAGTATTGATGGAGATATTGTCATTTGTTGCTCCTCACTGTTGTCAACAGTGAGCAAGACATGTTGCATTCTGACAGAAACCACTTGCATTTTTTACATTCTAACATAGTGGATAGGTGCATATACATATAAGGAATATGTTCCAAAAAACGCGCCACAAAAACATTCAGTATTAAGGGAGATATTGCAATTTCTTTCTGCTCATCATGACCAACAGTGAGCAGATATGTCCCAAAATGGCAAGTCCGAAGTGCGCTATTTCCATTTTTGGAAATGCACCACTGGATCCTAAAGCACACATTACATTATCTATTTCCTTTTTTAGAAATTTGACCCTGAAAATCAATTAGTGAATATCTCAATGAAATCAGCACCAAACACTGTCATACAACCACATTTAGAAAGCCACTGACCAAGGCTACACATTTCATTGACCCTGAGATTACGTAATCACTTTCCATTTTAGGAAATATTTTCCCACGATCACATTGCTTCCCATTTCACCTTATTTGACATCTGGCAACTATTTCCAAATAAGGAATTTGTGCCATAACATGTACAAATATGTACAAACACCCTCACAACCTTCCAAAAATGGCATCCTAACTTGCTTTCCTTATTTGGAATCTACCCATCTTACCAAATATGGCAATTATCCCCTTGTTCCTTTATTTTGATCCAATTCCCATCTCATAACATGTACAAACATCCCCCACCTTCCAAAAATGGTAACTTTAGTTGTGGGAAAAGGGACTTCATCAAAATTTCCCTATATAATTATTGGGATTTATTGAAAGTGAGCCGCAAGCCCAACATCCTTGCTAATTACCAAGGGACACAGGGCCTGTGTCCACTGCTAATTAACAGTTCTTTGCTGGCTTAACAGGTGCAATGAAGTCATCTCGACAAGGAGACATGTGCCAGTGGCTGGCCCCGGAATCGTATAAGTCCCAAGCGCAAAGACTATTGCTTTGATTCGTAGCGGCAAAGGCAATAACTGCAGGTGGGATAAAAACGGGTGTTTCATCGATTTCCAGGCCATCCCCATTGGGACCGTGATTGTTGTCGAATTTCCGAGGTAAATTCGCTTCACCCCTACATTCACCGGGTCTAAAAGAAAATTTTGCAAACTTCTCTTCAGACCTTCGACAATTCAACCATGTAGTAAATGCGTCCCAATCTTCCACGAGATCCATCAATTCGGATGGTGCGTCCTCGTCCTCCGTGAGATAACCTTCATTCTCATCAATTTCAGTGAGAAAATCATCAAAATCCTCCCCCTCGCTCTCAAGCTCGACCATTGCGGTCCAAGCTCCGATAACGGATTCGTCAACAGCAGAGTTAGCGCCAGGCTTCTTTGACGAAGACGAGGAGTTGGAAGATGAACCAGAACCCGACGAACCGCTAGGTCCAGGTCCTTTGCTTCCTCCGGAATTCCCACCAGACTGATTATCTTTCTTTTCTCCTTTCGGACTAGGACAGTTATTCTTTCTATGTCCTTTTCCGCCGCAGTTCCAACACTCGCCGAATCGTCCGCGACGATTTTGGTTGTATTGACGACCGCCACCCGCTCTAGTGCCAGGTTTCTCACTAGAGACGGTTGCAAGTGCTGTACCCGAAGGATTCGCAGTGCTAGGTGAGGGTTTTGTACGACCCTTCCTATCGGCTTCACGCCGATCCCATTCCTCGGTAGCCAGTATCATCAACGCCTCAGCGTCGAGCCCCATATCTCTCGCCTTGCCTTTATCAGAGGACGTCTCTGATTCCGAAGCAGTCTGCAGATTCATCAAAGCAAACACCTTCATTCCGGCCGAGATATTTGCGAGGAATGTCGAAATTTCGGATGGAACGAAATTTATGATAAGCGAACGGTAATCCTCCTCGCTGATTGAAATACCGAGATTCAGCAATGTAACATGCTTCATACAGACTTTATCAAATTGAACCCGTAAGTCCGCGCCTTTTTCGTATTGCATGCCCATGAATTCCGAGTGCAAGTTTGACCTCATAAGCATAGACTTCTGGGTAAACTCCTGCACGATGGCCGCCCAAACTTCGGCCACGGTATCCTTATTCAGATACTTCGTGAATATTGCATCTGGAAGCTTCTGAGTAAGAAGGTAATTGGCAAGATCCTCTTTTTCCTGCCACGACGCAAGTTCTTTATCAAAATCTTTCTGTTCCGTACTCGACGGATTCTCCTTCGTCAAAACCGGCTTTTTGCTAGACCCGTCGAAATGGCCGTACACCTTCTTCTGTTTCACTGCAATAAGGAAACGACTCTTGAAGATGACCCAATTCGACCCTGTAGCCTCAAGCTTTTCGACGGCGCTCGAGAAATCTGTCAAAGAAACAGCTGTAGTACTTTGCTCCGCGAAACTGGACAAAACGGAGTGAACACTGATAATCTTGTATGATCATTCGCATTCATCACAATTCATCAGGAGCGAACGTGATCACTGGTGATCACTGGTGATCATTGATGATCACCGATTATTGTTGATGATCCATCGTGAGGCGGGGTGAGCGAACGTGAGCCAACCATTAACAGATTTTACCTTCTGAAGCCATTTCATCGTGACCGGCCATTGACAATGATGAACGAACGTGACTTAGTGTTAGCAAGCAGCCCGACAGTCTGTAGCACAACAGTGGATGCTCGTGAAGGGTTCGTGAACATGTTTGATCATCGGCAACCAATAGTGATTCTTTCATGATTTGTAGACGGCAGAACTTATGAGCAAAATTATTGTCTGAGTTATATACAAGTTTGCTGTTACGTTTGTTCGTTCACTGATAAGTCAAGCCTATTAGGTACCGTAGGTTCCTCAAGGGAGTTCCGGCACTTAAGAACGTTCAAAGTATAAGAGTGTTATCGGATAAGTCCTCAAGGGAACTTAGACGATAACGAGACAGATTTTGACTGTTAAAACTAGACTGAGGTCTAGTCGTATATTTGCGTGATTTATATAGTACAAAGTACATACGCAAATATGGTAAGTATATACACATGTGATAATGAAAACGGTTACATGTGATAATGAAACGGTTAACATGTGAAAACGACATACATGTGATAAAAGTAATTGGCATATGATAAACGATGAATGTTCCGGAAGGAACGCATATGCAAATAATGAAATAGGAGGAATGACATAGATGATAAAATAAGAAAAGATAGGCCATGACGTACGTTTGTAACATAGCCCTTCTCCTACATACGAAGTCCAATATTCACCGAATATTGAAATAATTTGTGACTATGTGTCACGGTTGTGTTCGGCGTCGCTATCATAGGTGTAAGAGTCTTCGTTTCCTTGCCAAGGGTGACGACGGCGACGACGGTTATCGGTAAGACGTTCTTGAAGAGTTGGTCGTTCTTCTCGTGTATTCGAGGCGGTCATAGTGGCGACATGTCGTGTCGACTGTCCTCGTGTGGATTGGCCTCGACGGTTTCCAAGGTTTCGTCGTGATGGTGGAGGTCCAGTAGTAGTAGTAGTGAAGCGGTTGCCTGGAGGACGAGTATTTGTCCCTCGTCGTCTTCTTTCGATAAGCGGGGAAGGTTCGCCTTGTTCGAGTTGGGCGGAATCGATAGTAGTAGCGGGCGAAGCGGTAGAGATTCGTCTTTCAGGGATTTGTTCAAACGGGGTGGGCAGCGATGATTGTGTCATAGCGTCTGGATAAGTGGGAGGCGGGGTTTCCTCATGCACCGGTCCTCGGCGTATTTCTCGTCGTCGATGGTGTTCGGTAGTGTGATGCGGGGCTCCGCACATGTAACAACCTTGAGTTCCAGGGATGTCTTCTCCCTCGAAGGCTAGGTTATTCGGTTCGAATGATACCAGTCGTTCGGCTGAGGGATCAGGTCCGTGCAGGTGAAAGATGGTGCGACGTGTCGGGTTTTCAAGGATAGGGACATCGCGTCCTTCAATTGTATGTCCTGTTTGAAGTGCGATGACGGCGGCGTCTTGGTATTCGTTACTGGCATTGGGTCTGTTAGGGTTACGATCGTGCCTCCACACGAGATTGTTAATCGTCGTTTGTAGTTGTCGTAATATAGTTATGTCCCAACCATCAGGGGTCATCATCGGGTTGAGTTGGTCACTAAGGGTTCGAATTCGTTCGAACGTGGCATTGACGGGAGTGCGGGGAAATACAGGGCGTCCGTGCATCCAGGCCATGCCAGTGTCTAAAGCGGGTTGTCGTGTCGGTTGGATGAAATGGTGACGATGTCCGGCGGTGGTAAGACGGGTTGCTTCTTCGAGGTATACGTCTCCTCGTAGATCACAAAACCAATGAATATTATTCCAGATCATCAAAGTGATCCAGCGGTTGTGTTGCGGTTCTCGGAACCGACGGGTGAGATTAATGATGACGTTGACGAGGGCCATCAGATCAGGGCGAACATATCTATTCAAGATGAACAGATAGTTGTTGGCAAAGGTCCAGGACGTGAACAACGTCCAGATTCTGTAAAAGGCTCGTCGTATTATCGGATCGACGAAGGAGGGGATGGCGTAATGCGTCAAGATGACGTTTATGGTGGGAATGTCGGGTGCGGGTACGTTAAAGTTGTCGTCATTGACAGAGGCGTGCTGGAAATAGAACCTAGGAATAGGTCCTTCGGCAGGGAGTCTAGGTACTGGGCTCATGGATCGAGCGTGGGTTTCCCTCATTAAATCCAACGGGGTGTAAAGGGGCCTTGGCGATGGAGTGTCTTCTGGGAAGACAATAGGGATCGAGATGGGATTGACGAGTCTTTCATTGATCTCGTCGTCGGTGATGGCGTTAGCGGTGACAACATCAAGTTCGGCGGCGACAGCATTAGCAGCAGCAGAGATGGCGGCAGTGGTTGCAGCATTAGTGGCGGCAATGGTCCTTGCTCTTTCAAGGTAGTTGTTTACGAGTTCTTCGTCGATGGGAGGAATTCCCATAGTAAAGGCGGTGGTGTTAAACATAAGTAGTCCTTCTCGCATGATCCGGATATCTTCAGGGGTAGTATCGGGATGTGGTCCGCGTGCGTAGGTGATGACCATTTGGTCTCTGGTGGCGAATACTTGAGCTACCATTTCTTGCATCTCAAGTGACACAGGAATATTAGGGGGAATAGCGTTCCCCATATCTGTGACGTTTCGCATTAGTTCTTCTATCGTAGAAGCGTTCGATGATGGGAAGGTATAGGATGAGTCAGAAGATGAAGAATCTTCATTTCGGGGTACGAATTCCTCGTCAGAAGGAATTATAGGGAACCATTCTGTGCCGATGGATATATAATGTAACATACAGGTAGGAGGAGGAATTGGCAATGGCGTGGGCGATTCCTCTCTGGAAGGGGTCGGAGGGATGGTTTCCTCGACGACCGTTGAAGTGGCTGGAGTAGCAGCGGCGGATAGGTTATCAATGGGGGAGGACATGGTTTCAAGAACGGCGTTTTCGTGATTTATGAGTAGTGGGGATAATTGCTGTAATTCCATGTTGTTCTTTATATTCATTTAAGGTCTCCTCGGAGTGTTCTAAGTTTTCCTCGGTTTCCCATGAATTGTCAGATGTCGGATAACCTTTCCATTTGACTAAAAATTGCCATTGGTTTCCTTTTCTTCGGTGCGAGACAATCGTCTCGATTTCGTATTCTTCTTTGTTATCTATAAGGTCTGGGGTTGGTCTAGTAAAGTTTGGACCATGTGTTTCGTTTTCATGATAAGGGGTAAAGAGTGAAACATGAAAAACGGGGTGAATCTTCCATCTTGGGGGAAGTTCAAGTTTAGCGGTGACAGGTCCTAAGATCTTTTCGATCTTGAACGGTCCTTCTCGTCTAGGCGAGAATTTTCTTATTTGTCCAGTTTTCAGGTTTCGTGAGTCTAGCCATACCAAGTCTCCTTCTTTAAATGCGGGAGATTTCCCTTTGACACGTTGAGTCATTAGCTGTCTAGCTAATTCGTGTGCGGCGAGAGCTTCGTCTCGTATTTGTGTTAAGACCTTGAAGCGGTCTTCAGCGGCGGGTACGTTGATTCGCGGGAATGCTGTGGGGATAGCCACAGGCTCTATTCCAAACATGATTTCAAACGGCGTCATCTTGGTAGATTGATGTATCCGTTGATTGTGCGCGAATTCTGCTAATGGCAGGTGATCTTTCCACTGTTTTGGATGATCAACGCAGTATAACCGGAGGTAGGTTTCTAGCTCCTGATTGAGTCGTTCCGATTCTCCGTCAGTTTGCGGGTGAAAGGCGGTCGACTTTCTATGGTTAATTCCGAAGATCTTGCAGATTTCTTCGAAAACTTTAGAGGTAAATTGTGGTCCTCTATCAGAGATGAGGGTTGTCGGTAACCCGTATCGTTTATAAACATCGTTAATGTAAGAGTTGGCGGTATCCATAGCGGTAAAAGATTTTTTGCATGGTATGAATATTACGCCCTTTGTTAAGCCTTGATCGACCACGGTCAAAACAGAATCAAAACCGTCGATAATTGGCAGATCTGTGATGAAGTCCATTGAAACTTGTTCGAATGGGCGTGTGGCGTGGGATTTAATAGGCATCAAACCCGGTGTGATCGGATGTGTATTAACCTTCATTTGTTGACATAAGGCACAGCCTTCGACCCATTTAGATACGGTCGTTGTCATTCCAGGCCAATAATAGTCGCGGCGGATAAGCTCTAGTGTCTTCAATCGTCCAGGGTGACCCATAACTACGGGGTCGTGATGTGACTTGATTATTTCGTTTCGTAATTCTTCGTTTTGAGGAACATAAACGCGTCCTTGATAACGAATGATGTTGTTATCGTTCTTCCAGTCATTAAACTTTGATCGGAGGGGTAGTTTTCCGTGTTTGAGACCGTCGATTACAACTTTAGCAAATTTATCTTGTGGCAATAATTCGGTGATTTTGTCTGCCCAAGATACATTGATCGCGGCGATAACCATGTCATCAGAGATCATGGTTTGTGGGATTTCTTTTGCTTTTGCCTCTTCTTCGTTAATATGGTCAGGGCGTCTCGATAAAGCGTCTGCCTGAATAAGTTTTGATCCAGGGACATGTTCTAACTTGATATCGAACTCCGTGATTTCTTGCCACCAGCGTGATTGTCTGGCGGTCATCTTCTGCGGATGTTTGTAATATGATAAATTCTTATGATCGCAGTGGATCATAATCGTATGTGGGCTTCCTTTAAGAAGGTGTCTCCAGGTTTCAAACGCTTTCTTTATTGCTAATAACTCGCGATCGTATACTTGATATCTTTGTTCGGTATCGCTTAACCGATGACTGATAAATCCGCATGGGTGCAGTTCTCCATCAGATCCCCGTTGTTTCAGGACGGCTCCTACCGCCCAGTTTGACGCATCGGTCTCTAATAAAAACGGTTTCGTTGGATCTGGCATAACTAGAACCGGTTCTTCTAGGAATTTCTCCTTTAACGTGTCAAATGCTTTCTGACATTCTGCATCCCATCGGAAGGGAACTGTTTTCTTCGTAAGTTCCGTGAGCGGAGCTACTATTTCGGCGTAATTTCCTATAAATTTCCTGTAAAAGTTCGCGAACCCTAGAAATGACCGTATTTGTTTAACAGTTTTCGGTTCGGGCCATTTGCTGATTCCAGCGAGTTTCACGGGGTCCATCATGATCTTTCCTTCTTTAACGATCATCCCAAGGAATTCGACTTCCTTGGCGACGAATTTACATTTTTCCAGTTTCAGGAACAGATCGTTTTCTTTCAGCCGTTGCAAGACTTGCTTAGTGCGCTCCCTCGTTTCTTCCTCATTCGCTCCATATATCAACATATCGTCAATATAGACGACTAGCCATCCTTCGGCTATCATGTCACGGAAGTATTCGTTCATCATCGTTTGAAATGTTGACGGTGAATTGCATAATCCAAAGAGCATTACAGTAGGTTCGAAGAGACCACGGTTCGTTGTGAACGCGGCTTTCCATTCGTCGCCTTTCTTTATTCGCACATTATTGTAACCCCATCGGAGGTCTAACTTGGAGAAGTATTTTGCTTTTCTTAGTTTTAATAATAAGTCGGATACTAAAGGAAGGGGATAGGCATTCCGTTTCGTCCAGCTATTGATGTATCGGTAATCTTGGCAGGGTCTCAACTCTCCTTTTTCTTTTTTTGCAACGTAAAAGAAAGGAGACGCTTGCGGAGATTGTGATGGTCGAATATAACCTTTTTTGAGTTGTTCGTCGACCCATTTATTCATTAGCTGTTCTTCATGGATTGATAACGGGTAGTTCTTCGCCACTTTAGGTTTAAACCCTTCTTTCAGATCTATCGCGTGATCCCATTGTCGTGAGATGGGAAATCGTTCTGACGTCTGTTTATCAAAAACTCTTCTCCATTTGTCATATTCAGGGGGTAATTCTACTTTCGTAGATTTATCTTCGTGTTCATGTGCGAGCGCTTGAGATGCTGATGTTTTCGCTTGGATCCAAAGGTGATCAGTCTCGAGATCTTCGTCCTCATCTGCGTTCAATTCTTCTTCTTTTTGGATATACCGAAGGTACATTTCGGTTTCTTCGTCGTAATCAAACGTAGTTTCTTCTTCCGGATCGATCTTCCTTTCGTCGGGGAATCTAACTGTTCCTTCAGACCAATCTATTCTGGGGTTGATTTCTCGGAGCCAAGGTAATCCTAGTATCAGTCGTTGATCGCCTAGTCGTGTGACATAAAACCAGTCTTTAAACCGGTTGTTTTCGATGTTATAGCTTATCTGGATTTTATACCGTATATCTCCAGACTTGTTATTTGTTCCGTCCACATTTCGCACTGGGATGGGTTTCTTTAAGCGAGTGATTTCGTTCCAATTGACGAGTGAGCTATCGACGAATTTTCCTTGTGCGCCTGAGTCGATAAGGGCTTTGGTTTCAGCGGTTTTTAGATTCGAACATTTGGTAATGGGAATGGTGATTTTATTTCTGGATATAGAAGATACTGTTACACCATTTATACATAGTTGTTCGTCTTCAGAGACGACGGACGCTGATTCATCGTCGTCTCATTCTAAAAACCCTTTTTGTTCAATTTTCGGCGGGCACTACGTGGTAATGTTTTCGCCATTTCTCGTATGACGGCGATTCTCTGGTCTTCGTCGTTTTCACTGTTGGATTCTTCACTTGACGAGCCACTGTCGTCTTCATCGCTATCCGCATTCAGCGCTCTGATTCTTTTTCCTTTTCCTTTCCCTTTGTTGCGGTTATTATTTCGGCCGCGTGGTTTTCCTCGAAATTGTCCTCTAGGGGCTGCCCTTCCTCGTGAATTCCCAAGGTTTTGTCGTTTCTTTTTGGGACTAGGGCAGTCCGAGATTAAATGTCCTGTTTTTCCGCATCCATAGCATACAGCGGTTTTTACCCATTCCATGGAGGTTTCAGCAATCTGCATTTGTCGCGCTTGTCGGTTTAATTCTAGTACAGCCTCGTCGACTTCCATTTTGTCATCAAACTCTTTTACTTGGCCAAAAGTGGAGAATAAGGTGTTCGCCACTTCTATGTCAAGGATACGAGTTCGTAATGATTTATAGGTTGTCGGGGCACCTCCTAGTCGTAGTTTTTCTCGTAAGGTGTTTGGTAATCCTAAAACTAGGAGATGACATTTCGTCGTATCATCAGTGATTTTGGCTAAATTGATGTCTCGATCGACGCGCGCAATATATTGATTAATTGATTGCTTTGGGAGTTTTCTCCATGTGAGTAATCTGTGCATGGCTAGTCCTGCTTCGTCTACTTGTCCCCAATCTTCTTTCAGTTCTTTAATAAAAGCGTCATAGTTGGCATATTTTGTCGTTTCGGCGTCATATTCAGTTATTTTGTTGTCGCGCCATTGTTGAGCGTTGCCATCAATATGATACATAATGAACTGTATCTTATCTTGAGCATCCGTCATTTTATTCATTTTCATGAATAATTCGGCTTTCGCTATGAACGGATTGAGATATTTTCGATCTCCTTCGAACGGTTTAGGAGGTTTGATCTTCGGTAGATCTGACCTTGGTTCGGTCCGGGGTCCTGATCCACTCATATCTCGTTCTTTTCCTTTTCTAGAAGGAAATGGGTTGATTGGTGGGGTAAACAAGTATGGAAATACGACAGGGGGTGATGGTGCGGGTCGTGTAGCTTCGAGTTTAGATTCGGTTGCAAGGGATAAGGAAGCGATGAGTTGGGCTGAGATTTCGTCTTCAACTCGTTGTTCTACTGTGGGTATAACAATGTCTTCAGTTCCAGGTGCGTATTCAAGTTTATCTTGGGATTCTTCTTCTTTCTCTTGTTCAGAGGGGGAATCTTTATTGTCTTCTTTATCGGACTCTCCTGACGGTTCAGCGCTTTCTCTGTAATGAACGTGTGGTGATGCAACGGGAGTTTCTTGGCTAGTGGTTAAGGTTTCTGGTTCGTTCGCTTTCTTCCAACGTTGTAGCGCAGTTCGTGTTAACTCCTCTTTTCCTCCTATGAAGGGTTCTCCTTCAAAGTATTCGTCTCTAATAAAGTACGGTTCTTCTCCTGTTTCCGATTCAGTGGCGTACCAACGTTTACTTCCTTCATGAAAGGCAAGTTTGCGTTCGTTTAGATATAATCCTCCTTCGAACGGGAAGGATTGATTTGGTGGTCTTCCAAGTTTTTGTTTTACCCAAAACTGGTGACCTGGTACAGGTTTTCCTGAAGCGGTATAACACCAGTCGTTTTCTCGTCTATCCCAATGAATGGAATGTTCGTCGAGATAATAGAGATGGTCAAGGGGGTTTCGTTTGGCATTATTCGGAGGGGTACTTTTAGATTGTCGTGGAGCAATGGTGAATGATGGGAGGTGAGAGCGTTAAAGCTATCGTGCTCGGAGAGGAGTCTAGTTTTATTGTTACGTTTGTTCGTTCACTGATAAGTCAAGCCTATTAGGTACCGTAGGTTCCTCAAGGGAGTTCCGGCACTTAAGAACGTTCAAAGTATAAGAGTGTTATCGGATAAGTCCTCAAGGGAACTTAGACGATAACGAGACAGATTTTGACTGTTAAAACTAGACTGAGGTCTAGTCGTATATTTGCGTGATTTATATAGTACAAAGTACATACGCAAATATGGTAAGTATATACACATGTGATAATGAAAACGGTTACATGTGATAATGAAACGGTTAACATGTGAAAACGACATACATGTGATAAAAGTAATTGGCATATGATAAACGATGAATGTTCCGGAAGGAACGCATATGCAAATAATGAAATAGGAGGAATGACATAGATGATAAAATAAGAAAAGATAGGCCATGACGTACGTTTGTAACATTTGCATACTTAAAAGTTTACTTTTTTGATTTAATGAGCAAATCTCTACAACTTTAAGATCTAGATGTCCTCTTCGTCTGCGTCGTAACCATCATCTTGCTCAACGCTGGTGACTTCGAGGCTGTACTGACGGATAAAGCACGACGTGTCGGTGTCATTGTCCTCGTTGTCGGCATCATAACCATCGGAGCTAACGTCAGCCTGGGTACTGTTGTCCTCTGGGTCAGCGTCATAGCCGTCGCTCTCGATGCCAGTGATGTTTTGGCTATTGAGATGGTTTACAGATTCAATGGGACCTGGATCTAATAAATCCGTGCATTGAGTGAATACAGTGAGCTAAGGGACCTGTTAGAACGACGAAGAAATAAGAGTTCTAGGCACACACTGAGGAACCGCCACCACTCTCACTATTCCTCCCTCCTCTCCCTCCTTCCGACGCAGGCGCTTTGGATCTGCTATAAGAATACCAGTGATCGAGGAATTTAGTCGTGTACTCACCTTTCGGCGTTGGACGGCATCGCGGATCTTTTTGGGCCGATTTTGTTGTGGTGGTTGTACTCGACGACTAATGGTGGTGAGTTCTCGTGGTCAATTGAGCAAATAATGTCGTACTTACGTTAGAACGCGGTGACTGCGAACGTTTATGGTTGGTTGTGGAACAAAGCGCTAAGGGAAGGTTAGTTCTCGCAGTCAGCAGTTAAGAGAAAATCGTACTAAACGTTAGAACGCGGTACTTACGAACGTTGTGGTGGTTGTACTCGACGACTAATGGTGGTGAGTTCTCGCGGTCAATTGAGCAAATAATGTCGTACTTACGTTAGAACGCGGTGACTGCGAACGTTTATTGTTGGTTGTGGAACAAAGTGCTAAAGGGAAGGTTAGTTCTCGCGGTCAGCAGTTAAGAGAAATTGTACTCGACGACTAATTGTGGTGAGTTCTCGCGGTCAATTGAGCAAATAACGTCGTACTTACGTTAGAACGCGGTAACTGCGAACATTTATTGTTAGTTGTGGAACAAAGTGCTAAAGGGAAGGTTAGTTCTCGCGGTCAGCAGTTAAGAGAAAACCGTACTAACGTTAGAACGCGGTACTTACGAACGTTGGTTGTGGTATAAGCACTGAAGTAAGCAGTAAACGTCAGTTCTCGAAATCAGTGGAAGTGAATGGTATTGTACTCACGTTTTGTGGTTGTAGTGGAGGTGAGATGCTGAGCGATGGTTAGAGCTCTTGCAGTAAATGGAGTAAATAGAGTCGTACTCACGGTTTGAATGGGGCGCAACGGGCGCGTGGCCCGTTAGGTAACAGATACTGGAGTGACGGGGTTGCGGGTTCACGTGCATAATGCGTCGTCTCATCAAACTCGCCTTCGTTGTCACTGCCGCTCTCGGTTTCCTCCTCCTCCCCAATTTGGTCTCCCTATCTTCAAGATTGTTGTTCGATTGATCGGTTATACCGACGCCGATCAAATATGCCCGTGACGTCAATGATCATTACTACTAATACCTAATTAGGAAAAGAGTGACCGCCAGCGCATTTCAGTTAAAGTGTAAGGATCTCACTCGTGGTCAATCTTAGTGTGAGTGTTTGACTATAATACCGTAATTACTGAGAAGACGAGGTGGTGCTCTAAAAGACACTGCATGACCTCACCAAGGTCACGACGATTAAAGGAGGTTTCAGGTACTGGGTATACGGAAGACATCGGCTTCTTGACCTGAGGGGTGAGTGTTAAGAGATTTAACGATTCAGAATTTATAAGTGCTCATGACGAATGGCCAGATGGCACAATTAAGTTGAAGGTGTTAAATATAGAATTATATTTATAGAATGATTAACTACTGATTGACTACAATCAATGTTACTCATATCGCTCGCGTCATCCTTTATGTATGACATAGAGATGACATCATAATTACTTCATTATGATATCATGGTGACATCATGATAGACTCATGATCACACCTTATGGTGTGCTTAGCACGCCATATCTTCTCATCTATACTATACGCTTACACATATGTAGACACATATTTGTTCTCTTTTAGTATATAAACCTGTCCTGTATCGTAGAATAGGACAATCCATTCTCTTCCTCTTACTATCACTACTACGCCGAAGGGTAGTGTTAAGATCATATCGCAATAGGTAAGCTATTGCACCTGCTCATGCTGTGGACACGCTCTCGCGTAGACCTGTCTTCTTCGTCAGGTTATGGGCCCCGCCGTCGATATTGCCAGGACCCACATCACCGCTCGCTTGCTCGTCATCCGACATGATGTCCCACTGGTATAGTATCGCAGCGAGCCTGATATGGTCTTATCATCTTGATATCACTAATCCTTGATATGGCATATGCGCTAATGACATGCGCCCGGACCCTAGGGCTTTAGGGGGATCTCCTAGACACCCAGGGATAAGGGTACTACCTATGTTTCTCGACGCTGGCTTGGCAACGTCGGCCCCCATGGTGTTTTCGCGCTTGCGCACCATGATATGACTGGGGTATTATTGCACGCTATACCATTATAAGCCCCTTAGAGGCTTTATAATACAATATGGCTCGTATATAGCAACTTCTAGTATAAAGGACGTGCTGACACCTCATTGTGGGTGGTACACGCAGTCTATTAAGGATGCGCCCTTAGGGACTCCTTTAGTCAGAATGATCGTTAGGATCATTCTAAGTTTGGGCTCTATGGTGATCCCATAATCCCATTTAGAAGTTTCATATTGATTACCGGTCGTGCTTATATAATGGTCTGGGGGGTTTAAGGACCAGACATTATTTCTATTTACAATCGCAACGGGTAAAACCGTGGTTCACCCAAGAGTGCTTGAGCCAGCGATTGATTTTGCATGTCATTTACAGCATTCAGGGATAATCCGAGCTTTCAAGACCGAGTGGACCTGTGGACCTGAGCTTTATCTAAGCTTGGCTTGTAACTAAGTTACTCAGGGTCGGTTGGTTTAACCGAATATGGACTGTACTCATAACCGAGGAACTCTATATAGTCTGACGTTCTAGTCTATGGCACCCTGGTAACTTAATAAAGACGAATTAGACTTTTAGCTTTAATTAAGCTTTAAGCTCATTAAATTCTCTTATAGGAAAGAAAACTGGATTCCAAAACTAGTACTCCGTTACCAGTTTACGAAGCCGAAGGAGAATCGTTTCCTCCTGCCCGGAGATTACCTCCTTCTTACGACGCTCCAATCCCACCGTTTCCCTTAATCTTAGGGGACCGGACTTTTATTGATACACCGGCACCAATTCCATCTTCGTCCTATTCTAGGACGATAGTTCGTGTTGTCAATCCTGATACCAGATTCGGTATCACAACTCGTGGACCTGTCACAGTTCACGATCGAAGAGATCACTTCCTAGCCACACGACTTAGAAACGGTCGTACCTTGCAAGACGAAATAATACATCGTTGTTGACAAGCAGCTATCGAAGAAGGAGTTCCGCCTACCTTAGATCTTTGGATTCCACCCAGGGGCACTTCAGTAGCCCAACACATAGCAAATAGGCGTACACACCGTAATCTCGAAAGAGATAATCAAGAGGTCGAAAACCTCGAAAATCAAAGAAACTTCCGTTTCTTCATCAGGGAAACGTCATATCTGGATTTGGGGCCTTTGGGTACTTTGAAAAGTACCCAAAGTGTCCCAAAGTACTCAAAGTGCTTTACGGCCTTTCAAAGAAAGGTCATTTCACCTTTGATACCTTTCAAAGCACATTTTTTACCTTTCAAAGCATTCAAAGGCCTTTGGGTACTTCAGATCGAGGCTTTCTTTGTACGAATACCACATTTTTATTGCACCACAAACTATAGTAAAACTAGGCTATTGACAAAGAAGGACTGGTGTGATAGTGATGGCACAAACACGACTTGCAAGATGTAATAGGTAACAATGCCATGACGAGCATGAAAGACGACATTAAAGACACCGACCACGGGAGACACCGGCGAGCGCTGGGTGCGAAAGACGTCCAGTAGAGAAGACGAAGAAGACGATGAGCCCGAAAGACGCCGAGAGTACAAGACGAGCCCGAAAGATGCCGAGAGCAAAAAGACGAACACGAAAGACGCCGAGAGCAAAAGACGCCGACATTCTTGAACGTTCGCAGTACGATGTAGCAATAGTGGAAACTACAAGAATTCTGAGTAAGTATCGTCCACCACAACAGCAATATTTTGAATGGGACAGACGAGAGAGCTTGACGAATACTCTTGAATGGGATAAAAAAGACTTCATGGATAATGATATTGATCTTGTGAAAGCGACAGTGAAGGACGGCCTCGGATATACTAGCGACGATGATTCAAATGCGTAACTTGCAGGCAGGCTTGAAACGTTCTTGAACAGTAGAATAGAGCAATGTGGCGATGGTACTATCTGCGAGCGTCTGCAATAAGTACATTTCGACGCGACAAAATGAAACAGTTGGATTGTTAACTTCATACCATTATCAATCTGACACGTCATCATTCTGAGTCATCTCTTGCGACAAAGCGTCGCCGTTTACAAGATGCGTCTTCAACAACGACAACGTCGTCCGGTATCTGTTACAACACGGTACGGACTCCCGCATTATGCTTACATGATACGTCGGACATGTTTATTTCTTTATGCCTACCTTACTTGTCGTCTCCCTTATGCCTGATTCATACGGACAAGCTCGTTTCTTTAACTATACCATCCCTTGTTCCACATATGACGCCGTCCTTATACTTACTTCCGTACTTACCATTATTCATTAATTAGTACGTCTCATTGTACTTACTAGTATAAGTACCGCATGTATCCTAGAGTCGAACCCTAAGTTCGACTTAGCTGTTTATTGTCGTCTGGCAATATAACTTCACTCTTAAACTCATCTACCACAATCGTCCTCAGATCCTAAGTCAACGTCTTGACTTAGTATTGAACTTATAATCTTAACGTTTGACTTAAGACTTGTAATCGTGACTAGAGTTGCCATTGCAACTTAGGTTGAGATTAACGAGTTCGTAACAATTAAGTCGAACTTATCAATAAGCCTGAACATCGATTCATTGGCATTTGATAACACACACTTCGACGAACTTCCGGAAAGCCAGCCCGTAGGTTACTGGCCACGTTGTCAAAACGGATTGGAGAGCTCCACCGAATAGAGCTACACGAGATCGTAAAGGGAACTATATTCTTGACGGATACTACGTCAGACTAAACGGTACAAAACGAATCTGGGAAGATACAGGAGGAAATCCAGTTAAAGAACAAGAATTCTGGATACCACAAAAAGAAACTAGACCTCCGAACGAATCATATTATTATTTCGCAGATCTATATCTTCAGGAACAACACATCAGATTCGATCACCTCACAGAACGTTGGATAGCATCCGAAACACAAGAATTTGTCCCTAACGAATACTTCAACACCCCCATTTGGATAAAGGGGACCGTTGACGCTCTACCAGAGAACTTAAGACCGAAAACTCTCCCTTCCATACAGACAAAAGGCAAAAAGAAAGCAAAATTTGGCCTAAACGATAGTGAATCCGAGAAAGAAGGAGAAACAGATCAAAAACCCGATCTATCCCTTGATTTTCTCAGTGACCTTTCAGTTGGAACGACACCAACACCTGCCCAACAACCGACCAATCCCGAATCAGGTCCTTCGAACCCTGAAGAAGAAAAGGACGAAGAAGACCCGTTTGACTCTGACAGAATCGAAGTAGACGAACCTAAACCCGATCCAACTCCACCACGCAGAGATCCATCACCCCCACCATCACCAAGAATGTCTGGAGGAAGTACAGACCCTATACCCAACCCACGAACCCCTAGTCTCATCGGAGATCTCCCTGAATTCAAAGGGAAGCGAAAGGATGCCAATACGTTCATAGAAGATATCGAAATCTTCTTTGACATGAATCCTGAACGGATGAATACAGACCGTTTAAAGATCCTTGCTGCCCTGAACAAGATCTCAGATGGAGCTAGACAGTGGAAAAAGAATAAATTAGCGGAGTTACGAAAATCACGCGCTACCATTGAAGGAGGCGTCACAAGACCCGCTTTATTCGATGACTGGGAAGCATTCAAACTATCATTCTTGACAGATTGGGGAGAAGTTGATCCAAGCGGAAATGCATACACAAAAATTCTCAATCTACAGAACAGATCGTCCATGAAAGGAAAGAAACAGATGACCTTGCCTAATTACGTAAATCAGTTCAAGGAACAAATCACGAAAGCAGGAATCGAAGGAGAAGCAGCATTCCATATGTTCGGAAAAGGACTTACAGCACCCGAGTTCGAAAAAGCAATGCTCATGAACCCAAAAACATTACAAGATTGGTACGACATTGCTATCAAACTCGACAACATCCGAACCCGTTCATACGCTTACTCCCCCCGATCTGGAAATGGTCATTCATCATCCTCTCATAACGACGAATCATGGGCTATGCAGATCGATCATAAATTTCTAGAACAAGAAGACGACCCAGAACTAGAACTTATGATCAGATCTATGACCAAAGAAGAAAGAGAACGCTACATCAAAGACGGTTTATGTTTTATCTGCGGAATCAAAGGACACATGTCAGGACAATGCCCGAAGAAGAAAAGAAACAAAGGGAAAGGCCGATTTAAAGGAGGGAGGAAAAGAGGATTCACGCCCAAACGTCACATTCGAGCCACATCAAATGATGGTGACGGAAATTGGGAAGAAGAAGAAGTCCGAGAGTCTAAACCAAATTACACCAAGAACATCCGAGCGCTGATGAAAGGGATGTCAACCAACGAAAAGAATGATCTATTACTATCTCTTGCCGATGATAACGAGGATTTTTGACAGTGGGACTCATGACAGTGGATGAAGTCTCAGACACACCAGATTCAACTCTCGATATATCTCATGTAACAGTACAATCTATTTCGAAACGAAGATTATCTGTCCCTATCAAAGTTGAAACTGAAAACAACACTGAAAACCTCGTTGCCCTTGTCGACTGCGGAGCCGAAGGGATATTTATCGACAAAAGGATAGCACACAAATGGAGAAAACGAAAAACTCTACGACCAATTAGAGTTTATAACGTCGATGGCACTATAAACAAAGAAGGAGAAATTGATGAACAATGTCTAATCACCTTCGAAATGAACGGAAAACGCATGACCGAATGGTTTTACGTATCAGCTATAGGAAAACAAACGGTTATACTGGGGCTTCCTTGGTTAGAGAAGCATAACCCTGACGTAAACTGGAAAGAAAAGACTCTAGAGTTCCGAGACTCTGAACAGGATAAGATCAAGGCATCACTTCGGAGCATCTGTCAACAGATTGACAGAATAGCTATGCCTGAAAGGGAAGAAGATCTCGTCATCGGATATTTGATGTCACACAAAGGATCACAGACGACAGATCACGGATGGAACACGCATACATTTGAGGATATAGGAAGCTGGTCAGAAGACGAATACGACCAAGTAACTATCGCACGATATACACCAGCTCAACAAATGGAACACAAATACCATCAAACAGAGGAGGTTTACACGCTCCCTCCTGAATACTCGGCATGGAAAGATGTATTCGAGAAAAAAGCAAGTGAACGATTCCCGGAAAGCCGATCTTGGGATCACCAGATAGAACTTCGCGATGATTTCATACCAAAAAGAGGAAAAATCTATCCCTTATCTCCGAAACAGCAGAACACACTGGATGAATGGATCAAAGAACATGTTGAAAAAGGCTACATCAGACCATCGAAATCACCGCAGGCATCGCCTTTCTTCTTTGTAGAAAAGAAAGAAGCACAAAAACTACGACCCTGCCAAGACTATCGATATTTGAACGAATACACTAAACCAAACGCATATCCATTACCCCTTATCTCCGATCTTATGATTAAACTCAAAGATTCGGAATACTTCACGAAATTGGATATCCGTTGGGGATATAATAACGTTCAAATCAAAGAATCTGACAGATGGAAAGCCGCCTTTATCACCAATCGAGGTTTATTTGAACCTAACGTCATGTTCTTTGGATTACGAAATTCACCAGCAACGTTCCAAGCTATGATGGACGATTATTTCAGGGATTTTACAGAAAAAGGATGGCTCGTCATCTACATGGATGACATGCTAATACACGCGCGCACTAAAGAAGAACTCGAGATTCGAACAAAACAAGTACTTGAACGATTACAGAAACACGATCTTTACCTCAAGCTTGAAAAGTGTAAATTCGCTGCCAAAGAAGTTGATTTTCTAGGCACCGTCATATCCAAAAATACAATAAAAATGGACCCGATCAAACTTGCCGGAATTAGGGACTGGCCAACCCCTTCTACCGTTAAACAAGTTAGATCCTTTTTAGGATTCGGAAATTACTATCGAAGGTTTATTTTCGGATTCGCCCACCTCGCACGACCCCTGCACGACCTAACAAAGAAAAACAAATTATGGACATGGACCGCAGAATGCCAAGTCGCATTTGATCTATTAAAAGAACGCTTCACATCCGCGCCTGTCTTAATGATGCCCGACGTTAACAAACCTTTCATTCTACAAACGGACGCATCAGACCGCGCTATCGGAGCAGTTCTTATGCAGAAAGATGACAATGGCGACTTACACCCATGTGGATACCTATCCCACGCTTTAACACCGACTGAAACACGATGGCAAATCTATGACCGAGAGTTATTCGCCATTTACTACGCTCTTTACAACGAATGGAGATACCTGCTTGAAGGAGCAGAACACCCTGTCATTATTCATTGCGACCACAAGAACCTACTCTACTATCGAGAACCACAACGTCTTACAAACCGCCAAGCACGATGGTGGAACGACTTGTCTCGATTTAATATTAAATTAACGCATGTTCCCGGAGCAAAACTAATAATAGCGGATGCCTTATCCCGCCGACCCGATCATATGACAAAAGATGAACCAGAAGAGTTAATAACAATGCTCCCAAAAGAACTCTTTGTTCGCACGATCGCCGAAGATCTCCATGACAGAGCAATAGAAATAACTGTCAAAGATGAATTCGCTCAATCAATCAAGAAATGCCTAAAAGAAAAAGGAACACCGCCTTTACGAACAGCCCTTTCTGATTGGACCCTCGACAACGAATTAATCCTATACAAAGGGAAATCTTTTATCCCTCCTGACACCGATCTTCGCCGAGATATTATTAGAGATTTTCATGAATCACCAACAAGCGGACACCCCGGTTTCTTCAAAACACTAGCCTTATTAAAGGAATATTACTGGTGGCCATTAATGTCTAAAATGGTTAAACAGTTTATTGACGGATGCACGGCATGTCAACAAATGAAATCGAATACTCACCCTACCGCCGCACCCCTGATGCCAATCAAGTCTCACGCACACCGACCCTTCCAACAAATAACCATGGATTTCATAACCGACTTACCCATAAGTGACGGTTTTGATTCTATCTTTATCGTGGTCGATCAAGGACTTACAAAGGGAGTAATTCTCATGCCTTGTAATAAAACTGTCACCGCCGACGAAACCGCAGACCTCTACATTCGGAATGTATTCAAAAATTTCGGTTTACCCGACATCATGATCTCCGATCGAGGACCACAGTTCGCATCACATGTTTTCAACGGCATAATGGACTCATTAAAGATCAAACATAAAATGAGTACCGCCTTCCATCCACAAACTGATGGACAAACGGAACGATATAACGCCGAATTAGAAGCTTATCTCCGAATATTCTGTGCCTATGAACCAGATACTTGGAACAAGATGATACCAATAGCACAATTCGCGCATAATTCACGCACTCATGAAGCGTTGAAACAATCACCCTTTCAATTGATGTATGGAACATCCCCGGTTGCACTTCCCCTTGTCTCAAATAAGACAAATACACCAACCGCCGATAACCGCATCAACTCTCTGTTCCGCGCACGAGAAGAAGCACTCGCCGCACATGATCTAGCACGAGCTAAGATGATGGAAAGAACAACGAGAAAGACTAAACCGTTCAAAGTCAATGACAAAGTATGGTTAGAGTCTAGGAACCTGAAGATTCCTTATCAGAGCAGAAAGCTCGCACCTAAACGAGAAGGTCCCTTTTCCATCAAAGAAGTCTTAGGACCAGTGACATATCGTCTCACGCTACCAAGACAATGGAAAATTCATAACGTATTCCACGCCGCCTTACTAACGCCGTTCAAAGAAACTTCCTTTCACGGAATAACAGAAACAAGGCCCCCTCCCGATCTGATCGAAGGAGAAAAAGAATACGAAGTGGAAGCACTGCTTGCACATCGCAAGTTTAGAAGGAAATTACAATTCCTAGTAAAGTGGAAAGGCTATGACACCAGCGAAAACACATGGGAACCAGAAAATAACTTGACGCATATGGAAGACCTCCTTCTAGAATATAAAAGACGAAGGAAACTCTGAAATGTCATTCACATACCAAGTTATTATGCAAAATGGAAACGACACCACTGACGCCGTTCAGCACTTCCCCTGGTCTGAATTCTACGCTGGAGAGAACACCGACACCCGATTCACCACTGCACCCCACCGACCTCGACTCGTTCTTCATACCACCGACACCGACGAAGAAGACACTGACCCGAACGACTTCGTTGATGTTCCCCACAGATCTCCCGATCAAACCTCGTCTCAGACGATCCCGATCACTCCCACCGAAACCCAGGAAATCCACCACGGAACATCAGAAACTCTGGCTGTACCTGGACGAATTACGGAAGATCGCAATAGCCGACCGATCCCACCTAGAAACGCTGAAGACATTAGCGTTACCTTACATAGAGAGACGGTACTTGCCGGTCACGCTTCGACTCAACCTCATAACGAATCTATTCGAGGCAACGACCAGAGTCACGGTACAGATGGGACTAACCGCGATATGGCTGGCCCCATCATACGAACCACCCCCGATCTCTATCTCAGTTATCACGGAATTACTACTTACACCAAGGTTAGAGATCGCGTCACTCTAATCTGTAACGCCGCTAGATTACAGGTCGACATCTTTGACCAAGAAAGGATAGCTCGAGTCTGGCGACTTCTCATGGACTTCCGAACCGCCACTACCCTTGCCGGTCAAGCCCGAGATCAGTACAACTATCATTGTGCCGATTTAATCGAAACGTTTGTAAACGTTACGTCACTATACTGGGAAGACATTCATCCGAAAGGAGGAAACCTAGATCAATTGGCGATAGATCTATTACGACGACTTCTCACAGCTGACATCGAACGTTACATCATCCTTGCTATAGAAAGCATTGACGATCAAAGGTTTGGACTAAAAATACAACCTCACGATCAGAATAACCGCATCGCTGTCAACCATTGGTTTCGCGCTACCGAAGCTACACCCGACCGACACCGAGCAACTAGATGCATTATGGAAACAGATCGTAAATCAAGAGAAATCTGGTGCCTCACCGGAAAGATCCGAGATCTCCTGTCCAGTATCCAAGGAGACACGGAATGGACCACGGCCGAATTCGCAGATGGAGTTCCCCTGCATCAACTCACTAGCGACCACATTGCGCAGATCAATAATGCGATCAGTGATCTCGATCTTCATCGCCGAATCCGTACAACAGGCGATCTCATTGAGGAAGAACCGAAACGAGATAAGAAGGCTCCTCCTCCTCCTCGATCCGCATCACCCCCAACCACCACCGTTATTCGCCACGGAGTCTGGAATATTCCTGTCCCCACTGCTCGACGAAACGACACTCCGCCTTCTCGACGACCTACGACCCGCAGTATGACAAATGCCGCCAATCAACGCCCCCATCGTTACAACCGCTGCATTCACTGCCGAGGAAAGCATGCCTCTGAGGATCACCATCTCGCTACTGCAATTCCTCCTATGTCTACTCTACCTCCACGCGCTCCCACGCGCCGACGCGATCCGACGCCCGGTCCTTCCACTAAGAAGAAAGGACGTTCTCGAACTACCGCAGATGCCGCCAATACCTCCGCTTCCACTAGCCGCCGCCCTCATCAGCCGAAGAAGAAGGGAAAGAAGAAGGCACACCACGCGTCACAGTGTCAGGCATGCGTCAACGGACGACAGTGCGACGGAGCCGACGACGATGCCTGCGACCTTTACGGCGACTACGGCTATCAGCACGATGACGACGCCATGCACAACATGAACACCTGAACGTTTTGTTGTTGCGGTCAACAACGTAGGGGAGAGCTAGTGTTACAACACGGTACGGACTCCCGCATTATGCTTACATGATACGTCGGACATGTTTATTTCTTTATGCCTACCTTACTTGTCGTCTCCCTTATGCCTGATTCATACGGACAAGCTCGTTTCTTTAACTATACCATCCCTTGTTCCACATATGACGCCGTCCTTATACTTACTTCCGTACTTACCATTATTCATTAATTAGTACGTCTCATTGTACTTACTAGTATAAGTACCGCATGTATCCTAGAGTCGAACCCTAAGTTCGACTTAGCTGTTTATTGTCGTCTGGCAATATAACTTCACTCTTAAACTCATCTACCACAATCGTCCTCAGATCCTAAGTCAACGTCTTGACTTAGTATTGAACTTATAATCTTAACGTTTGACTTAAGACTTGTAATCGTGACTAGAGTTGCCATTGCAACTTAGGTTGAGATTAACGAGTTCGTAACAGTATCGTCCTCTTCAACATCTTCTCCTTCTTCTTCCCACCGTTCTTCTTTTCGAGCTTCTTATAATGCTTGTAGGCATCGTCGAGGATTACCTTCCAATGAGTTTCCGAAAACTCTTCGATGCTGTCGGTCATGGTGGTAGTAACGTGGGTTACAACTTTCTTGTACAGTCTACGGTGTTGACCAGGCTCGACGACGTGGTGTTCCTTGTTGGCGTAGTTCTCTGCCGAGAATTCTTTTGCCGACTTTACGAATTTTCCAGTAGTATATTGTTGAAGGACGTGCTCAACCTATGGCAACAGCACATCACTGAAGTATTGAAATAGAGTGAGATAGCTTACAGCCTGTGCGGCGAGGACTAGAGCGCCCACCGGCTTTTCCTCACTAAAATCAATCAGCGTTTCTGGGAGCTTCGCAAAATGGCCAGCGCCGAGAGTGTCAGCAATACACGGTGCAGCCAAAAATCCCTGCGTTTGTTCTTAGCGAGCTATATGGAAGATAAAGATCGTACCTTTCTCTTTCTATTTTCGCTGTCGTATTCTCTCCACTGGTATACAAACGTCTCTTCATCGTGTGTTTTTGTCAACCAGAACTGAACGGTCGTGCCTTTCGTCTCCGTTGAGCTGAAATGGTCTGGGTAATCCGCGAAGAGGATTTCGATGCTGGATTTTGCCGCTTCAACAAAACCACGGCGCCAAGTATTCACACGAGCGTTAGCCTTGAATAATATTTCAGGTCATCTCGTGCATTGAGTATGAGTTACGTACCAAGCGAACCCAGAAACTGTTCTTCGTCACGACGTGAGTCCCTTTACCATACACATCATCAACAATAGCTTGAATATCGGTAATTTCAAGCGATTCCCATGGAGGAAGCGAACCGATCTTTTTGCGCATGCGGGGAGCCACGACTTCTTCAAAATCTCTTCGGATATCATCAGGCAAGTACTTGAGGGACCAGTTCTTGACGCCCGCCGGAAGACCATCGGCCATAGGTTTCGGCGCAGCTGGATTTGCCTCGATCTTCGTCATCTGCAATGATAATGCGGGGGATCAGAAAGGCCAAAAGCTAGAATTTGATACATTACATTTTCATCTTTCGATCTCTTTGTTCTTTCAACCTTCGCTGCCTTGATCTCAACTTCGTCTGACTCGTCATCATCCACGTATCCGCCAAATTTGACCACGTCGTTATTATCTTCAGCGTTCTCGTCATCATCAGTAGGCCGAGCGCAGGGGCGTTTTTTCAACGGTTTTTTCTTATCCCATCCAGGTATCAGGCCAGAAGGAGCCGGTGATACTTGTTTCTTGCTCTTGCTTTTCCTTATTAAGCGTACGGCCCCCCGAGTCAGAAAATGAATGATTATATCATGGAACTGACTTACGCATTCCCCTCCTTGGTAACGTGAGTAGTTTTGGGTTCAGTCGTCCTGAGTTCTGGTGTACCAAGTCCTGGCTGCGTTTTCCTGAGTTTATTAATCTCTTCCCGTGCAGCCGTCTTCTTCTTCTTGCGCTTGGCCGCTTCGTCTTCTTCTGAAGCGACATATTTGTCGCCTGAGTCGCCTGAGTCATCAAACGAGTCTTTTGACAACTCTGATGCTCTGCGTAAGTAAAAACTGAAGCATATGATGTAAATGACATACCGTTGACCCTATATTGACGGTTTCTTTTCTGTAACTGCCTCTTGGATGTCATACACTCATCGTGGTCGATATTCTCTGCATCGGAGTCGTGATTGGAGGTGTTACGGTCCTTGTATGCACGCGCCGTTGATGTCGCTGATAATCATGGGTCGTGAGAATGCAGCGATAAACAATCAGTGATGGCTGTGACGTACCAGCCTCATCTGCGTCATCCCGTGAAGAGTTCTTGGACGCTGAAGGAGATGGCGAAAAGGTAAGCAGACAATAAAAACTGCGCATATAGTGAGCTCAACCAGCAGCCTTAGCCTTCTTGCGTGCATCTGCTTCTCTGCGTCGTTCAGACTCGCGACGCTCATCTTCACGTCGCTGGGCATCTTCGATTGCAGCAACCATTTCCATGTGCTTAGTACGTTCTTCTTCTTCTTTTCTTGCCTTTTCTTCTTCCTGACGACGGGATTCTTCAACTTCAGCATGTGTACGACGTGGTTGAGGCTTGTCGATGTCACCAGGATGTTTATCCTTATTCGACGCCCTTGTGACGCGATCCGATGGTAGGGGGATGAAGGGCAGAGGCATGATGGAAGTTTGGAAAGAAGTTCAACGCGAGTTGGACTTTGTGATGAAATCGGTCACGCACCTGTCAATATGCCTCCCCTCCGTCGCAAACAATTCCATCCGCAAAATATCCCATGTCATAATGGGTGCGGCAAGTTTTTTTTGAGTACTTCAGGCATGAAGTGCCATCTGAACACTTGTAAACGAGTACCGCAACCTGTTAAATATAGAATTATATTTATAGAATGATTAACTACTGATTGACTACAATCAATGATACTCATATCGCTCACGTCATCCTTTATGTATGACATAGAGATGACATCATAATGACTTCATTATGATATCATGGTGACATCATGATAGACTCATGATCACACCTTATGGTGTGCTTAGCACGCCATATCTTCTCATCTATACTATACGCTTACACATATGTAGATACATATTTGTTCTCTCTTAGTATATAAACCTGTCCTGTATCGTAGAATAGGACAATCCATTCTCTTCCTCTTACTATCACTACAACGCCGAAGGGTAGTGCTAAGATCATATCGCAATAGGTAAGCTATTGCACCTGCTCATGCTGTGGACACGCTCTCGCGTAGACCTGTCTTCTTCGTCAGGTTATGGGCCCCGCCGTCGATATTGCCAGGACCCACATCGCCGCTCGCTTGCTCGTCATCCGACATGATGTCCCACTGGTATAGTATCGCAGCGAGCCTGATATGGTCTTATCATCTTGATATAACTAATCCTTGATATGGCATATGTGCTAATGACATGCGCCCGGACCCTAGGGCTTTAGGGGGATCTCCTTGACACCCAGGGATAAGGGTACAACCTACGTTTCTCGACGCTGGCATGGCAACGTCGGCCCCCACAGAGTTATACTTGCCCTCTGTGATGTGACTGGGGTATTCATGCACGATATAACATCATAAGCCCCTAGAGGCTTTATAATACAATATGGCTCGTATATAGAAACTTCTAGTATAAAGGACGTGCTGACACCTCATTGTGGGTGGTACACGCAGTCTATTAAGGATGCGCCCTTAGGGACTCCTTTAGTCGGAATGATCGTTAGGATCATTCTAAGTTTGGGCTCTATGGTGATCCCATAATCCCATTTAGAAGTTTCATATTGATTACCGGTCGTGCTTACATAATGGTCTGGGGGGTTTATGGACCAGACATTATTTCTATTTACAATCGCAACGGGTAAAACCGTGGTTCGCCCAAGAAGCGCTTGAGCCAGCGATTGATTTTGCATGTCATTTACAGCATTCAGGGATGATCCGAGCTTTCAAGACCGAGTGGACCTGTGGACCTGAGCTTTATCTAAGCTTGGCTTGTAACTAAGTTACTCAGGGTCGGTTGGTTTAACCGAATATAGACTGTACTCGTAACCGAGGAACTCTATATAGTCTGACATTCTAGTCTATGGCACCCTGGTAACTTAATAAAGACGAATTAGACTTTTAGCTTTAATTAAGCTTTAAGCTCATTATATTCTCTTTTAGGAAAGAAAACTGGATTCCGAAACTAGTACTCCGTTACCAGTTTACGAAGCCGAAGGAGAATCATTTCCTCCTGCCCGGAGACTACCTCCTTCTTACGACGCTCCAATCCCACCGTTTCCCTTAACCTTAGGGAACCGGACTTTTATTGATACACCGGCACCAATCCCATCTTCGTCCCGTTCTAGGACGATAGTTCGTGTTGTCAATTCTGACACCAGATTCGGTGTCACAACTCGTGGACCTGTCACAATTCACGATCGAAGAAATCACTTCCTAGCCGAACGACTTACAAACGGTCGTACCTTGCAAGACGAAATAATACATCGTCGTAGACAAGAAGCTATCGAAGAAGGTGTTCCGCCCACCTTAGATCTTTGGATTCCACCCAGGGGCACTTCAGTAGCCCAACACATAGCAAATAGGCGTACACGCCGTAATCTCGAAAGAGATAACCAAGAGGTCGAAAACCTCGAAAATCAAAGAAACTTCCATTTCTTTTGGCGTCTTCTAACCGCCTATATCATAATCATCACCTCCGCCTTCCTCGTTTAACATGTCTAACGACTTGACGATTCCTAGTTCCATTCCCGTTTTGAATGGAACTAACTATAAAGAATGGGAACGCATGATGCGTTTCCTATTACAAACAAAGGGACTGTTTCAGTACCTTAAAGATGATTATATTCATCCCCCGCGGATTACTCCGCTACAACAGTTCTTCATTGATACAGGTGTTCGTGCAGCCATAACTGCACAACCTGCGGTAGCAGCAGTTGCCGCACATGGTGCACATCCAGCAACACCTGCAATCCCAGCCGTTGAGGGTGAACCGGCTATCACCCAACAAATGGTTGATGATGCAAAGGCCGTCAAAAAGGCTTTTGAAGATTGGGTCGTCGAGGATGATCGCATCCTCGGATCCATAAACATGAAATGTTCTGCTACTATACAGCAGATCAATTCAGAAGTAAATGCCGCCAGAGTTTTATGGCGGAATTTAGCAAATCAATACGGTGTGACAACGTCTGCCGGTATATATAATGACTTCCAATTAGCCGTTACTTGGAAGTTCCAAGACAAAAAGGATCCCACACAATCCTTAAACGACCTCCTCGCCATAATAAACCGCTTATCGTCTAGCGGAATCGTATTGCCTGAAAATGTACAGGCAATGATTGTACTTTCAGCTGTCCCCCGTCATTGGGACAATTTTGCTGCTGTGGTTCTAGCAACAACAGAACCATCGGATCTTACGATCCAAGGGATACTTCCCTTAATCCAGAATGAGTGGCGCCGAAGGCACCCTGAATCTGCCGCGACGGCAAATACGTCGCAACAACAGCAGCAACCATGGCAACAAGTACGTGGTCGAGGACGAGGACGTGCTCGCGGACGTGGCCGCGGAGCAGGTCGTGGACGTGGGGGGAGGCCTTATTCTAGGCCTCCACAAGGCGCTCAGACACCGGCTTCAAATCCTCCTCCGGCAAATCAAAATTGGCCGGGTAAAGTTGAGGGCCAAACACGTGGTCCTAACTGGGAGAGGAACCGAGAACGCCGAAAGGCAGATGCAGCCGAGAAGAAGGCTGCCAAAGCCGCAGAACATACTATGAGTTCTGCACATACCGTTGCCCGTATTGGGCCTTATGACATCACTGAGCCAGTTGCCGGCTCCAGCAAAGGCAAACAAAGAGAAAAGGATGAACTGGACTTTGAGTCCTATAAATCGAACCGAGGAATGGGGATATCGTCAGACGATATCGACTATAAAAATATGGATATAGATCAGGAAGCTGAACTATATTATGACGATTATTACTATGAGGATAACGGCGAACAATGAGGCAGCAATGAAAATGGTGTTCCCTAAATTGGGACATCATCGTCGTACTATAAATTCCTTCTTTGAACAATCTGTACTATATGATAGTATAAATTATAAAGAAAATTTAGACGAAAACTGCCTCGTAAGAGATAAGTCGTGTGACACTGCCATTTATAATGCAAATATGATTGAACGATCATATAATATTGGTAACATGTTTAAGAAACCTTTTACATGTTTAGCGGTCAATAAAAGAAAATTTAAGGATAAAGTACATCCGACATGTCCCTGTCCGGAATGTGTTGAAAAACGTACTGGAGATACACTATGGATGTGTGACTCCGGTGCATCTGACCACTTTACCTTTAGTAGGAAAGACTTCTCTGAATACAGAGAATTTCCTGCAAATGAAAACCACAGTGTTAAAACTGCTAATGGTTTAGATCGTCTTGAGGGACTTGGCACAGTTATTCTTGAACACAAGTTATCCACAGGAGAAGTAACACTCGTAAAGCTCTTCCCTGTCCTCTATATGCCACGGGCAACTGCACGCTTGATTTCAAACGGCAGATTAATCCGACAAGGATTAACTTGTAAACAAGATGAAAAGATGGTAGTCTTTTCCTTTACAGACTCGGGTAGAACGTGTATCGAAGGACATTACCTTATGCCCGATGATACATTAGTTTACGCTCGAGGCAGGATTATTATAATGAATCCTACACTGGTTTCTGGTCCTGGTTTAGCCAACAGGAATTCTAAATTAATTCTTGGAAGACCGACAAAGAAACCAAACGCAGAGTCTATAGAAAAACTATTAGACTACGAGACCTGGCATAAACGTTTTGGTCATCCATCTAACGAAGTCTTTTCAAAGATACCGTTAAATGTTAATGGATGGAAAGAAGTTACACTTCCAGAAGGAAAACTACGTTGTGAAGGTTGTCTAAAAGGCAAAATGAAGGCAAAACCTTATAAACTGTCTTCGAAGAGAGCGACTCGTCCCTTCGAGTTACTCCATATGGATCTTATGACCGTACCGGCCATATCTTACCACAAATACAAATATATTGGTGTTATCGTTGACGATTTCACCTCGTATACGTGGATTGGTTTATTAAAAACCAAAGATCAAACTCTAGAATATTTTACCGGATGGTATAATGAGTTTGTAGATCCCAAACAACCTATTTCTCACCTCCGTTCTGATCGAGGGGGGGAATTTGTAAATAAAGCCTTTGAAGAATTCCTTAAATCTAAAGGAATTAAACATCAACAGACAGCTCCTTACACCCCACAACAAAATGGTCGCGTCGAACGCATGAATCAGACTTTGTCAGACAAAGCTGAGGCTATGCGATTAGACGCAGGATGTCCGAAATCTTGGTGGGAGTTCTCATTCAGAACGGCTGTGCATGTGTACAACCGCACTCCCCTAAAACGGACTAAATGGAAGACCCCTCTGGAAAATCTTCTTAATAAAAAACCAGACGTATCATACTTTCGAGTATTTGGATGTGAAGCCTGGGTATTTATCCCTGATCAACGGAGACCGGATAAGCTGTCCGAGAAATCCGTTTTATGTACTTTTGTAGGATATGAATCAGGAACCAAAGGCTATAGGTTCATGACGTCGACAAACACACTGGTTATATCCTCCCAGGCTACATTCTTTGAAAACAGGTTTCCGCGCAAAGGAAAGACTGCAGATATAATTACTGAAGATCTTGGTCCGATCTGGGAGGCGATTCCTCAAGAGGAACCTAACTGCCCTCCACAAAATTTGGATTTAGATGACTTACTCCCAGAGAACCGTAGACGTTCTCCGAGCAGAAGACGCTCACCTGGTTTGAATCGAAGGGGTGCATCTCCTGATAGACAGCAATCAGACCCTTCTGATGATTCAAATGATGATGATGACGGTGATGAATTTGCCGATCGTCAAAGAGATTTTTTGGATGATAATATCCAAAGGCAAAGGGAAGAAAGAGAACAAGAAAGACGTGACAATTATCGTAGACAACGCGATGATTGGAAAAGGGGTCAAGGAATTGATAAACAGTCTCGTTTACGAGATCAATTCAAACGTCAAATGAGTGATATGTTTAAGAAACGTAAAACTCCTGAACCCTTTAGACGTACTCCCTCTCCACAAATAAAAGAGGAGACTCCTGTTCCTTCTAGACCTATAACACCGATACCATATGTATCTAGGTCACCTTCGCCTCGTAGTCCTATGGATGAAGATAATCCCTTCTCTTTGAATCAAAGAGATCAAGATGAAATAGAAAACCCATTTATGACGGATCGAGAATTTGATCAATTTGAACAACGTCAAAGAGATCGTTTTAGAGAATTTGCTCAGAGACCTAGACCTCCTCCACCGATCATATCTGATCCAGGTCCACCCTCTGTACAAATAGGTCCTCGCCGTTCTGGTCGTTTTCCAGTTCCAAGGGTACAAAGAGACAACGCATATGGAGATAAAACTCCTGCACAGATAGAAGCGGAAATTCAGCAAAAGCGAGATGCTTTAAGAGAACAGTTAAAAGATAAAACTCCGAGTTCTTCGACTCAGGATCCACCGTCAGCAGACAGGAACCCTGATAGAATGAATGAATCTGCTTCTCTACTTAAAGAAATCTTCGCTTTAAAGTCTGAATTAAAATCTGCGGAACATGATCATTTAACTCGAATGATTAATGAATCTGGAAATGAATTCCTTCATTTTCTTCTAAAAGCGGCTGTTCCCCTTGTCGATAATATTCCATATGACTATAGAGATATATCTAAAATGCGCTCCAGTAATCCTCAATTGTATAAACAATGGAAGATTGCAATGGATGACGAATTTAAATCTCTTCAATCTAGAGATATTTGGGAGTTGGTTGATCTTCCAAAAGGACGAAACCTAATCAGATGTCGTTGGGTTTTCGACTTAAAAACCGATGGACGCAAAAAAGCTCGCGTCGTAGCTAAAGGTTTTAGTCAACGTCCCGGATTAGATTACGACGAAACATTCTCGCCTGTAGCGAGATATGAAACAATCCGAATACTTCTGGCCACATCAGTGCTTGAAAACTGGGATATACAAGCCCTAGATGTAAAAACTGCCTTCTTATATGGCGATCTTGATGAAGATATTTACATGGCCCAGCCAGAAGGTTTCGTTGTAAAAGGACAAGAATCTAAAGTATATAGGCTGAGGAAAGCCATATATGGATTGAAACAGGCATCATATGCCTGGAATAAACAAGCTGATAAATCGTTGAAATCATTGCATTTCGAGCGATGCTTGTCTGATTCTGGCGTTTACGTTCGTAAAGGCAAGAATACTATCACGATATGCATATTGTATGTCGATGATATACTCTTTATGGGAAATGATGATTCCACCATCGCATCCATTAAAAAGAAATTTATGGAGATGTGGGAATGTCGTGATCTAGGAAAGATCAAAGAGTATTTACGAATCCAAGTCAATTACAACCGTGATTTAGGATTCTTAGTTATAGATCAAGGTCCTTATGCCTTGAAGGTTGTTAAGCGATTTGGACTTGAAGATTGCAAGTCTGTACGCACACCGTTACCTGCTGGGTATGCTCCTATAAAGAATGAAGGAGAATGCACACCACAGGAACGTTCTTATTATCAACAGATAATAGGATCCCTTCTATATCTAGCCTTAGGAACTAGGCCTGATATAATCTATGCAGTAATTTTGATGTCCCAATTTTCATCAAACCCGTCCCAAGAACACATTCAAAAAGCCTTGTATATAGTCAAATACATTGCTCATACCTTAAACGTCAAAATCGTTTATAGCGCCAAAGGCAATAATAAATTTAGAGCCTACGCTGACGCTGACTGGGCCGCTGATCGTAATACACGACGATCTATAAACGGTTATGTCTTAATGTTAGCTGGTGGTGCAGTAGCTTGGACGAGTAGAAAACAAAAGACTGTAGCCTTGTCTTCGACTGAAGCAGAATACATATCTTTATCAGATGCTGCAAGACAAATTGCATGGGTTGAAAATCTATTTTACGAAATAGGTGCACCCATTAAAAGCATCTTACTTAGCGTAGATAACCAAGGCGCTATATTTTGGGCACAAAATCCTGCACAAGAACATCGTTCCAAACACATCGATATTCGCTATCATTTCGTTCGCGAGTTGATCGAGACTAAAAAGGTAGTCCTCGAATATATACCAACAAACGAACAGAATGCGGATCTCATGACTAAGAATTTATCCTTTGAAAAGGTCAAATTCTTTAGAGAACGATTAGGACTTTCCTTAGAAGAGTATCCGACTTCTACAAATGCATTAATCAAAAGACCAGATCGATTAGAGACTGAAGAAATCCGTGATCTGACGAAATTTATTCTTGATTGGCAAAATCTTGAATTAGATGATATTGATCGTCTATCACACAAGAAGTTGATGGAACTTCTTGATGGTCTTATTGATCAACAAGAATCGGATATAGATCCCTTCTATGATGAAAACATCATAGACTTTAAATAAAGGATATCTAAGCGAAGGGGTGTGTTAAATATAGAATTATATTTATAGAATGATTAACTACTGATTGACTACAATCAATGATACTCATATCGCTCACGTCATCCTTTATGTATGACATAGAGATGACATCATAATGACTTCATTATGATATCATGGTGACATCATGATAGACTCATGATCACACCTTATGGTGTGCTTAGCACGCCATATCTTCTCATCTATACTATACGCTTACACATATGTAGATACATATTTGTTCTCTCTTAGTATATAAACCTGTCCTGTATCGTAGAATAGGACAATCCATTCTCTTCCTCTTACTATCACTACAACGCCGAAGGGTAGTGCTAAGATCATATCGCAATAGGTAAGCTATTGCACCTGCTCATGCTGTGGACACGCTCTCGCGTAGACCTGTCTTCTTCGTCACAACCGATCCAGCGTCAGCCTTCAACTGTAACCAGCCCGGATGATCGGATACATTCCCCTTCCCCCCCTCCTCCCCAACCGCAGCATAGTGACGATGAAGATTATTATTTTGGTGGCACAGATGATTTCCGAGGTTGGGGTGATGCTCAGCCGGACCCCGAGCATGACGATGATCTGGCATCGGCACCTCGGAATTTAAGGCGCTGTTCATCAAATCGAGAAGCAACTGCCAATGAATCTATGGGACGTAAATGGAATGTCGAATTCCATCCCCAGATCAATGGTGAGTTTCCTACTTTCATTACTAACGAAATACGTGCGCTGATACAAGACGCTGGCAGGTCGCCCTTGCAATGCTCAAGGGGAATTTCTTCCAGATGGGTCACCCCCTCCACCCTGGGAGGATCCTGATCCCGACGATTTCTATCCATTTGCTGACCGAGCAGACTTTGAGATGGCCGAGCTACTTTACAAGCGCGCGCAAATGTCAAAGACCGAAATAAATGACCTAATGCAAATACTAGCGCGAAAACTCACTGAACAGTATGATCCGGATGCAGAGCCGCCCTTCATCAATGCAGAACACTTGTACGCAACAATCGACGCAATTACCCATGGCGACGTTCCCTGGGAATCTTTCACTGTATCTTACAACGGCGAAATAAACGAGGAGAATGATGCGCCGTGGAAGCATAGGAAATATGACATATGGTACCGCGATCCTCTCAAAGTCTTGAGCCGACAGCTCTCAAATCGAGATTTCGCAACCGAAATGGACTTTGCTCCAAAAATAATCTCAGATGCGAACGGAACTCGTCGGTACGAAGATTTCATGTTGGGTAGATGGGCTTGGCGTCAAGCCATTCGTAAACTTTACAATTTTGCCGAAGTTGGCTCATTTATCTCCTTTTAGGACATCCTTGCTGAAGACACGGGAAATCACGGCGCAACATTTTGTCCTACTGTCGCTGGCAGTGACAAGACAACGGTCTCGGTAGCGACAGGCCAAAACGATTACCATCCATTTTATCTATCAAATGGTCTCATACATAATAATGTTCGACGTGGGCATCGCAATGGGGTTTCGTTAATCGGCTTTCTAGCTATTCCAAAAAGTGAGTTAAATTTCCTGTAATTGCTTCGTAAAACTAACATACTCATAGCGGACAGAGAACACGAAGACTCCGACGAATTCCGCAAGTTTCGGCGCCACCTCTTCCATGAATCGCTTCGCCAAATACTCGAACCGCTTTTACCTTCAATGACTAAACCGACAGTTTTGTGGTTTGCAGACGGTCATTACCGTCGGGTGATCTTTGGTCTTGGGCCGTATATCGGAGACTATCCGGAACAAGTACAGCTTGCTTGTATCGTGCAAGGATGGTGCGCCCGGTGAGCAGTGTTTGAATTCTCTGTTTATCAGCCTTAACTGTACACTGGTATAGATGTACAGCACATAACGACAACATGGATGGACCCAGAGGACGGCGAAGTCATCAACACACTGTGGCCTTGCGTGAAGCACTCTCCACTTGCAATTTATGGACAAATTATGGAATTGTAAACGGAATAATGGTACGATTACTTTCACCTTTTATTCAGAGTGTTTATCCAATCTACCATACAGCCATTTACCGCTCATTTTCCACGTGCCGATATCCACGAGTTGCTATCACCCGATATACTTCACCAGCTTATCAAAGGAGTATTCAAAGACCACTTAGTGACCTGGGTCGGACAATACATCCGCATAGCGTATCCGGCTGACGCTAATGCACTTTTGGCAGAAATAGACCGGCGGTACGTAGTCCTCTTCCCAAATTACTGTTTTAGTAATCAATCTACTTCAGAGTCGCAGCCGCTCCTCATTTTCCCGGTCTACGACGGTTTAAGGAAGGGAGAGGGTTCAAACAATGGACAGGTAAAGATTCAAAGGCGTTCATGAAGGTGTGTATAAGATCTTTCAGATGTGTTGTGCCGTTCAGTCGTTTCTCCAGGTATATCTACCCGCAATTTCTGGACTTGTACCACCACGCATGGTTCAAGCCATCCGATACTTTACCGAGTTCTGCTACTACGTACGACGCTCAGTGCTAGATGACGATGACTTGGATCGACTCGACGAGCTGCTGGCCAAATATCATGAAGCGCGGGAAGTTTTCATTGAAGAAGGGGTCCGAGAAAATTTCAACCTTCCTCGTCAGCACTCCCTTACACATTACCGGGAACTTGTCATGGAATTCGGCGCCCCAAATGGCCTGTGTTCATCAATTACCGAATCGAGGCATATTGATGCAATCAAGGGACCATATAAGCGCAGCAGTCGCAATGAGCCGCTCTCAGAGATACTCGTTATCAATCAGCGATTGGATAAAATAGGAGGCGCCCGTGTCAACTTCACAGCGTGCGGGATGCTGCACGGCTCAGGATTTCAAAATGCGCCACCTCCGAAATTGCCTGACGACGACGACGATGACGGAGGCCCAGTAGAAGATCAAGACATCGTCAGTGAGATTTCGTTGGCTCGCAAAGCTAGTGAGTCATAACTATTATGAAGGTTTGCAAATCATTTATGGTATTACAGTTCACGCGTACCCACGTAATATCAACGATCTTGCCAAACATTTGAATCTCCCGCTACATGAGCACATTTCAAGATTTCTGTATGAACGAGAACACCCTGAATCGGATATGCCGATTGAGGACGTGCCGATTGAGCTATGTCCAACATATTCTGAAAATATTCTCGTCTACCCATCAGCCATCGCTACGTTCCGTGCCCCGAGCGATATTTCTGGTGTCGGTGGGATGTATCGTGAACGTATACGGTCAACAGAATCATGGCGCAAAGGTCCAGAGCGTCGCGATTGTGTTTTCGTTGAGCAAAACCCCGATTTACCAGGATTTCGGGGACTATATGTTGCGCAAGTCCGTCTTATTTTCAAGATACGATATAAGAGGCGTTCTATACCATGTGCACTTGTTGCATGGTTTTCTCAGATTGGCAACGAGCCATGTCCTGACAGTGGCATGTGGCAAGTTGAGCCTGATTTTAATGCAGACGGGGAACGCTCTATGTCGGTGATACATCTTGATGCAATATTTCGAGCTGCGCACCTTGTCGGAATCGCAGGTGAAAATTTTCTTCCTTACCATATGAAACACACAGACAGTTTAGATTCATTTCGTGCTTTCTTTGTGAACAAATTCATTGATTACCACTCGCATGAAAGTATTTTTTAAACTCTGTTAACATACATAATTTTGTAGCTAAATTGCAGTATTTGAGAGAGCGAGATAAAGAGAGATAAAGAGAGATAAAGAGAGATAAAGAGAGCAGCACAGCCACTACAGGCCTGGCTGCTGGGCCAAGGCTAAAGCTTGGGCTCATGGCTCAGCCTGTGCTTTTTACAAGCCCAAGCCCTGGCTTTCAGGCCAAGCAGGGCTGGGAACATCTAAAGAAGGCTGAGAGTTGGAAAGTCAAAGACTCAAAGTTCACAAAATTCTGACCTCCAAAGCTAAAATACTCAAAGGCTGCCAAGTCAAAGTACTAAAGTATTCAAAGCCACCACACCCAAAGCTAAAGCACCCCAAAGGGCCCAAATCAAAATATGACGTTTCCCTGATGTCCTCTTACAATGGCGTGAACACCAACTAGAGTCGAAAAGGCACGGTGTCGATCGTCTGGACCCATGGTATTGAAGTCATCAAGAGTCATCTGACTCAGGACAATAGCAGACGTGGATCGATTCATTCCGGAAGCAGTGGCCAAATTTTCCTCGTCCTTGGAGAGTATAAGGAAAGGGACACAGACATCGCATTACAACGCGCCTCATCGATATGATCTAGCCATGATCGGTCTCCCCAGAGCACACCTTCCGTTTGGTCTAAGCTCTGAACCATATCACCGACATTTGGGTCGGGTTCAGGGGTTCCATCCCTTGGCTCCTAGGGAGCAATCTAGTGTCCTACAGCGTCAAGAGTTTCCGTTCTGCATATATGTACATGAGTCTGTCAAAATCTCCGTTAATTTCAGTTGCATTGATATTTGAACGACGGTTTCGATGTCGCCCGTTCAGGCGTCTCCCATCACCACGTCCTCCTGAGGTTCCCCCATCTCCGGTTCCCCCATTTCAACGTCGTCGTTAGGTCCCCTTATCTTAACGTCGTCTGGTTCCCTATGTCAATGTCGTCTCGTAAACATTTTTATGCCGCCCACCTATCTCAATGTCAGTGTCGCCGTCCGGTTCACCCTCTTGATCAGGCCCTCCCATTTGTACGTCGATGCCGGCCCCGTCGTTGGCCGCCGGTTTAAATTCATTGTCAAAGGGGGTGACGAAGATGCTACGAACATATTAGAAGGAACTCTAGAGAGAACGAGGTACATACGGTTCATCGATAGCGGTAGACATTGGGAAAGTACGATTTTGTGCCTTTTCCAAAAAGGCACGCTAAGAAGAAAAGCATATATTATCAGAGATACAAAGAAGCGTCATCACTTAGATTTGCAATCCGGAGACAGGATCCTGGTCACGATTTAACTCCGCATCTGTTCCCTGAGAAGTTGGTCAGGCAAGATGGGTGCATTCGGTGCGCGAGCTTACCGATTTAGGTGTAAGCTGTGTGCCTTAGGCTTAATATGGGAAATCCAAAAGGTATAGCCGACTACAGAAAGAATCATGAAACTCATGTACGCTTGATGTTGTCGGGTATGCTGTGCATCGAGGAATTTCTTTCCATAGAAATATCTTCGTACGTTGGCATACAACATTAGGGTCAAGTACAGGCACGACCTTGTCTAGTTTGGAATTCCTGTATGTCCTTTGGTCGGCTCCGTCGAGCGTCTGCCAGAACACGGACTGGGACCCTCGTTATACGATGAAAGTCAGAAGTCGGCAGATGAATATTACATACTTGTTCAATCCGATGCCGTTGGGCCTCGAAGAGGTCTTCGGCACCCTGAAAGAAGGTGACGTATCGTTCCGTGAAAGATTCGAATGATTCTTGTGCATGGGGGCTCGCAAATCAAATGAACGTGAACCTCGCACTAATGGTAACGGGTCTGGCGGCTGTTCAAAGGATGGACAGTATCCCCGCAACCTGAAACCTAAAAGTGGGTTTTTAGTGTATGGCGCTTGGGTTGGGTGAACGCGACTTGTCCCGTGATCGATTGATCTGTGACAATGTCACATCTTCAATTTCGAGAGTTTTATGCATGCTGGTTGCGCCATACACATTCCGGTGTTTAGGCCTCTTTCTTGGACCGCAACCGAGCACATGGTACACTTGAAAAACATCTTCCAGCCCAGCTACGAAACCTCGTGAGCCTTGACCTCTGCGACTGCTTTGGAGGGAATCTGGAGAGTAATACCTTGGTATAAATCGGAGTCGCTCGATCTTCGATTTGATATACATTCCAGGACGTGTTTTGATGTCATTCTTCGCCAAGGAACATCGCTTAGGCATTGCAATCTACTATCTACCTCAGATCCTCCATTTCTTATGATGAACGTCTTATCCCTCCTAAAATGGTGAGACTGCGGTTGCCTTGCTGTTGAGATATTCGAACAAGCGTTGTTGGCTTGAGATGGTTCTTTTCGATAAATCAGATGTTCGTTACTGATCCATTTTGTTCAAACGCCTTCGCTCGCAATCGCCAACAGGTTTCGTGTACGGCTCTACATCATATTCACGTATTATGGCCATTTCTGATCTTCCCACCAGATTTACGTTCGTTGTTGGGAGAGGAAGTAGAGCACAGACCCAGCGCTGGCACCGCTTGATCCAGCTATCCCAGTCCGAATGACCACGAAAGTACCTGAGCTAACAACGACACCCATCTGAGCCGTCATAGCGGTCTAGCTACAACGTTTATGCGGTCACCAGGCGAGATCGTCAAAATTCGGAAACGCTACGTACCACTGCACGCTTGCCGAGGAACATCTAAAGTGATGTGGTACGAGTGCATTCTCTTGGGTGGGGATGAAGCCGGTCACAGTCAGCAGGCTAGCGCGAAAGAATAAAGGGCAAAAGCACGTTACTAATCTTATCAACGGCGTTTTCCGGTTTCCAACGCGCTCATCGCTCTGCTGAAAAACAAGACAGCGACAGCGCCCATTGGCATGATGTACTTCCACGTCCTTGTGAACTTATGTCATACTGGTGTCAAGTGCTCGGACATGTTTTGGTCAACTTCCATATTTGGCGACATCGCTTCTCCGGGAGCAACGGACCTGCCTTCCCTGACAGCATTGAACTCCCACCATTGCGAGTGGCATGTGGTTCATTTTGTCCCAATGCAACACTGCTTATCCCAGCGAACGCAACAACGACAGAAACAAAGTCTGTGTCATTTTGAATCCGGATCCTGAAGCAGGGCATAGTCCAGCTAGCGCGTGAGACCAGGTCTGTTTTTTTCTCCCTTGCCACTCGACATGATCCGGGACTTGACTCCTGATAGACATGCCATCATTTGTGGTAGGGATCTGTTGTACAGGAAGCACTGACGTCGCCTTCCGCCCTTCCTCATGACATGCGAATGTCCCGCATTTGCACACCCCTCAGAGTTATATCCGCGCGCCGTGGTGTCGTTTTCGTAATCCAAAGTCGCTAGGGAACAACGTCATGGATGCGGTTAGAGTGAGAAAGGGGCGTCATGTTCTTCCGGTTGAAAGGAGGTCCAGGACCAGGCACCAATGACGAAATGCGGAAAGTCTGGGTTCGCAGGGACTTTCAAGTTCATGAACGCAAAGTCCCACCCTTACGAACAAGATGACTATCACAAGCGCTAGCCTCCCTTTATCCCCACATCGGCAAGGCACCCCGTCTTTCCTACGCTTAGATGGAGTGTGCTATCTATAACAGGCTTGACAATTGATCGCTTGGCCATCGCGTGGCTGCCATGACTTTCTTCTAGAATATAAATACCCGTTCAAATCCGTCCTTCATTCCTCGCACCATGGTTCCCTCTTGGTTCCTCGCGCTATCGGCTCTTCTGGTCAGCATTACTGACGTTGCTGCCACGGGTGGGTTCCCGCCTGTCGTGGCACCTCCCGGCGCTTGCGGAGTAGAACCTGCTGATGCTAGTTGCGCCACCGTCTTTCTCGAATGTGTCAATACGTTGGTACGTATCCAAGCTCTCTACAGCTTCGTATCGATAATGAGCATCATTTAGCAAACTAAATCGGATCCATATGGCAACGAAGCTTGCGTCGCCGCCGCCTCGTGCTATCCCATGAACCCAGATTCATTCCTTGCTAACCTTTTCTGTCGCGTCGGTGGAGGTATGTTTGGAAATCCGCCCAAAAGCGCTAACATCCCTCGCGTCAATGCATCGGTATGACGGGTTGCAATCTAAGATACCTTGCATATATACTAAGACTTTACGCCCAGATTGCCACTCAAATGAGTGTTCAAGGCTTCAAGTATGCTACGTTCGAATCTTATGCGAGTTGGTACATCGGTATCACCTCTACTGCGAATCCCAAGGTGACCCCACTGTACGTGGAGTGCCCCTAACTTCGATGTATGCGGCACCTAATTAACTCACAGGATTGATACCGCTTTCGTGAAGATGAGCTTTGATATCATGTTGGCATGGACTGGCTTTTGTTCGACTGGAAAGATACCCGAGCAAAACCTCATCGACTGGTTCCAATTTTTCAGCTCCGTTAAAGGGCCATCTACGACTTGCGGTATTATCAAGAATTGCCCGTTGACTAATTACCCATATACGATGGACTTGACGGTTACATGTGCCAAGGACAAAGTATGTTGACCATCTAATCTCTTCAAACGGTCACTAAGATGCTACTCACAGAATGCAGTTTCCAACCCCTTCTCCATCAAATCCTGCGTAGCGGCTGGACTGAACTGGATAGATGGCGTCGATTCGTTCCTTGCAGCCGTCACCTGTCGGTACAATCTTAACTTTGGGACTAGCAAGAGCGTTCCTGCAAGCAATACTCTTCCGGCGCTCTCGTTTAATTTGCCAGTCGCGAACCCTCCACCGTACACGCAGCAGAATTTCATCGATTTCACTTCCGGGCAGCTTTCGGCCATTGGAACGAGTGCCGTCCGTTTTCCTTCGACGTAAGTAGCCTCTCCCACTAAATCCTTCAGTCCTTGACGCTTTCTTTTCAAGTAATGACTTCCTTACGCATACCTGGGCAATCATTGTTGCGTAAGTGGATAACTTGCTATGAACCCGCTTCTCTTGGAGCTGATGACGCTGTCGTTTAGGTGGACGAACTTTTGCTTGAGCGGTCAAGTTCCTCAGAAGAATTTGTCTGATTTCCTCAAGTACTCCCATTTGGCTCTTACGAGTACTACGTGCACGTGCCCCGCAGACCCCAACCCGAGTTGTGCGCAGCTTTTCAATGTTTGCCTTACCTCTCCTGTGCGTCGTTCGCCGGACCCTTTTTTTTTCATGATATTAATAGCTAATCAGACCATTCTTACGAACCCCTACGCCGATCGTAATTGTGTCTTGGCCGCTACATGCTGTACGTAGCATCAACTTTTATCCTTGTCTGCTCTTTTTACGTTCATCTCACCATAGATAATGGTGGCGTGAAAGCATTTGGTAACGGTATCTCCTGTGCCAAGAATACCTTTGGCAGAAATGCCAACCCGGAATTCTGGCCTCGGCTAACTGAAACTGTGAGTAACTTTTTTCCAGCGCTTTCCTTTGATTTTAAACTATTAATTTAAGGTCTTCAACACTATCGGGAAGAACGGCGTCGCGAGTCAGCAAAACTACGTTGACGGGTTCTATGGTGCTCTTTCTAAGCTTCCTTCTCCAATTTGGCCGTCCAGGTAAATCATGCCAAATCTCTTTGTGAAATCTGTCTGATTTGGAAAAGTGTGAGTTACGTCGTTGGCAGATGGACCATCATTAAGACCTGGACCGGCTTCCCCTCTGGCAACATTCCTTACAAGAATTTTGCCGATTGGACCCAGTTCTCTTAAGGGACTGATAACTTTTTTCACGGACTTGTCGAACACTGTGGAAATGGACAATTTTTTTGACTGATTTCGGACTTAATGGACCTAGTACTAGTGTAATCCTTTGTTGAAGAAAATGCTTGTAGAGTATGTACAGAACTGCAATTTGTGGCAACGCTGAGAGCGTAAAAGTCATTCAACTTGAGATGTTACAGCATTCCCTGTTGAAAACATCCCCTCTAGACTTGTCGGCGACAGCCGTTGTCCCGATCGCCGCACTTATCAAAGGGAGAAAAACTCTAACGACGTTCGACCAAGCCCATTTCATCATTAAACCCGGAATTTCATCATCCCCCTTCATCTTTGCCTTCTCCTCTTCCGTGCCAATTTGGGTACCTTCTTTACCCTCAGCGGCAGCAGATTCGTAACTAGCCGCAATGATAGCTGGTGCATTGTACAAAACTGTTATGAGCATTCCCACAAAGACACATCTGATGACACTGCCTGCAACCGCACCAGTGCTGAATTTAGATAAATGAACAGAAATGCTAACCGATTCAAAGCTCAGGGATATCAGCATAGTATTGTCCGACTTGGCCCCAATGATGTTCCGTGTTGGGAAGCAGTCCGCGTGGGCCTTCGTCTCTGAACCGAGGAGTTGTAGAGGATGTATGGATATCGTCGGAATCCTACAGCACTTATATCAGCATCCCAAGTCAAAATGGCAGCAACGAATGCTTACGTAGGTTTTTTGAAGAGCATCCTGATATACTTGCTGCACAGGGGTCAGAGAGTCGGCCAACGGAGGCAAGGATATAGGTGGAGTATCAGTCCATGAAGGAGCCGAGGGAACAGCTGGAGTGTGAGGTGAGGGAACAGCCGAAAGCTCAGTCAATGGATGCGGATCCGCTACCCTGCGTTCACTCGTCTGGGGCAACGTTCCAGGGTGAGGCCGGGAAGCCCTGTGATTCGTGTAAAGCCAGAACAGCAACGCTGAGATTAACGCCCCTCCAATTATACATCCGATGACGATGCCTGCAATCTCGCCACCGTCGATTTTAGATGAATGAGAAGAGGGGAAGTTTGACACCGACGATGCCGAACTAGAGGGCGCGCTGGTGGCACCAGAAAACGCGGAGGAAGCACCGGAGCCGGTGGCAATGGAACTGCTGATGGAAAATCCACTGGAGCCTGTGACACGTCCGAATCAGCAACGCGATATGTTTAGTCTCATTACTCACCGCAAACGGCATTTTCGAGTTGTATAGCGGCCGCCGTGTCAGATGCTGAGCACTTGGACGTCAAGCACGCCATAGCAGACTGTTGGTACGTGGTGTTGGTGCAAACACAAGAATCGACGCTGCAAATGCAAGTGTCAGTACCCCATACTTGTTGGCAGAGAGTAAAAGGACGAACATGGACGTGCAAGCACCGTTGGTGCTCTGGAGAGCAGACTCCAAGCAGGTGAGAACACATTGGGGGATTTGGCTGGTGCTGGTGGGAGCAGCAGCGGTGTCAGTCTCGGTCTGGGCGTGGACGACGTCAGCGAGGATAGCAACAAGAACAAGAGGTAACATGATCTGAGCAAAAATCAGTTTAACGAACAGGCGCCATGCACAATTAACGTGTACGGTTATCGCCGCTTTGGGCAACCCTCGATCTCACGCCTCGAAACCGAATTGCACTGCTCTTGCTCGAGCTAGCGTGGAGTTGTTTCAGTCTATAGAACGCGGTTGCATATATCGCGTTCGTCTCTGACGTTCTCCAACCCTGCCAATTCTACTCTCGCTACTTCATCAAGCTTTTCGTTCCCCAAGTGGCCTTATAAAGATGGTGAAAAGCCAACGTGGGTCTCCCTCGGCAAGATGTTTGTCAAGTATTCGGCGGATGGGATGCTGACGAGCCCGGGTGGAGAGGCGAAAGAGGCGCTCGAGTTGAACGCACTGTGTGGGTATCGGATGAGATTGAGAGATCGGATTATGGACCAGATGGTCGTTTTGGGAGGACCGTGGGCAGAAGTTAGGTTCCGAGAACGTGGAGGATAAGGATGACAAAATTTTCCCTCAAGTCATCCTCATGGGCACTGTGCGATTGAAAGACTTGGTTAACAGCTTCCAACGCGAAAATACATTGGAAGGCCGCATGATCTGGACAGGAACGCCGTAGGTGCAGGCTATATCAACCCAGCAATTGGAAAAGCGCTTGCCACTCAAGTTGGCTTGGACGCCGTACAACTTCTTTTGAGCTTCGCTTTACTAATTTTCTTGTATACTCGAAGAATGATAACGTATATGAATTAACATGTAATTCAGGTCTATATCCTACATTGTCATTGCACAACCGAGATCCGCAACTCCAACAGACGTCTAACTGCGCATTGTTATATTGTCCTGTAAAAGTTGCGTAAGTGAGGAAAGTGGAGAGCGCGTACGCATACATACGTCATCGTCTGCGTTGGACGTTGAACTAAGAGCCCCAGAAGTATTGATAAGCATCCCCACTGCCAGCGACGCAGTGTGTTCAATACGTCTAACGCATCCCATAGCGCATCGAATCGCATCTTGTGCCGAACAGAAGGACTTGAGAACCTCCGTCATGGCACTTCCGTTGCTGCATATAAGAAATGTTATCACTTGAAACAGAACAACGATCCTTGAAAACGTACATGAGCCATAATCTATCCGTCCTGTCACTTCTTCCGCAGCGCATACCTGCTGGCGGGCTGAGCTTTCTCAAGCATATCCACAAGTCCGAGGTAGGAAATGAATGTAGCTGGATGCGGCACATGTGGTCGCGGCCGTCGTAGCGTCGATGAGCAGCACAGGTAGGCAAAGGAGCGGTGTTGATGGAAACGAGACTAGAGGGACGGGAGAGAAGGTATCGGAGAGGTTGGATCTCCTATGCAAGTGTTAAGGAGGATGTCGGCGCAAGAGATGGAAACGTACACAGCTGGGGTTGTTCTCAAGCTTGCAGGTTCGTCGATTTGGACGACGATGAGATCCCGACGCTCCCACACTGATTCAGCCGACAACACGACAGCACAGCGCCTGCGTGTCAACGTTTCAGCCTAAAATCCCGATGACAGGCGTCCAAGACTTACTGCTCATGAAGATCGGGGACGGCTCATGTGCGTTTTCTTCATTTGAGGATACGAGCCCTTGTGGGACACGGAGGAGCAGGCTACCAGAAAACGTGGACTCGTTTTGTTAGACTTGGGGCCGAGAGGCTGGTATGTTCAAGTCGTTCTTCTCTCGCCGGTGACCGGACCTCTAATTCTAACCATTCCAATCTTGCAGGATCTCGGAGACGACCTGCATGGCGGATGAGTTTCAGGATCCTCTTCGATCTTCTTCACCCTCTCTTTCCTCTCCATCTCGAGGAGGCTTTCGTTGAGAGGGCTTACTGTCAGAATCCACATCCATAGCCACGTCACTGCTGGACTTTTTTCCGTTTACGCAGTGACGAGGGCGACAATGCCGTCCTTATCGGACTCTTTGCCCTTGATCGGCACTATTACAACCCAAAATCAGCTCCGTCCCGAAGGTCAATAAAAACGCAGAAAAACACACCTTGCGCTTTGCACCACCTTCCCCCTCGCCCTCCTCTTCCTCCGTCGCCTCTTGGGCGACGACGGAGCGGATGATGTGTGGGGTAACCTGCACATTCTGTTTTTTTTTTTTAGAATATCAGTTAGGAATCATCTCGAGAGGAGGGGAGCACGTACACATCCCAAACGCGGTATTTATACACGAATTTCCGTACGTTCTTGATAAGATCGAGTCGGGAGGTTCTTCCCAGTGCAAAATCTGTGCTGAGATTCTTGTTGTTGCAACTCGTACCAGGTATAGTGCAAGCCCAAAGCGTCGTTGGTCATCATGTCGTAGTTCTTGCAGTTTTTGGTCTAGAGCTTCTTGTTCTTTCGCTTTTCGATCTGCTTCTTCTTCTTTGAGAGCTTCAGAGTCTTCAGAGTCTGTAGAGTCCTCTCCTGAAGATGAAAGTGTGATGGGAGGAGATAGGAGTGACGGCGGGTGGCGGGTGTTGGTACTTCGGGGCTTGGACGGTGATGGTAGATGACGACGTTCCTTTCTTTCTGCCTAGAGAGTTGAGTCGTGCTCGTACACCGATTCGACTTGGAAGGGTGTTTGACAATGGACGTCGACTTGAGGTGATTTGTCACCCTGTCCGGCAGTAGTTGGACTTAGAGCGCCAGAAATGTCCTTGAGGCCTCGAATTTCTTCTTGAAACCACACGTTGACTCGGTACAGCGAATACGGAGGCGGACAACAAAGAGGAGCCGAATATGGCAGTCGCGGCCCGGTTGCTCGGACCGGCGATCGCTTACATCATCATCAGACGGCTCTCATGAGTACAGTAACAAAATGCACATCGCTCACGCCGTTGCACGTCACTGCATTTCAAAACGTCTTTACCTGGTTGGTCGCATCCATAATGGCCCTCCACGGAAAGGACTACTCAAGTATGTCGACCTCGCCGAAAACCGGGACGGGACTGTGGGCGGCGGTTTTCTAACCTCCCTCTTGCGCAAGGCAAAAAACTCACGAGAAGTACGAGAAATCGTTAACGAGGCCACCCGCAGATTCGAAGGCGCTGTCCCCTGGCAATTGCTATCGGCAGCCGCCCACGTCAGTGCTGGCCCCTCTGTCGACGACCCACAGTTGGCGGGCACCCTCCTCGCAAGCATCTCCCCCAAGGACATCCCTTACGTCTGGGAAGGGGTTCTTAGGGCGGTACTCGGAAACGCATCAAGGCACAAGAATGGTGCAGTGGCACTCAACGCCTTTCGCCTCCTCGCGGCCCGAAATACTCCCCTGACCACCACGGACTACGCCCGCATCATTCATAGTGGCATCGACTCAAGTGAAGAAGAGGCTCGACTCGTGGACGTGCTGCTCCAGCAACCTTGTCCAACCGACCTTGACCCACGCACCATCGGTGTACTGCTCAAAGTCTGCCATGTACGTCACGACTTGGACTTGGCGGGCCGAGTATGGCAGTGGGCTGCACCACGACGGCACGTTAGGCACGGAGATCAGGATTTGTGCTACGTCACGGCTCAATACCTGCTTTTGTGCGGCCGAGCGGGCAATATAGCGCTCGCGCATCAGGTCTGGCAGGAAGCTAGGAACATGGGCCTTGCTCACCTCCCAGTTGTGATTGGAAGCATGTTGTCAGTACTTGCTATGCATGGTGCCGACGGCGAGACGCTAGAACTACTCAAGGACATTCCTCCCGCTTCCCTTAATTCGTACATGGTGACTGCGGCGCTCACCGCCTTCTCCCATTCGGGCAACGTCGATGCAGCCCACGCGTTGTTGGACCAAGTAGAATCCCAAACTCCTAGTGCAAGCATACAGTCGTACACCGCCCTCGTGGACGGCTACGCGCGCAGTGGGGACTTTGCATCTGCTCTCGCGATCATCGACCGCGCAAAGTGCCAAAGTAGGGTTGGAGAGGATGACGTGATGTGGATGACAGTGCTCGGTCCCTGTCGTCGTTTCAAAAACCTTCCAGTCGCACAGACCGCATTTGCAGCCATTCAGAGGCTAGGCTCCCCTGAACACCGTGCATCGGCATACGTCCTCATGTCTGACATCTACAATGCCTGTGGTGACACCATGGCTGCTCTCCGCATGCAACAGGAGAGACTGAAGAAGGGACTCATGAAAGAGCGGGGTGCGGTCACGCTAACGATGGACAACGGCGAAACACATGTGTTCTATGTACGGGAGATCCCGCCTGCGCTCGTATCTGCCACACGTGCTATAGAACAGAAGCTCAAGGAATGGAGTCGCTGGTTAGGGTTATGTGGCATCAGTGATGAGTCCATCCGTTGCCAGCACAGCGAGAAACTCGCGCTTGCATATGCTGTCACGCAGGGCATGAGACAAATTACCCTACGGAAGAACCTTAGGATATGTGATGCCTGTCATGAAGCCTCGAAGCAGATTACAATTTTTGAATCCATTTCAATCCATCATTGGGACAGGTCCAGGCTGCATGTTATGAAGGATGGGAAGTGTTCTTGTCATGATCGATACTGAAGTTGTTATTTTCTGGTGTCGACCTACATGCTCCTGTAATCATTTAAGCCGTTGCACTCGTAACAATAGGTATGCGCCCCATCTGCTCTCATCATCTGCGATACTGACTGCCGTCTTAGCTTACTAGTTGTGGGCGAGCTTCAGCATTGAGCTCCAATGGCCGGTGTTCGTCCGCCACCACCTCCGTTTGGCCACCGACTTAGACATCCTCTACACAGATTACGAGTGTCTCGCAAGGCAAGAATCGTGTAGCAAGACCCCGGTTACCGTAGCAACCACCAGTGAATCGAGTGGCATTGCTGACGGCGTTGACTGCCTCTGGCCGCTCCCGCTCAGAGCTGCACGCTTGACGAGCACAACATATCGATCTATCATTCATCCGTAGCAATGTCTTTGGACGGATTTCTAGCGAAGCCGCTCCTGCTCGTCACGTAAAACAATCCCCTCTTGTATTACTGTTCTCTGAATATAGATTGACACTATATAGTAAATAATTCGAAAGTGAACTCGTGTTTTTGAATCGCTACCAACCTACGTTACAACTTACAAAGTCATCATCATCGTAATGATCCCGATAGGCATCAACCCCAAAGAACGGATGTGTGCTAATATATCGAGTAGATGCAGTTGGGGTAAGCACTAGACGGTTGAACATCTCAACTCCTATATGGCCGTCACAATGCAATACTAAACGCTCCATATGTGGAAGGACGATCGGCGATTCTGTATCAGGTAGTGTGGAAAGTTTAGCATCCGAGGTAGGCTTCAAAGCGCAATTCACGAGGGACGTTCCTTGGCGTAAGATTACGTCGAAACATGTCATGGATGGTATACCAAATTGAAGGCGAAGTTCCTTCAAGTTATGCCAAGGGACAGCTGGGATGAGCTTGTCAACATTCACTGCGAAGCAGTTGCAGAGGGTGAGGTCCACCAGGTTTGGTAGCCGGACTGGAAGCTGCAATGTAGCTCGAACACGGGAGAAAAACTCCATGTCGTAATATCTGCGGTACCGGTCAGAATTGTAACACCCAATATGCAGTAATTGCAAGTGTGACAAGTGCTCGGGTGGGATTTCGCTGAGAGATTCTATTTCGCTCCGTTCGAGTGCAAGGCGTAGTTTCAAAAATGGGAATGGCGCAACTAGCCGTTGCACTACGTCCGAATGTAAGCCATTACTGTTCAGGTGGTCGATCATTAGTTCCGCCCTGGGAATGGAGCCTCCGCGTATTAGCCACAGGCGGTATATGCGGTGTTTGAGGAGGTTCAAACAGATATCTATCTGAACACGGCTCCTCGGCAACATTCTCCCAGTATGGTACTTTATTCGCAACGGGTACCGGGACCAGACACGAGGCATCTCCAATATGATGTGCCGCCATGCAGAGCACACATATGACAAGATCATGGCCGGATGAGTACGGATTGTAAGACGAGCACCAGGCTCTAACTGGCAGACGAGATCGAAGATGATTCGCAACACATCTTCGGGGAGCTCAGTGATGTGGGACGCGAGAGCCTGAGCCGTTTCGTATCGTGCGATTTCTTCATTATGCTCAGCGACGAGCGCTTTTCTGTTGAACGTCTCCTCTTTGGATGAGTTGTCTACCTCGCTTGCCATCAGATCTGAACTTGGGGGGTCGATTGATGGTTGAACAACTTGATAGGATGTGTGATGGCGTACCGATTAGTCCTAATCTCGTGTCTGTTGCTCGGTAAGATCGCAAATATGATGTGACCCGGTGGCTGTCGTTAAATGTCAGGGATGCGCTGGAGGAGGATAGTGCAACAGACGTGCCTTGTAATGACCGTGTGAGAGTGAGTTTGATGGCGGCTGAGGACTTTCTCGAGATCTCCATGATTCCCACCGAACGGTGGGGCAACTGCAATCTTTGTTTTCTTTGTTGTCGAAACTCTAGGGCGTAAACTCTCAAAGTTGTCCATCTCTGCTGTGAGCATGGGGATTGTGTTTTACATTTTAGATGCTCCTCCCGTACCTGGGGAGAGCCCTCCCCCCTTCCCCCCTTCCAGCAAAGCTATGGCGGCTATCATGCTCTACCTTTACGTTTGCTTCTATAGCATGGGCTGGGGTGAATTCACGTTCACTTTGCGTCGTCTACTGACCATTGGTATACGGTACAGTGGATCTACATGTCTGACATCTTTCCCACTCGCACAAGAAATTACGACCTTGCGCTGGCAAGTGATTCGCAGCGGTGGCTATGGAGTGAGTCACCATGTATCGAGTGCCTTAATGACTTTCTCTAGACTTCGTCGTGACCAAGGGCACTCTCCAGATGATTACCAACCTAGGGTACAAGATCTTTATCATGCAGACGCAAACGCGGTTGGATTGATTGATCGTATCGTATTATGCTAACTACTGGTTTATCGGCATGGGTACATTTTCAATGACAACGTGATGGAACTGTTCATTTCAATTACCCACAGTTGACATACGAACGACATAAAAGGGCTGATGGTATGGCATGCCGGCTACCTATATTTAACTTCTGGCGCTAGGCGGGCTCGTCTGACCGTGACTAGGCTCAATTACGCTGCATCTATCTGGTGGTACCAAGTACTCCCATCGAACGTTGATAGGCTTCCGTCAAAGGTCGTCATAAAATGAAATTATTCCTCACCGTTGCAAGAGCCGTATGCTGATAAACATCGAATGCACAGCATGTCGCATGCGGATCACGATGCCGAAGTTCAGGCAAGCTTGTCCATTCAATATATGCGTATCATAAGTGCCACGCTGAGTATTCCACGGGCAACTACCACCGTCGTTAATAGCGGACATGATCAATGAACGGTAGCGGGTGCAGAGTTCACGGGATATAACCAGGTCGGAGCCGAGAGTCCAAGTTCGTGCCCAATATGCACTTCCCTCTTTCTGTCTCTCAAGTCCTATCAGTTGCAGCTCTAGTCTCCCTCGCTGGAGCCGTTGTTGTCCCAGGCGCAAGCACGCCATCTTTCTACCTTGTTGCCAGCACGAATGCCACGACAGGTGCCAACCTTCTGGTGAGTCACATTCCAAAAAAGACCTTATCAATAGATACTCACTATATCATAGCCATTGCGAACCACTGGCGGCGCAAACGGCTATGCCACGCTTACTGGCAATGGTCCAATTGGAGTATTTTACTTCTACCAAGGGGCATTGACCGCCGCGTCAGGTTCCACCACCGAGAAAGCCTTGATCGCCGCGATTCCCGCTTCAGATTGCACAACTTATGGCCAACTCGGATTTGCCCAAAGTACCTCGGACAAGTGTGCATTGTTTAACACATTCAGTATCCAGTCCGATACGGAGAACTCACAGCTAGGCGCACAACTGTCATTCAACTCTGTGGGCGGCTTCTATGCCTGTGGATCCGGGCAAGATGTTAGTGTGATGTTTTAGAAGTCTCGAGTCCTCCGATATTGACCGATGAACTTTATTTTAGGTATGGTATCAGGCGAGCGCTAGCTCGGGCCCTCCTGGGTTGCAATGCGCACCCATCGCATTGTGGACCGTCCCAGTATATGGATAAATATGCGCCAGGTGGGAGGGATACTTAGAGCCTAGTACTTGAATAGTACTGTTGAAATACCTGTTGATATGTACTTGATAGAATGTGTGATGGCGTATCGATGTGTCCTAATCCAGTGCCTGTCGCTCAATTGGATCGTAAATATGACGTGATCGTGAACCGTTGGCTCTCCCTAAATATTGTACATACCTTGTAATGACCGTGTGGAGTGAGCGGCGGCGCACAACCACATGTCAGCCGAAGCTGGAGGACGAGAGCAGACAGAATTTTTCCTCAGTTATGAGGAGGCTCCTCCTCGGACAAGTCAGACTAGATCCAGAGCCATCAGTATGACTGACCGATGGGATTGCAAATGCAATTATGACCCCTGACTGGGCCTAAACGTCAACTAACGACCGTGAGAGCGCATTTGATGGCAGCTTTCTTTCGAGCGTACAAGTGTGTACTGCGTTTATCGCCAAATTCTAACTCTAACCAAAACCAGCGCTTCGCTCCTCAATCGTCCACTACTTACAAACTGCCTTTCCGCAGCGTTCTTGTTCGGAGCTGGAGATGTCATCGCACAGCAGGTTATCGAGAAAAAGGGAGGCTTTCGTGGGCACGATGTACGATCCCAAGTCAAACCTAGCCTGTTCACGACTAATGGACGATGTGAAAGTATGTGAGAACGGCTAGATTGACGTTTTACGGAGGTGGGTAGAGTTCAACGAGATTGATTACCCCTTCGTCGGACCAACTCGGATGAAAGGAGCGTTGTTTGGACCACTCATAACGACCTGGTATGGGTTTTTGCATCGGATCAAGTTTACGAGTCCAACGAAGGCGGTGGTGTATCGGGTGAGTGTTCGCATTATGAGTCCAAGACTTGTTTGTGCTCATTTAGTTTCGCTGGCAGGTTTGGCTTGATCAAGCAGTGCTCACGCCTGGTTCGTGGTCAACTTTATCTATGCATATATCTACTTAACAGGGTACCCAGTCGGTGTGATGTTTTTCTACGGGGCGATGAGCACGTTGGAAGGCAAACCTCACGAGGCCATCGATAGGATACAACGTGTACGTACCCTCACTTCTGCATCACACCAGCTAACCATATATGTGCAGGCTTACGTCCCTACGCTCATAAGAAATTGGGCTGTCTTTATACCCACTCAAATCATCAATTTTGCACTCGTACCACATCACTTGAGATTCCCCGTTGTGAGCGTGGTTGGACTGTTCTGGAGTACGTTCCGGCCCTTCTTTCGCTTTGGCTTGCTTAGTCTTACCTTGCATCCAGACACATACCTGAGCTATGCCAATGCTCAACAACAGCAGATAGAAATAGAAGCTACGGAGAAGGGAACATGATGTGGTTTGTTTGTTTACGTTAGAGTTACGTTTGTTTGTGAAGATACCTCCGCTTCTGCCGAAAATAGAATGGTTGGTGCCCGGTGCCGTAACTCTTGTACCATTCCTTTGACCCAGAAACGAATACCCCAAGCAAGCAACGCGACAGTGAACGAGTGGTATGAATGCCGACGCAAATTGCTATATGAACGCGTCATGATCAAAAGCAAGAGTTCCCTTTATTATATAGCTTCCGTCATTAATTAAACTTTGACAGTAGGCACCGTTTTCCCGGGACAAGGCTCAGCGCTCAGGGCAGCCTAATGTAGGCGCATGTCAAAGACATATAACCATCGTACTATCAGTTCCTCGGTTCCCCTTTATCCGCTCTTCCTGCAACATGTCTTCCGACCTCGAGGCGGGATTTGTCCTTCCGCAAAGCGCGGAGATATTGGCCTACGATGAGAGGGTGAACACCAGCAGTGACAGCTTAGAGCCTGGCACCAGCAAGGTGCAAGTTTCTGGCGTAAAGATCAGTACGTTGCCTTTTGGTAAGAATTTGAAGGAGGCACTTACTGACGTCAACTTGATAGAACAGAAACCGGTTGGTGGTAAAAAAGGTGGCAAACGCTCCAGCGGAAGACGACAGTAAGCGAGGTTTTTAACCGTTTCTTCCCAAACAAAGTTAGCTAAATCTATGCGACATAGCAAAAGTGGTGAGATCGAAGCAAAGGCATGGGAAGGTCGCGTTCCGGAGCGTCTCAAACTAGTCCAGAAAGGATATCAAGCTTTGGCGATCATTGTAAGTACCAACACCTTTCGCATTATCGACGGAACCCCAACCTTTAGTTGCCAACAGTGTACCTTCTTGGCGGGCGTGCAAGTTGCGCTTTTCGCCAGGACCGCAACTCAAACTGACGTCAGTGCCCAAATCGTCAATGGATTCTTTTTTGCCGGTCTCTTAGCCGACATCGGTGCTGCCATCTTGAGTGCCGCCTCTCAGCGGTGGTTTGAGATGATAAGACGCGAAGAAGCGGAACACGTGTACGACTACTTGAACAAACCTCACTCGTCGGAGATTCGTCCAGAAGAGGGTGACCAACTTGTGGTAGAGGAAAAGTTATTTTCCCAGACCGTGGTTGGAAAAGAAAGGCAAGAAGAAGAGCACGTTAGTAATGTGGCCGCGGCGGTTGTCACTTCCAAACGATACGTTATCGAACAATGGCTCTTCCTTGCATTGAAGGCCCCTCCTTATGCAGCCGTATTAGGATTCGCATTCATGGTCATGGGAGTGATGCTCTGGGTATGGTCGCACGAGGCGATTGTCGCCAAAGTCCTGTGCACGGTGCTCTGTGTGTTGTTGGTGATCCTCCTCCCGCCGTTCGCGATCCAACACGATCGTAGAGAGACTTTGAAGCGTTTTAAGCTCAAGAGAGTCTCTGGATGACGTCACGTATGCTTTTGATATTGTATCGATTTGGAAACCTTTCGCTTATATTAGTTTCAATTTAAGTGACCGGAGTATAATAGACTCGTCATATACAAACCTTCCCCATCCCATGCCATCTTTAGCAATACATCCGCCTATGACCCTGTACGAGAACAATGACAAGAGTTAATCTAACGCTACTCATTTGATGTCACTGCACCCGTTGTTTGCTCGCGGCCCACTGCCTCGAGGGCAAAGACTCTGGCCCAGCGTGATGATATTGCCATATGTTGCTCTCTTTTCTTCAAGCAGAGTCGCAGGGCCGCTTGATTAATGGGCGCATCAGAAGGTCACAAGCGCAGCAGGCGTCTGTCATCTCCACGACCATTGATATTGAAGATGGCTGGACAAACTCTAAGATGCCATTAATAACAACGACATTCTGAACAAACCCGTATACGTATACACTATAACCGCACGTGCAAACCGGAAAAGACCTCCGAGCCTCGGCCCCGTTCTGAAAGATCGTAAGGCACCAAATTTTCTGGACGCCAGAAGCTCACCGCAGAACGAACAAGTAATAAGTAAAGTGAGCGAGTTATCTTGTTGAAATTAAGATTGACTCGTCGCGTACGTTTGCATTTATACTATGCCCGTGTAAGGGAACCAGGCCAGTTGGGGCGGGATAAAGGGCAGGGACTCATGAATGCATGATCGGACACCAGCCCATTATAACCTGCTTCTCTTGACGCGCGAGTTGGGCGTACAAAAGCTTTCAAAGGAGCCAAATGTAAACAAACAACGGAAGAGTCCATTCTCCAGCTTTCACAGGGACCCGGGGTGCAGGGCTTGTCAATGACGGTCTTTACTTAAAGTTCACCGGCACTGCCAATGGTTTTAACTCTCCGTGCCATGTTTTCACCCTCATTATTATTCGGCTCGTCCTCCACACATTCCGGGGACAGCTCATCTTGCCGCATAGATGACAAAATCTATGGACATTATCCCAACACGAACATCGACTGGCTCGAACTCAGAAAAGAAAGAGAAGAGCCCCAACATGAGTTCATCATCCTCCGAACCAACAATGACTTTTATCGCATTGAACGGAGACCACCGAAAGGAGCGAATATCCCTTCCAAGTTGCACGGTATCAAGGCGGAGGATACCATTATTCATCTCAACCACCAGGATTATGAGAAAGTCTGGGAGTCCGCGGATATCAAGATCATCGTGGCATTTTATCATGATCTAAAGCCTGGCTTGCATTCCCTTTTTTCTCTCTGTGATGCCATCCGCGTTGACCCCGACGCCGAGAAATACACGTTGGCGCAATTCAACTGTTACTTCTTTGCACGCACTCTCATCCTACTCCTTACTCGCCATTTCCTCATACGCCAATATTGCAATCAAGGATTGCCTAGAAACGACTTTGCCAACCTTTCAGGACCTGACATTAATGTCATCGTGGACCAGGTTATGATTAGAGTTATGAACATTTGGCTCTCGCAGACAGTCGAGAATGTAAGTAAATAATGTTCCATCCAGTGGTTGGGGAATGCACGAATAACGGATTACCATTTTTTTTTAGACAAAGTGCACTTATGAAAAACTTCGACAACGGATAGATGAAATGAATCAAAAACACTGTGCGATGGTTAATTTGTTGGGCGAGAACGGAGGTGCGGTGTATGATAGCTTGGATCGGAAAACGAATGAAATATGGCGCCACATGTATTCCAATCATAGGGTCCTGTCGCGCCTTCCCCGCATTCGAGCTTGAATCGGGTAGGACATGGCGGCACATTACGCGGGATCAACATTGGATGCCGGCTACTAGTGTAAAGGAAAGGAAGTGTACGGATACTTTGAATTGATCTTCGAGTTGTCGGAGCAGGAACATGACATAGCAAGTGGAGTGGTCCGACCACTAAAGGACCCCCTTGAGGGGAATGAGGAGGGGAGGTGGCAGCCGAAAGCTCCATTCGGTGTCTGTCACTGCGAAGCCAGTGCCACGGGCTAGCGTAACAGGCGTGGATTGTAAACATGCAGCGATAAGAGAGCAAAAACGGGGGAGAGCAAAATATAAACAAATAACTTAGTCATTGACGTCAATGACATGGCATCAGATGGATGGATCTTCTTTGGAATGGAAACACCGGGGAGCCTGAGATTGTGCGGTAAAACTACGGTGAATGATGAATCCGTCGAAGATGAGCGCATCTATCTCCACGTGCCCGCCATGAGGTCTGAACCATCCGAAGATCTTGCAATGGCAATTGGTTGTCGCGATCTGCTCGGAATCAATCCAATAACATTGACCAGTCAAATATCTACAGGGGAAACATTGAACCCTGACATTTGCTGTAAAGAGGGTCGGCATAAACGACAAACCGGCGAATCCCATGCTGTTCGGCACGTTGTTATTGATGGATGAGGCCTCCAGCATTTACAGGGTCCCTGTAGGTCCCTGTGCACAGGTTTCGCTGATGGGGCTTAAACTTAAAGCTTCAACCTTCGCAGGCACTGCCAATAGTAACTCTCCGCCGACCGCAAGTCATGTCACACCTCTCATTATTGTCAATAGCCTTTCGGTCCTCATCCGCCTCACGTTCGCGCGATGATTCATTATTGGGGATGGCCTTTCGATCCTCGTCCACCTCACGCTCGCGCGATAAGTCATCTCTCCCGATAGATGATAACATCTATCAACATTGTTCCAACCTTGTCATTATCTCTCTCCGATTCGTGAGAGAGAGAGAAGATCCCGAGCACGAGTTCATCATCCTCAGAACTAACGCGTCCGACTATTATCGTGTTGAACGGCGACCATCAAAAGGAACGGGTATCAGTTCCAAGTTGCGTGGCTGCAAAGCAGAGGATACCATTACTCATCTCAATGGATGGCAACACACGAGCGTCCTCAGGGTCGTGAGTTCCAAGATAGAGCTGCACTATCGCGGTAACCCAAAGCCTGATTTGCATACGGTTTTTGATTTTTGCAATGCAATCCGCAAGGACCCTGAAACCAAGAAATACTCGTTGGCACAATTCAACTGTTACTTCTTTGCGCGCGCTCTCATGCTACTCATTACTCGCCATTTCCTCATAGGCCAATATTCCATCCATATATCACCGAGAAACGACTTTGGAAGCCTTCCAGGACCTGATATTGATGCCATCGTGGACGAATCGCTGAAAAAAGTGCCACCCAAGAGCTGGATAGTCATGTCTTTCCTTGATCCAAGGGTAAGGATGATATCACTCAAGTTTTGATTACTTAAGGAATGACATATTTTTTCAGATCAAGGGCAATACTTACAAGGACGTTCGACGGTATATTCTCGAAATGAATCAAAAACACTGCCAGAGAGTTACTCAGTTTGGCGGGAAAGGAGATGTGGTGTATGAAACCTTGAACAAGAAGACGGAAGAGATATGGCGCCGTATACATTCGATCCAATACCGTCCGAAAAACGAGCCGATCTTGACTTGGCCTTGGATTCTCATGCGACGGCTCAGTCCGACGAGGATATCAAGGAGTTGTTGCTGTCTCGCGCCGAGCGCAGCGACGACACATCACTATCACGCCTCGTTGAGGCACTTTAAATGCTCCCCACCTCATCCCCACCAACCTCGTCCGGTTTCGTACTCCTACGTCTCTCGAACGCGGTGACATTCCTGCTACAGCACGTCGCGCAAATCACATTTATTTATTTGTTGCTTGTATGATAGACTACGAGGTTGAACTGGTCTTCGCATTATCGCGTCGAACCAAATGGAGATGGCACATCGTCCCGGACAAGTCACCGCCTTCCTGATAGATACAGTGTTATTCCAACAAGTCCATTTCTTCGCACAGAGTCAGAAAGGAAAGGGATTGTGTCCGAACAGGTAAAAATACTAAGCGCCGATCGGCGACCGTTGGAAGGTACGAACATGAACTCCAAGCTGCGTGGCTGTGGGGAAGAGGATATCTCAACCTAAGAGAATTGCAAGTGAAAGGTCCGGGGCGAGAACGGATTGCAGGATCAAGGTGGGAATTTCGGGTATGATGCAAAACCTGATGTATACATACCATTTGTCAACGTCGAGAAATACTTGTTGGCGCAGTACAATTGC
>WION01000158.1:0-118920 GCA_015039365.1 Amanita rubescens
TCCCACGCTTATTAGGTGTAGATCTTGGCCCATCGGACCGGCCATGGTTCTTCTTGTGACTATCTCCGCCCATCTTTGAAGCTTTTAGGCCGGAGATATCCCCGTCTATCAACTAGATCCCGTGCGGTCGGCGCATGGCTGACAAAGATCAACTACAGGTTATATCGATCCTTGGATCCATAACTATGATATGAAATCGCATCGCCAAGGACTCTTACTAGGTGCTTCCAAGTCGAACACTGTCGAACATGTATCGGGTTTCGAAATCAGCTTCTAGGCATATCCTCGGTAGTTTGCGCCATTATGTAACAACTGTACTTCCAGAAGCTCTCTTGACAAAGCGATGTATAAGCAAGTTTTGGCCGATCGCACCCCATCACGTCAGACAGTGTATAAGCCTTTCAGTAGTGCTGAGGAACATGGGCAAAAGGGTGAGTAACATGCGTTCGTGACCGTGTGCCACCTTGTTCGTAATTGTATGGCCAAGGAACGAACTAATTGGGATTGGCCGAGAGAGTTGAGCTTATTTCTATCGAGGACATCTTTAGAGCAAGGCAAGCACTGCCGTGAACAAACAAAACATCAAGGTAAGCTGTTTTTAGAGCTATGTATTGTCCTGAAACAGAACAACCTCTGTGGCGTAGAAGAAGCTTATCGTGTTGATTGATAGGAAGGGGGGCGCCCTGCGAGAATAGAAGCTGGTCTGGCGCGAGAAAAACGTAAATTGATGCACCCCATCGGTGCGCATACCCTACTTTATGAGGAGGATGTGCGCACCCCAATCCAGCTATACTATCTTATCGGTGTTGAACATGTGCATGCAACCCTAACTTGTGTGCACAATGGGCCGCTTATCATCGTCACCGCCGCGCGCCACTATTCGAAGGTGCCCTTGTGAAAAAGAAGTGAGGAGCGGCTCCAAGGTAACAACGGCACGTCGTCCTATCAACATACTAACCATGCGACTTAGGAGGCGCGCGGGCGGGCACCCGTTTCCAGTTTCGCACTCGCTTGCTTCGACAAGGACAAAAAATAGTTGACAGTTTGATTCGCGAGCTTGATTGTCGATGTCGAAATGGATGTAACGCTGTGATACCGTAACTCCGCTTATCGCACGTTCGACGGTGATCGTCCGTCGTTCATCCCTTGGGGCGAGCCTCGTGCTACCTAGTGGTGCACAGATGACCGTCTCGCACCCACTCCACACAAAAACATAACAATATGGAGATAGCGGGATTCAAAAGGCAAAATGCTTCTTTACTGGCAAATACCGAGTCGTGCTGCGTTCGTTGGGTTTCATTAAACGCGAATAATGAACAACGCATCGCATTCTCGTCTCGCATTCTCATCATCAACTTTCGCAATCACCCTTGGCTTCTTGTGCGAACAAGCGAACGCTAGATGACATAGTACGCTTCACTCTCCCTGTCAGACTCGGAAGATTCCGTCGCTTCGTATCATCCCCCACTCCAAAGTTCCACTTTCCAAGTATGTAAGTTAAAAAAAGAGACATTCACCCTCACGCTCACGCTCAGGGACGTCATATCGTGCTCGCGCCTCCCTTGAGACGTTATCGACGTTATCGACGTTATCATTTTATGATGCGTTTCGTTTTTCCTCTAATCAATTAGCCTCGTGCGCCGAGGAGTTTACTTATCAAACCCTCCGTTGTAAAATTGTTATCAATAATAGTGATAGGAGGTAGTACGCTAGTGTAGGCTTTGGTTTTTTCTTTCTCTTTTGTTGCCTCGTTGCTCGTCGCTTATTGGTTTTTTTTCTTTTTTGCTTATCTTTTGACGTCGACGTGGGTGGGATGGGAACGAACGAACGAAGGCGTGGGTGTGTGTACGTTTCGTGCAGCGTGTTGGGTGTTGACTCGTATTGTACGTGTAAGGGTAAAGGTTGGGGTAGATCTTTATCAAGTTTCGCTCGTCAATTCAAAAATTCATCGTGGAGGACGTGGGCCGTACAACCGTCGTTTATTTTAAAATCGTACACTAAATTGTGGAGAGGAAATGTGGGGTACGGCGAGAGACGGGGAGGATACGTACAATGTATCAGTTTGACTCTTATGGTCGTGCCTCGTGTCAGTCTGGACAGGTCTTCTGTAACATATATCTTATTAGCGGAGTAATAATGTATGTATAGTATACTCAGGGTGGAAGTTCTTATGGCTCGTGCCCTGGCCTGGTCTAGTATTACTCTGTTCGTTCGCGAGCGGGGTATCGCACCTGACTGTGCGAGGTGCGAATGACGCACGAGTGACGAGCTTGTCCCCATAGTATTTGGGATGTAAAAGCGAATGACGCAGGAGTGACGAGCGTTGTTCCCATAGTATTTGGAATGTAAAAAAAAACTATGGGGATTCGGCCGCCAAACGTTAAGCATGGAGACGGATGCGGATATGAACAAGGTTATGTTAGGTTTGGGTGAGAGTCGGGCTTACTTTGCTTTTTTCTTCTTGCTGTGGAAAGGTAGGTGAGGGTCGATATATAGGCCTTCAGGGTTAGTGTAGATAACAGTTCATAGATAAGAGATAGACATACATACATATCATGTACGTACGTACGTACGTATACGCAGGCTACGGTAGATTTCTCTCGAGGTTACACGGCGCAAGGTAATATATCACCGAATAATTGAATTTGTACGGGTAAGACAGTTGATAATCACGACGCCACGTTCGTCGGCTAGCTGACTAGACGAGGTAGAAGACGTGTTGATGTGCCAAGGCTCATTACAGCGAGTGTTCTATATGCCGCAATGAACGGTTTGTTATTAATCATACGGTTGTCAAAGAAACGTGAAGAGAAACAGGTGCTTACTCTGTGAATTGAAAAAAGAAAGAGGGAAAAAAGGAAACATACGGTCGTTGGGCGGAAAAGGCAAGTTCAAGTGTGCCGGTGGCCGGTGATTCATGCTAGTAAGGGTTTCAGGGACAATTTGGCATGGAGGGCTGAGCCTGCTGATGGGGCGCGGGCATGAGCGGCGAAGGTTCCAGGGAAGGATTTGTAGACATATAATGGTTGACGTGTGTTGTGTTATGTTCTCGAAAGGCGGAGTAATGAGGAGTAAAATGTGCCACGCGCGGGGCGGTGGACGGGTGATGGTAGAGCCATGCATGGCGCCATTGTCAAGCAATAGAATAGATTAGCAGATCGCGCGTACTAAGCGTGGGTCAATTCACGAAGCTTGAGGAGATAAGGAGAATAATGTGTGTGACGGTCGGCCGACTTTGCGGAGCCACGGTCGTGACTGGTTCGAAATTCGAAATTCTAGCTTCATGTATTCCATTCATTTCCAGTCCAAGGTGTGCTCCACTTGAAAGCGAAATGCTGTCAAGCTGCAGACTAACTGCTGCATTTATACATACGCGACACCGCCATCAAAGAAAAAAAAAAAGAGGGTGTCCCTGAACACACGGGCAAATAGGAAAATAATAATGATTGCGATTCAGATCGAATGGACAAGATCAACAACAAGAGAACAACAAAATCACATCAGGGTCTATACCTAAATGTGACCCTGTGTATTGGGCCACCAAGTATGGAATGTGAGAAGGTTACGAGAAGCTGTGCGAGACTCCTGTGTTTTGAGTGAGGGATCGGCCGAGGGGAGGGGCTAAAGTACGGAGGGCGATGATAAGCGTAGTGAACGCGATACGCAGATAAGAAAGCAGTCCGTGGCATTCGAGAGCGACGAGAACGGCGGGAAGGCAGAGCCGGTGATCAAAATATAAATGGAGATAATGGAGTAAGATCTGATCTCGGTCCCGGTATCCGGACTTACAAGGTACAAAGATAAGACGCGGTTGGATTTGGTACAGGTAACTCACCCCCACAGCTAGCCATGTTCAGGCTTCACGATAGTTCTGAAGACGACGACGACGAGAGACAGACTTCTTCTGTTCCTTTTCCTTCTGCTGCTTCACCAGTAATCTCGGTTTTACCTCCAGCAGCTCGTCGTTCTTCAATTTCAGCCGTACCTCGTACAACTTCAACCCCAGTCCTCCTCGTTAATGGCAAACCTCTAAAGTCATCTCTAAAATCTTCAAATTCTTCTCCATCACTCGTCATTCAACCACCTCGAACACGTTCAGAGCCAACTACCCCATTATTAGCTCAGAAAAATGTTCATTTCCCAGAAGGTGACCTTGTTTCCGTCCGCGTCTTCAATCGTTCTGCAAGACCGGCTTCCCTCTCAAAGCCTTTCGGAGACGACACAGAGACAGAGACAGAGACTGACAACAACGGCGTTGCAGCTTGGCCAGCCGCGGCTTCCTATTTCAAATCCCTCGCCGTTGCAAAACCTGCCAAAAAATCTTACCAACTAGACGCTGAAAAATGTTCTGTGGTCCCACGCAAGCACGAACGGCTCGACCGCTGCGCCAATGTCCATCTCGAGAGCCTCCAGCTCAAATCCTCTCCAACGGTCTCTCCCGCTGTCTCAGGCTCCATCCTCGTCCGCAATGTGGCTTTTGAGAAAACAGTCGCGGTTCGTTTCACCCTCGACAATTGGCAGACCACCAGCGAGGTTTTAGCTCGCCACCAGGCTTCCCTCGCTCGTCTTCCGGAAGATTTTCTCCGCTCGTCTACAGCGTCCTCGCCCTGTGCCACGCCGGGTTCGGCCTATGGTCTCACCATCGGCGATCTTGTAGCCAAGGCGCCCGAATGGGACCGTTTTTCGTTTACAATCAAACTCGAGGATTACGCTCAGCATCTAGATCAGAAAACGATGTGGCTAGTCGTGAGGTACACCGTTCCAGGCTCTGGGGAGGAAAGTGGCGGTGAATGGTGGGACAACAACGCATGTGCGAATTACAAATTAGGGTTTAGAGCGGCCAGTCCTAGTGCGTTCTTTCTTTCTTTTTTCGCTCAAACCCTCGTTTCTAACGTTATGTCCAGTCCCTCAATCGCTGCCCAAGTTATCTTTCCCCATCGCCCGCTCTATTTCTGTCCCCTCCCAGCACCAAAAATTTTACTCGTACCCAAATACCACTACCTCAACCCCGCGGCACGAAATTTCTGCGTATCCTTATCGGCCACAACCTCCATTACTGTCTCACCAGCAACAGCAGCAGCACGATCAACATGCTCAGCACCAGGCCGCCTTGGCTCAGACAACCTTGACCAGGTTGAAGAAGCTCAATCTACGGAATTATGCCGCTCCCAGTCCGACGACCAGCCCCATCACCAGCCCGCGTACGAGCCCCTCGTCCAGCCGACGTCCCTCCGTCTCTTCAGAGGCCGACGTCGTCTCCGTGGCCACTGCCATCGGCGTCGGAATCACCGGCAGTCCCTCCTCTTCTGCCTCTTCCACCCCGTCGGGGAGCGGGAGTGGAAGCAGCGCGGAGACCACTCCGATGTCGTCGCCCAAATCGTCTTTCTTGGGACTGGCGCTGGGGTTGGGTCCAGACCACAAGCCTTACGGCGATCCCGAGTTTGGACTCGATATGGGGATGCATTTCCAGGACGGCGCGCCTGCCACGACGAGCCCTGTTCCTGTTCCCGGTGTAGGTATGGGGGGTATGGGTGGTATTACTATGGAAGAGTGGGGCGGGATGGGGAGCAGTCCACCGTTTAGCATGCTGAACAGCCATGGCGGGTTTACCAGGCGTCATCACCCTCAGCATCACAGCCTCCACGAAGAAGGGAAACCACCATCTTTGAACCCGACGCCTGCCCCTACGCCCACTCACCCACCTAGGAGGGTACGAAAGCCGGCTACCACCACCGTCCCTTCTCGTCGTCGATCTATCGATTCTTCGTCATCATCGTCCGAGTCGGAAAGAGCTAGCCAACAACGAAAGGAAGAAGAAGAAGACGAACACTCACGGACACCTCGACCGCTATTGCCTTCTCCTCCTTCACTTCACGTACACACCCAGGGCCCGAGCTCTCGCCTGATATCAGGCGTGAGCGTCCTACTAGACGAAATCAAGGAGAAAAATACCTCTCCCGGGTCAAGACGTCGCCACCCTGGTTCGGGCTCTGGGTCGGGGTCGGGGTCAAGATCGAGTTCGGGTCTCGAGCAGCAGCAGCAGTAGCGATTCGGAGAGTACCGGACCGATATATACAAAATCTTCGTCTTCTTCGTCCGCTTCGTCTTTGGTTGGGATCGGGATTTCACGTTCGCCGCCGCCACCACCACCTCCAGGATCATCGCTATCTCCTCCCCTGCCGCCACCACCGCCAGGACCACCAGGGTCATCCTCACCGCAGACAGCCGATTCGGTGTATCAGGCATTTGTGAGGCAGTGGTGTTTTGCGCAGGGAGGGAATCCTCCTTCGCCGGGGTTGGGCGTGATCGTGAGGTGAACGATGAAGGGTGAGGAGGGTTGATGATTTTTATTGTTATTATTTCTTTTTTCGTGGATTGGATTGGCTTTGGTGGGGGTGGGTAGGAGGATGGCGGAGGGGGGAGGAACACAAAAAATTCGACTCAAACTCGACGTCAACTCGAACGCGAAACGAAACGACTGCTTACGAACTCATACACGAACGTTTTTTTTACATTTTCAACAACCAATCTCTCTCTCTCTCTCACATCCACATTGCTCTCATATATCATCGCTTTTGTTTTTTCGGACTCTGCAAAAAGTGCCCGCGGTTATATGCATCATCACATTGGCTTGGGTTTTCCTTTCTTTCTCTCTCTCTTTTCTGCATCCGTTCTGGATCGACCTACGTATGCGCATTTCTTTCGCCCTCGTTTGTCTATAATGATCCTTTTCGTGACTATATATTCCCCCTTCTCTCTTCTGACATGTAACAAAAGTCCTTAACTCGAATCAATATCGGTATTAATCGTTATCGATTCACGACGGTCGTTAAATAACGTTTATTTATTTAGAGTCGGGTCGTTTTTCACTATACTTTTAATGATTAAGACAAGGATGGGTGTTGTTGTTTCACGTTATCGCCACCATCGATCCGTAAGAGTTGCAAAAAGGAAGCTGCCTATTGAAGCGGGTACCTTAGAATGTAGGTGTTCCATACGCGCCGTTTAAAGTGCGCCTTGCCGCTCGTTTATGCCGACCACATGACTGAATGTCAATGAAGAAATGACATCACGTTTTGAATTGTCGTGCCAAGCTTTGGCAGAAGAATGGAGAGAGTGAATGGGCTGGAAGGAGTAACACGGGCCGTTTGCTGTGGGTGGGAAGTTACACCACTAGGGTCCAGTCTGGCCGATTATGACACCATGGTGACGATACCGGCAGCCTGACGATTATCATATACCTAACCTTGGTTACAAGGCTTACGGATACAATGGCTCTTTAATATACGATCGAGAACGTTTTGCAAAAAGTCTAAAAGGCGATTTCGGGACGACGAGCCTGAGGCCGATAAACCGGAATTTGTCAAGTTTTTTGGGCAAAGGCTTTGCTTTTGGTAATTTGTAATTTGAAAAGGGCATGACAGTGGCGGCCGTGGCGGGTGGCGCTGACAAGACGGCAAGAGGATCCACTAACTAGGCTTTCATTGTCGTACGTGTGGGTGATGACTAGTGCGGTAGGACGTTTCCGTATTCGTATACGTGTACTAGTAAGGCAGGCCTGGATGTCTTTCCGGCCACAAGTAGCGCGTGCGTTCGAGCTGGCGCATGTCTCGCGTACGATCGTCGAAAACGCTTAACCACGGCCGACGATCGAACGAACGTGCCTCAATTCAAAGAGAAACAATGACGGCACCACGCGCCCACGGTTAAGCGTTTGCTTTTATTTGACTTGCTTCTTTCATCCATTTTTTTCCGCGTTTCGGTGCCACGGTACTCAATTATTATGTACCGTATCTACGTTTTGAAATGAATGATACTGATAACGTGGGTAAAAAGCCGAGCGACCCTAACTCAAGCTTTAGGTGTAAGTAGCGCTTCACACACACACGGCAGCTGTCTGCCAGTGCGTCACGGAAGTTTTGGCGAATTGACGCGGCCGTGTCGCGCGGATGGCGGGCTCGGAAAGTCACTCAGACACCGTCAGGTTTGCTTTCTAGTCATGTTCGTGCGCCCGCGAGTCAGCCGAGAGTCAGGTTCATCGGACCGGGTACGTCATCGTGCCGGTAAGCGGGGAGAGCGTGGGTAACCAAAGCGCAAAAGATAATCGGCAAGTCGCGAAGCGTGTACACTTACCACTTGCCGTTTATGAGTCCCAAACGTCGGATAATGATGAGGACGATGATATGATGGCGGTTTGAAGGGGATTCCCTATTGCTGTGGTGGGTAAGTTGTATGGGGCACGGCGCGTGTTCCTATTGACGCCGACCACGAGGTGAGCAGCTACTGCTACATTTGTTCCTGGCACTGTCACGCTACCAATCAAGGCAGCTGTACTATCTTTCTGCTGCCAGTTTGCAGTTTTGGATATCATCCTGTCATGACGTCGATGGCCGTAAAGAAGTGTATACACGCTCAGGGTGAACGATTAGACTCAAGGGTTCGACAAGGGCAAGCTACGCGTTATCTAACCTCAAGCTTCGTCGGGGTTGGAATCGACACTTCCACTTCGCATTGATTTCATTGGAAGGAGATCCACGGCGTATCGACCAAGTGCAGTAAGTGATCTTCCCATCACACGGTCAATTCAAATCTAACTAGGTATTGACTTATGTGTATCAGTCGGCAACCAGAGCCTAAGCTTGAGCGTAAGTAACTGAAAAAGTGAGATAACGAATAAGGTTAAGCTAGAAGTTATTAATAGGGTAAAGTCTGTTCTCTATTCGTGCAAGAGAAAATCATATTCTGTTCTGGGTTTAAACAGGTGGTTACCATCTCTTAGTGGGTGAGGCGGTGTTAGTTAGACCTTTGGACCTGAGAGCAAGTATCTCTATCGCTCGGTCTCAGGGATATCAAAGTGCTCAAGAAGGAAAGGCGCGATTTAGTGCGCCCGCTCACGACGCAACAGGTTTTCCCCACACTTGCCAGTCAGTAACAGGTGAATGCACTTCCGAGGATGTGGAGGCGGCTATCGCTGCGGCACAACCTGACCCTGCGAAACGTTATCGACGCTGCGGACTTTACGGATCTTCGTGGAGAGTCGCATGACTTTCATGAATGTGTGCTTCGTGCGTCATACCGCCGGCTCTTGGTGTGTGCATACTCGGTGGATCCATGATGCTACCGTTCGCCTCGCCCGTCAACTCAAATCCCAGATGATCCGCTCTTTTCGTGCGTTATCTCACTGATCAAGGGCTCAAGGACGCCGGCGCGCTTAATGAATGTAGATCCCTTGCTTGTGGAGGTGCAAACGTGTGTTCTTAGATCGCGGAGTTTAAGCTACCTATGCTATCAGCAGAGCGTCGATCTGCTCACTTGGCGATTCGGACATGCTGCGTTGTGATGGTGTTATCTTCTCTGACAATTGCGGATTCTCGCGCGATTTCTACGCGGGAAAATGGAGGCACGTTGTCGATGATAAGTATCTGATAACCCGTATTCCACGCTCTCCTTGACCCTCTACATTTCTTGGTAATCTAGAATGCACCGGTGTCAGTCCTATGTTGATTCCCGACATGAATGAATACTTGTCAATCTCTTATCTTGCTGCGCTGGAAATTTTTTTTTCTCAGGATGTCCGGCGTTGTTGACTCAATTGCACAGCCTCCGGTGTGGTCTTATATGCGGAATAACTCATATTCCGCGGAAGTAAAACATTTGAGAAAGCGGACGATTCATACGGTGTCTATTGGCTGACAAATTGACGATCAGTCGTAAACTTATCTAGGAGCGGCACTGACCTAGGGGACCATCTATTCTTAATCGACGTATTCCTCCTTGTATGGTATAGATCACCATGCTGGTTCATACGGCATTATCCACTGTACACACACGGGTCAAGGACGGCGTCATTGGCGTCAGAAGCCCCAACATATGACAACCTTCACTGATGTCTACATTTTCCAACTCGAAAATATCAGCACGTTGATTGGGTTCAAACCGAGAAGTGTCTTCCCTAACGTGCATGGCAGATTTGAGATCGTGTTCGGATTCCTCATCCAACTCCAACTTCTATACTAGTAGGATATTAATCGTGGCGACGTCCTTGTCGCAACTTGGGAACGGCAGGGGTGCGTATTATCTATTGGTTGTCCGGCCTCTGCACTGGAATGTCACGCCCTAGAATAGTCAAACGCAAAGCCAGAACATGCAACACGTGGGCTCTTCATTTGATTGGACCGCAGCCCAAGGCAGAGTGCTAGGCTTGCGCTGAGCAGCCAGATACCATGCTCTAGGACCTCAGCAGAAGCCCCGTGGATGCATTCATTGATCGGATTATCATGCAAGTGCAACATTTGTTATATTATCGCTTCTCCTGACCCCAATCTTTAGTTCACTCGGACCGTTTACTTGTTCGATTACCCCTCGATCTCCTCAAGCTGAAATCCTTTTGACATGCTTGACTCTGCCGGCAGGAGGAGTCATCAAAATGATAACACTCTGGGCAATGAGATCACAGACTGGATCCTGATGGCGTAGTAACGGTTTTTCGCCAGCTCATTGCGCAGTTTTGGCTTCCAAAAAGGTCAAGTTGAACCACTGGCCCCGAATTTTGGATGGAATACTGTTCGAGATTGGCGGTGTACCTAGGGACAAAATTAGGACGGTATCGCCGGGCGTGGATAATAAACTGGACAAGGTGAGTACGATAGATTCAGCGCAATGTTTTTCTTTTTTATTTCCAAGGCTTTCACCGGAAGTCCAGAAAGAAACCGTGACACAAGGAGAGCGGCCGAATCTTGCTACGTAGCTACGTTTGCCTTCAACATAGTTCGGAAAATCTGGAGGTGTGTCCATAATCAAACCGTTGCATCACATGCACGAGGCAGAGCTCGAATGTTGTTAAAGACTTCCAAGGTATGTACCACTCGCTAACGTGTGTTCCGAGCTAGTACCAAGGACAATTTTTGTGTAGGAAAGCTGAGAATGTCGAAATGTTCCGCCCGTTAAACAAAAGACCGCGAGGGGGTGTATTCTTTGTAAACTTCGGAGCGTGATTCGACGCACCCAGTTTCGAACGCAAGGACGTACCTTCCAGATCCTGCTCCGATTCTGAAAATGACTCTAGGAATATCACATTCACCGCAAATCTGAGCGTCAAGAGAGGCTTCGGTGTGAGTTTTCCGCATATTTCATCCGCACTATTCCGACAACGCATATAGATATCATTTGACTTGTACTTGTGGAATTCTCCACACCATCTACTTTCCAAGTCAACGCGTCTGCGCCAGTCGACGATGCGAAAAACGAGGGTCGTCCCACATGATGAAGAGGACTTAGAGGCGGTTATTGTCCGCTGGTGACGGGCTGTTGAAGGAGTGCGTTGAGCTCCACAAAGATCTGGGAGAAATGACAGTGAGCGGATGCAACCCGTTTACGCTTGTGCAGCTGGCAGAATTGTGCTTCATTGCTTATCGTGCTTATCAACTTACTGAAGTAAAATATGTAGTTTTTCTGATGAGTTCCGAGTGTCTAATATACTTCACTGTCCATCGCATCGATTTCATGCCCATAAGTCCACCATTCGCGGTCAAATGAATCATACTTTTCCCACAGACCCCCGTCTGTAACTGACACGCCTAGTTCCTCTAGTTCCCTCAGGCGCCACTTATCCTCAGGCCACCACTGAGGTGTACCGTCATTGTATTTTAACTCCTTTGCCCCACATGCCCGAAATGCCTCTACTACAGCGGGTCCACTCAATGGAAAGTCACAGTCCACCAATCTAAGCCTTTTCAACGGAATCATTGGTCTGCTTGCAAACTTCCTCAACAACCGGTTATTGAAACCCCAATGAGTGCAAAGGGTGCCCAATATCTGATGTAGCGCAATATACTCCAGCTTCCGGAACGGCGGCTGTCTCCCATCCTCTCCACACATTATCCACTCCCATGAAGTTCGTGCCAAATATGCGTTCGTGACCGCAAGCCGCCGCACATCCTGGGACCGCAATGCCAGGAGCTTCAGTGCATCATACACCAGTTTCTTCTCCCAACCAGCCCATTCATACAAAATCGATTCCGGGTCTTCTTCTCGTCCACGCGAGCCGTCCAGATGTAAATCTTCCAGCGCAGGTGCCGTGATGCGCCCCATCAAGTTGCACGCTGGCCCAGGAATCGACACTGCCAAATGCTTCAGCCTTGGCAGCTGAATGTCCGGCGATATGTTCGACTGTCCCTTTGAGTAATAGGGGGGCTCACGGTTTCATAGTCCTTCCAAAAATAGTGCTTCACCCACAGAGATTCCAGCTGTGACGTGCAATGGAGGAGGGCCGCGAGGAGCCCAGCGGAAGGAATGTCGTTTCCGTGCGATCCATTGAGAATGAGCCTACTAAGATTGGTGAAGGAGGCGGAAAGGGGCAGTATTGGCACAGTGTCGCAAAAACTATTGATATGGAGCTCTCGCAGGTTTGGAAACATCATAGTGGCGTCCGCCAGCATCAAGTCCAATTGCGGCCAAACAGCATCCAACGGATTGCCAGTTGACTCACGTTCTGACAGTATAAAAAGCACCTCGAGTGTTGGAAACGGTCCCTTCAGGTTCGGGAAGACGGCATGGACGAAGCTGCCCGCCAACATGGCAGTGCGTGTGGTGAGCTTGAATTCACGGATTTGACCATTACACTCCTCTAAAACCCCGCACACTGCAGGAACTTCTGTCGTTTACTCCATAATGGTTCCCACAGACACGTAAAGTAGCGCACCATTTGCACGCAAGATTTGTGCTCGAAGGAAATCGGGTCCATTAGGGGTGAATTGCTGTGGTCCGAGACGAATAGAAGTCCAAAGGGCTGAGGTAGAAAATGCCACTGCAGCGATTGTTTTGCAAGTCTGAAATATGACCTTGTCCGAGCATTCGCACAGGATTTCAGCCAGGATCTCAACAGATCTCAACGGGCAGGTTGAAGAGGATGGGGCAGATGATTATATAAGCCAAGGATTCGGCGTCACGCTTTCGGCGCGATCGAAAATCATCTCGATTTCGATGTCCGTATTGAAATGGCGTCCAGGATTGCCTTGCGAGCAATCGTTCCGTGTTGTTATCAAGACACAACATTTTCAAGCTAAAAGTACTTTTCAGTCCGACCGAGATTCGATTTTCCCATCTTCATTCGTAAGTCGGCACATTTGCTCGACCTGTATTGTGGGCGTTGGCGAGCAGTGAGCAAAATTAAAGTAATGTGAAGGAGCCTAATGGCGGTGAGGAATGTTGTGTTGGCTGGAGTGGTGAGGGGCGTCAGTTTGGAAGTCCGGGTAAGAAATGGCATTCACTATGAAAAGCGATGCCACATCCCAGTTGTGACCAAAGCTGGAGTTGCCAGAGCTGACGTCGCCAGAGCGGAAGCGATCAAAGCAGACGAGCGCAAATCAGTCGATAATTGGCATTTACGAGGTGCACCGAGCTGGGAAAAAGGTGGAGGGACGTGACTCGCAAATTCAGCCTCGAGTTCGATAAACTGGAGGAGAACCCAGGCTTACACGAAGTATCACTAAACCAAGGGCTTCGGTTGGTTTTGCGGTCTTCGAAAGGCCAACAGTTTCACCCCACTCGTATCATAACACCAATATCGCGTTGTATTAATACGAAAGGTTGTAATCTGGGGTTTGCACTTATTCTACGACTCCAAAAGCGAAATTGTCTTGTGGAATGCTGCCCCCATGTTGGCCCGGAGGCTCCTTGCTTCGCCTTGAAATTGGGACTGGTAATTGCCGCTATCAGCGAAATTGGCGTCACAAAGGAAGTTACAAACCGGAACTGCTCTCGTCAGCTCACCCATCAACCCCGCTACGCCACTTTGCAACATTTCCAGCTCCCCCAAAATGAAGGAGACCATGTTCAGTTTCTTAAAAGCAGATTTCTTACTTCGTACATTCTTGAGCATTCCCGTAATACTAGGCTGAAAGTCGTGCATCAATTTGAGCACTATAGTTGCATCGACGATATTGATCCTTTTAATCCTCTGTTATTCGAAAAAGCAATGACAAGAAATCAGATAAGCATTCGAAGCCCGCCCTCTGGCTTCGGAACTACTCACGTTGATATCATCGATGCACTTGTTGGAGATCGTTATTGGTAAGCGCGAACTCGGAGGGGAGAGTCTGAACGTGCTAAGAAACATATGGAAGTGAGGTTTGGATTCGCGGCTCTAGTAACTGGAAATCACTCACCGTTTGCATCCGACTACGGTCCGGGCTAAAGGAAGCTATTGAATCGGATAGGATATCAGTATCCCCAAAGAAGAGCTCCAGATCACTCTCAAGCTGATTGATGCCTCGTCGGAGGAGGGGAAGCGCAAAGGCGTAGTAGGCGACGAGGCTCGCGAAAAGGAAAAGAATAGAGGTCGAAGTGAGTTTCACCATGGAGAGGTTCTGAAACTGAAGCCTGAGGGGCCTAAGGAACACCTTTATGCTTCGTTACGAATTGAAAGACCGTGGGGATGGTTTATACCGCAAAGTATGAAGAGCCAGGTAGATCATAATACGGGGTTGTGTGGCCTATGGCCCTGTACATCAAATTGTGGCACTGTCCAATTAGGATGACTTGTTAGATAGTTGGAATGGTGTGCACAGCATTAAGGATGACAACCCACATATATGATGTTAGGCTGCCAAGAAAATTATCAACGTGACGCTTGTTGCCATGGAGAAGTTCAACGTTGTCAACACCTGCCACATACTCCGCCTGTGAATGTGACCTGTCATGCATACGATCCCGCATTTACTAGGCACATAGATATATGCAAATACAGGTTATCTTAAGTAGTGTCTCGGATGCAGCGAACGGCTTGGCGTGGTGATAGTTGAGGGTCAAGGAATGGCTGTGGCTGTTTAGTGAATTGCGAGTGACTGCGGTGAATGTTGCTAGAGCGGTGGCTGGCAGAGCTGATGTTGTTGGCAGAGCCAAAGTATTGTTTGGCTGGCTTAAGTGGCCGCCGAATACCTTCTCCATTTGGCAACCTCGACCAGAGTTATCGCAGAGAAACTGGTGCTGTGGTTGGTCTTCGCTGCAGGTCGACGAACGCGTCCGAGGAATTCCGCAGAACTCCGCACCGTTGTGGTGGCGCTATGATGGTTGCAACGTTGGTCAGCGACATCATCGCGCAGTTTCGGCTTCCAAAGTTGAACCACCGGCACCGTATTTTGGATGGAATACTGTTCGAGACTGGCGGTGTGCCTAGAGACAAAATTAGGACGAAATCGCCGGCCGTGGATAATAAACTGGACAAGGCGAGTTACGATATAGATTTGGCGCAATGCTTTCTTTTTTATTTCCCTTTTCACCGGAAGTCCAGAAAGAAACTGTGATGCAAGGAGAGCGGCCGAATCTTGCTACGTAGCTACGTTCGACTTCAACATACTAGTTCGGAAAATCTGGAGGTGTGTCCATGATCAAACCGTTGCATCACATGCACCTCATTCCAAACTTTGATACGCTACATCAGTCTCATCAATCCAAGAGTTCAGGCCAATACACCCACAACTATTGGATGTTCAGCGTCACAATCGCGATTTGGGTATAGGCCCAGCGAGAAACGAGCCTGCGGCGCATAATGATGTCCTCGATCACTCAGTTGACCGGGCGAAGGCAGAGTTGGGAGAGTTGAAGAAGGCTCGTGCGGTTCAGGTTGGCCAAAGTCGGAAGGAACAGGAGAAGAAGAAAGGGAAGGACAAGAGAAAGGGATAAGAAGTGGACGAGGCAGAGACTCGAATGTTGTTAAAAACTGCCAGGGTACGTACACTCGCTAACGTGTTAACAGCTAGTACCAAGGACAACTTTTTTGTAGGAGAGCCGAGAATGTCGTATGAAATGTTCCGCCCGTTAAACAAGAGACCGCGAGGGGATGTGTTCCTTGCACACTGGTGTCGTTACGTGAACACATTCGATGGTAGTCAGAGCCGTGTTTCCGTTGAAGTCCGACTTCTACTCGTCTTTGAAAATATATGCACTATTACACCCAAGCCCACACGACGAATCATCAGCCATTCCCCCGTATCGAATAACGGCCTATATAGTGTCAATAACGCCAAAAGGAGACTCTACCAGTCGCGACATCTCAACTCCGATCGGAATTGACCTCACACCTGGTACACCTCACGTATCGCCTACCAAACTAGGCGAGAACAATCCAAGTGTAGAGAGATGATCGGCGCGCTACTCTGCTGCTCAGTGTCACGCGCCGATATCGCTTACACCATCGGGACCTTATCACGGTATCTCGACGATCCACATCGAAAACTCTCCTCGACGCTGCTCGCCGAGCTATCCGAAACCTTAAGGCAACCCGTGAGAAGTGACTCGTACTTGGCGGAACGGAAACTCTGTGGCTACATGGACGCCGACTGGGATATTCCATGAGAATGGGGCCATATCCTGGAGTTCCAAGAAGCAACACAACAAAAGAATTACTTTGGCATCGCAAGCTCCACTCCGAGCTCTCACCATTCTTCAACCCAATCACCAACTCAATCCCACTCTTCTGCGACAATCATGGTGCAATAGTCCTCTCCAAGGACTCAACTTTTCACATGCGTACAAAGCATATCGATGCCCGCTTCCACTTCGTTCGTGAAGTTGTTAATAACGACATTCCCTCTATTTCCTATTGCCCTACAGACGAAATGAGGCTTATCTCTATTTAAGCCCGGCGTGAATTCTTCCTGCCAGGTCAAAACTTATGAAACACGAGGAATACAAGGTAAGCCCTAATGCATCTCAAAACCTAACCCCCTGTATCATACGGCATGGTCTGCGGTCTGCGTGTTGGCTGTCAGCGAATCTCCCAGTTACTAAAAGCAGTAGTCAGTTCAAACTCAGTTAGGTCCTAACCCTTCCTAACCGCGCTACACCGGCTGGAGCTCCAAGCCAAGCCACTCACTAGGACACAGGGTTCACTGACGGGGAAGCTTAAAGCTTCAAGCTTCGCAGGCACTGCCAATAGCAACTCTCTGTTGACCGCACCCCTTTCACTTTTAACGATGCCCTTAGTAGGAGTGTCCTCATCCACCACACGCCCGCGCGACGGGTCATCTATCCCAATAGATGATGATATCTACGAATGTTATCCCAACCTTTCTTTTGACCGTCTCGAACTCTGGAAGGCAAACGAGGAGCCAGCAAGACACGAGTTTGTCATCCTCCATATGACAGCTGACTCTCCGGGGGCAAAGCAGTATCGCATCGAACGGCGACCTTCAGAAGGAGCGAATATCACCTCCAAGTTAGGTGGCTGCGGGGCAGAGGATACCATTACTCCTAATCTCAACCAATCGGGTCCACCGTTGTGCCTCGAGGCGAATAAGAAGATTGACCTGCATTTCCATCGGGCTGAACCAAAGCCTGACTTGTATACGGTTTTTGCTATCTGCAATGCCATCCGCATGGACCCCGAATCCGAGCAATACACGTTGAGGGAGTTTAACTGTTACTTCTTTGCACGCACTCTCACGCTACTCATCGCCCGCCATTTCTTCCTGCACCAATATTGCCGCATTCACAAACCACCGAGAAACGACCTTGGCAGCCTTCCAGGACCTGAGATTGATGACATCCTGATCGAAGCGACGAATAGTGGGACCCAGGAGCTCAGGAGGTGTATTGCGATTAAGTTTCAAAAGACGAATGTGAGGATGATATTACTCAAGTTCTGATTAAGAGATGACGTATTAATATTATCTTTTTTTTTTCAGAGCTTTCAGAGGGAGAGTTACAAGGATTTTCGACAGTATATACTCAACATGAACAAAAGACACTGCGACAGGGTTACTCTGTCGGGTGGAAATGGTGATGCGGTTGGTATTAACTGGGACAAGAAAATGGAAGAGATGTGGAGCCGCGTGTATTCTGATCCGACATCGGAGAACGAGGACGAGGACGAGGAAGATGTGGTGTACGATACTTTGGACAAGGAAGAGGAAGAGATATGGCCTCGCAGGCGTTCCAATCCGACGATGGGACAGTTCTTGGCTGCTGGCGGCGCGCGCAGCAACCGGCGGCCGCCACCGCAGCCGCCCAGAGCTGATTATTCCTACCATCAGTCTTATTCTCCCCAACCTCCGCCCGGACCTGATTACTCCTACCATCAGTCTTATTCCCCCCGTCGCCATCTCATCCCAAATTCCACTGGGGTAGCCCACCCTACGCTTATCAGACATCGCGGACCGCGAAAACCTGCTTTTAACAATTATGGTTTTACGCCAACATACTACTATGCACCCGCGGCACCATAAGTGCTCCCTGCCTCATCCCCACCAACCTACGTCCGGTCTCGTGCTCCCACGTCTTGAACAATGCGAACATATTTTTCTCTCTTTATGATGATGACAGCTATGATTTCTACGACATCTATTTTTGCTTGTATAGTAGACTAGGAGGTACGCATACTACTTGAACTGGCTTTGGAGTTCTCATCCAATCAAATGGAGATAAAATTTCTCTTTTTTTTCCGGAAAGAACAAAGCCTTGCGTCAGCGAAACGACATGCGATGTGGAGAGATCGCTGATCAGCGTTTCACCCCAGCTAAGTAGTGGCATGCTGCGTCAACAAAAGATTGACATCTCCATTTTGTCAACCCTGAAGGCAGCATTCAATTCTTCCAACAACGGATATACAAGTAAGCAAACGATGAAAACATATAGTTGAGGCTTTCTGGGCGCAAGGACAATTTTTGTGTAGGAGAGCGTTGCTATGAAATGTTCCGCCCGTTAAACAAAAGACAGCGAGGGGATGTGTTCCTTGCAAACTTCGGAGCGTGATTCGACGCACCCGGTTTCGAACGCAAGGACGTGTTGACCAACAAGTACAGAGAGGATCAGCTATATGCTAAGCTCAAAGACAAGCGTCCGCCTTCCGGATCCTGCTCCGATTCTGAAAACGACTCTGGGCATATCAGAGTCACAGCAAATCCGAGAGTCAAGAGAGGCTTCGTTGTGAGTTTTTCCGCATATTTCATCCACACTATTCCGACAACGCGTATAGATATCATTTGAGAGGTTATTCCAATCCACGTGGGCGCCAACATGACAATTTCGTGGCTGAAGGAGTACGTTGAGCTCTACAAAGATATGGGAGAAGCGAGCGCTGCAGTGAGCGGATCCAATCCGTTTACGCTTGTGCGGCTCGCAGCATCAGAATTGTGCTTCATTGCTTATCGTGCTCTGAACTTGGCGGGCGACGTCGACTCTAGCTTGGTCTATTGTTCTTTTTAAAGATTGGGGAACCTTACACGTAATGCGACGCGACGCACGGAGGGGGTTACTTCTCGATGATCATCAGGGAATGAACACGCATATATACGCACTTGTCTGAAATAACAATATCGTACGACTTGAACTCCCCCCATCTCTCGTTGATTACGACTACATCGTCTCGCCCCCACCAAGCGCTTCAGTGAAACCCGCCGGACAGTCATCAGTACAGCATCGGCTCCCCAGCACCATGCCAGATTTAAATCTGAGAAAGAGAGACTTTGAGCGACGACAAATCAACATAAAAAGAGACATCCATACAGCAAAACCAGTTTAGGGTAATGGATGGGCGCGGGACATATAGTAAAAGAAGAGGGTCAGTCTGTTGCGCATGTGCCAGTGGGCATGAGAGTGGCAGCGCCTGACTCGGGACGATCGTATCTCTCCGCTGCGCCATATAATCTGCATCCTTTGCCTTGTTTTGTACCTGTACCGTGATAGAAGCAGCTCGTTATTGTCGGTAGGAGAGGAGGAACGCTTGACGCCAGCAGACGTCTTACGCTGAGCAGCAAGTCGTCTCACTCTGGTTGTTGCTGGTGCTACCGGTGGTGGTGCTTTCAATGATGAGTAGAGACAACTGCATAGACACGAAGCATAATATGGGCTAAAGAGTTTGTGGGGGCAACGGTTGCTGGAAAACGTCGATTTGAGAAGGCATCATTAGACCTGGGGTGGGATCCGATCACTGAGGTAATGGATTAGAGATTATACGTGGTGGCAAGTGGAGTCGCGTTTCGCAGACCTACGCGCCCGCTATCATCGTGACATGAGCTGTGGTAGTGCCGCGCGGGGCCGGCGGGCCGCAGGCCAACAGCGCATCACGTGTTGCCTCCTATTTTTCCAGTGCCATGTCCTGAAGGCTGAAACGCTGGAAGACTTCTGACTACCTTTCTATTCACCGAATACTGGTCCTCTGGCGAACTGCTCACTGTCGGGGATATAAAGCCCGTTATAGAAGGCTTAGTCACCAACCAAGTCAACGAGACGTTTGGCTACGATCTCACCAGGGACAAAGTCTCTACTAATCAAAATCACTATTATCGTCCAACCCAAAGCCGCAGCACGGGAGCGCTTAGGAGCACTTCCATCCATGACGGAAATATCGGCTTCTAAAAAGAAGCTACAGCGTCAGCTAGATGCGGTATCTGGGACAGCAAGGCACCTGCACCGCGAGCTTAAGGAGAAAGAAGCCACCGCCGAACATCGGGACTTGCACGCATGGCTGCTAGAGATAAAAAAGCTGTTGGATGCTGAAACCCAAGCGAGAAAAGAATTGGAACTGAAGCATGAAGCGTTGAAACTGAAGCATGAAGCGTCGGAACGGGAGCGAAAAGCGTCCGAAGCGAAGTCGAGACTGGATATTGAAGCGGTGAAGCGCCGGTTGGGGGATAGCGAGGAACGTGCCAAGAGGGTGTGTGCGAAACAATGACCCCTAGCCGCTCAAGCTAATATATTCTTAGATCGAGAAACGTTTTGCTCCAATCATTCTCCGTACCCTCTTGGATCACGCTCGAGATAAAATTATCCAATGTTTCGAGAACGAGGCAAGCACCTGGGAGGAGCTAGTCGAGCGATTCGGGGGCAGCCTGGTAAACTCCATCCTGGAAAAGTTGAAAGAGGAGAAATATGTCAAATACGGCCTCTCACAAGAGGCTGTTCGTTTTCTTTGTTCGCTTAATGATATCCGCAAGGCAGGTAATGACCGGGCGCACAACGCCACATCCGCCGAAATAAAGAGCGCGATCACAATGCACGACAATCCTATCCGTCGTCCCACCTTAGTAGAATTATACCAGTATACTTACCAGCTTCAGTATTAGTGTACTAGCTTTTCAACCATGGATACCCGTGACTCGGACCGCATTGTTTCCATTCTGGCTAGAAAAATACTGGAACGAAAGTACTTGGGATGATGCAGCCGAAAACAATATAAAGGCGCCCCAAAGGGCCGTCAAACTCACCGATCCGGCATGTCATGTTGGATCGAGTTTGAACGATCCGAGAGTCTCGTGTCATCGCTTCTTGACTTCGTACCACCACAGCGTGGTGGTGCCAACCCATCTCAAATGTCTATTCCCCCTTTCCGTTCCCAAGAAGCCGCTACCTTTGACATCGTTCCGAGACAGTGTCTCGATGACCATCAGTATTTTGAACTGTCCACCGACCTCGATTTTACGAATTTATGGAATATCAGAATCGTGCAATGTGGTTTCGACCACAGGAATCCTTCTAGTATCCCCAAAGACGACTACGTAAAACTCTTTGTGGAGGCCCGACGCCTCTTTCTCGAAGGGTTTCGACCCCTCCAGGTGAATGGAGGGTGGGACCTAGCCCTCCCTCGACCTCCTTCTGCTCCCCCAGTGGCCGCTCTTCCTGAAGAGCCGCAGACCCCTGCCCCCCCAGCGCCTTTGAAGCCCTCAAAGCCACCTCCGCTGCCCCAGTGGAAGAAATGCAAACCGAACCCGAATTGTCGCATTCGGATTTGGTTAATGATGTCGTGGGACAGACGACGATGGTCGTGGTCCCTGGAAGGGACCGTCAAGTCAGACCTTAGTGACGAGTCTGTTCGCATCTTGCAAGAGCTCGCCCTCAACATTCAATAGATCATTGGTGAGCCGGCCCCCGTGCCTCGTGCTCCTAAAACGCCTCGTGCCGCATCTCAAGCAGTAGCTATGCAATCCGCAGGTCAGGTTACTAACCCTGTCCCCTCTGTCCAGGCCATGTTGCCTCCACCACGCCCTCCACGCTCCCCGGACCGACTTCCTACGAAACGTCCAGCTGCCACGGCCGGTTTACCGAAACGCCCCACTCTGCCTCCTGCGAAGCCTATGTTCGCTCAAGCTGCAGCTAAATCGATGACACCGCAGGCACCAGCTTCTTCAAGGACCGCTGCGCTCCGCAAGTCCTGCATTCGCCAGGGTACTAAGGCCACAAAAGTGGTCTTGCGCTTTGCGCCTGACACTCCTGATGCTCCAACAGCGTCTAAACTCACTCGCCTCCTCACTGACTATACGCCAGCTCCTTCTCTCATTGAAATCACCCTCCGAGGTGATTTTGTACTCTCTTTTGACAGAGTACTCTATACAACGGATCACAGAAAACTGATCGAACAGATCGCAAACGCTGGCTACACCGGTGCCCAGGTTCTCAACAGAGGGACGACGTCTCTCCTCAAATTTCCTCTGGTGCCCACGCACCTTCCTGGCGGATCAATTGTCACATTCCAGTGGCTCTATAACACTATTACTCAGCACCCGAAATGGCGCGATGTGCGGTTCGTTCAACGGCCGCGCTTTGTCACCCCTGCTGGAAGAGTCAAGCAACCTGGCCTCTCCGCCACAGTTTTCATGGAGATCTCCGATGAGATCTTCAAACACCGCTAGACGGCTACTCCAAACTGACATCCTTTTTCAGGGTGTCCCAAGACGTACACGGCCCTGGACCCTTACCTCTGGTGCCAAACAATGGATTTGCCTTCGATGGGGGCACCCTTCTCATCGCTGTTCGTCCAAGACAGCATGGTGCAACTACTGCGCCGGTAACCATGAGACGAGTACTCACATGCTCGCCAAACGGGACTCACCCAAGTTCGACAGACTTCTTTGCGCAAATTGTGGTGGATCTCACCCTGCCACCAATCGAGCCTGCCCTTTCTACAAGGCTCGCTTCAGTCCTACGGAGCTCGCTAAGCTTCAAAAAGAACGAGTAGAGCGTATTCGCCAAGCTCGCCATGATCAAGAAGGTCCACATCGTCGTCGTGACAAGGGATCGGCCACTTTCATCACCACCCCGCGTCCCGAACGCCGGGAAAACGAGTCGACCTCCCGGGCTCCCACCCAAGAGGAACTCCAGTCACACATCCAACCGTGGCATTTGCAAGGCGACGTCGATTTCTGTTTCGACTAGCTGCGCCTTTAAAGTGAAGAAGACTTCATATAGGTTTTCACCTAACGAAGCGGTGCCAAGCACTTGCCGGCCTCTGGTCACCCCCCTTTGATCCAATGACGGTGTTGAGTCACCACCCGGGTTTGTTTTGGCTAACGATGCGATCTCCTTGCGGCGCTCGTCTTTTTATCCCCGATTCGCTTTCATCAGTCTTACTTGAATCGATCCTCCCCTTTTCACCCTTGTCATACCTTATAGCGTTCTCATACGTTCCCCTCTTATACGCCCGAAGGCGCATTGCATTTTACCTACATCGGCACACGTGTAGACTACCCTGCTACCTCATTGAGACTACGACATTTCTTAATTGAAAAAAAAAAAGAAAAAAAAGAGTGTTTCGTGTTTAACAACGAATTCAGAGAAGCCTAGGACGCCTGCATTGGGGACGTACGCGCTGAGCAAGGCGTATCTCCCGAACGAATTCAGATCGGATTCGAGAATCAACTGGGTCTTCCAATGGATAGTACCTTCACATGCTGATGGTATCGATGAAATACCTCATCAAGCGTCACAACTTTATCCGAGCACGGTGCCTCATCTCGGTGCACGACGAACTGCAGTGCCTCATCAAAGAAGAGGTCAAGTACCGCGCCGCGCTGGCATTGGAAATCTCAAATCGGTGGACGAGAGCAATGCTTGCATATATCCTCGGTATGGACAGTTTACCCAGGGAATCGCATAGTCTTAAGATTACGGGCTGAAAATGGTGTGATGTAGCGCCCTAGCGCATATTTTCATCTGGAGTCAGACGCGCTTCCAATCACAACCGATGCTTCAACGGCGACGAATGCCAGTTAGTCTCTCAACAATTAAGTCTAGTGACATAAAGTAATGATAGTCATCAAGAAAGTTCGTCACTATCTTGGTACATACAACAAGAAATAAAGAATCGTCGAATAGTCAGCCTTGGGTACATTATTTTGGAGACAAGGGATCAAGGCCAAAGTTCTAACGTCGTAACGTGTCCAATGGGTATGCAAAGAAACAAGTGTCTGCGAAAACCCAGAGGGAGTCGTAGGGTGCATAGTATCGTGGCGCGCATAGTATTACTCTTGATCATGATGTCCGAGCAATCATTCGTGTATAAGCGAGCCGCCGTAACCTTCCCCACGCTTCGCAGCGAGGATACCGCGGAGGACAACCAAAAATATGGCAATTGTTAATATAATCCTGTCATGTAAACATGTTAGCGTCAGCAGATTAGTGCACATTATGGACTGACCATATCATCCACGAGAATGCTTCAAGGGCGTTCAGCTGTCCGCAGAAGACGAACAGGGTTTGGGTTCTGTAGGCAGAGGTAAGTAGACGTATAGACAACATATAGTCGAAGACACGTACCCACAATCCAGACCTCTACCACCGCCTAGCGTTGCTGTTATCGCGCTCGCCGCACTCATCCATAGTGCCCATGTTATGAATAGGCTGATATCGTGTCAAAACAACATCAATGATAATGTGCAAAACACGGGCTCACTAGATAAGATGTGATGCCACGCTGGTCAAAGGATGTCCCACCGGTGCAACCAAGAAGAGCACCATATAGATTGGGGCAGTGACGAGCGTCCATATGGAGGTGAAAAGGATGAACCGAACACGATCGCGCTCGCCCAAATTGGTGAAGTTGTGGCGAGAATTGAAGCGAGAGACCAGAAAGGCGGCATCGGATAGCTGGATATCGGGCGAGTAAGTCAGACAAGTGCGGCGAGACCTGCTCTGGAGGGCCGTACCGTGACGATACTGAATAGAATAAGAATCGTGAAGATAACTGGCAGAAAGATTACGTTTTGAATGAAAATACGGGAAAAGCGAGCGTACTAGGATGGCCATATCTGAATGTAGCGTTGAGCGACATGTTGGAAGGATGAAAAAGGTATCTGAGCACTCGAGGTAGTGGAGAACAAAAAGTACCCTAAAATTCAACTCGACGTCATTCCGCATCACGTGATCACCACCGCCCTTGCTCCCATTCCCCGTATGTCCGTGTAGCCCGAATCCACTCCACCAGCTCGCTTCTCTTCACTTTCACACCCGTATCTGTACTCATAACCTTTTCCTTCTTTCCATCTACCAGCTGCCATTTCTGTTCTTTGACAGTAACCAACCCACTCTTAAGCTCATCACCTCCTAAAATAATTGCAAATGGAACTTCGTCTCGCTCTCCGGCGTCAAATTGATGCCCGATTTTTGGCTTAGCCTTGGCCAAAAAGTCCGTCTGCGTAGGAGGTGAGTTATATAAACGTAGACCCAAGAGTATCTGCCTGCCTGGATGCCTGCTTCTCTAAGCTCCTTCACGAGATCAATACGCTCCTTCAGCAGCCCTTCTCCAGCAGCTAAGACAAATGCCATGGTGTTCTTGCTCCGCATCCCTTTCTCGATCCATTTGGGCCACACCAGAGCGAAAATCCTGTCCATTCCAATACTCACGCCAACGCATGGCAGCTGGGCCGCTTTTCCCTTCTTGCCGGATGATTCGCCAGCTGCGGCTGATGTAAACATGCCAACGAGATTGTCGTACCGACCTCCTGCGGCGATGGAGCCAACGCCCACAGTGGACTCATCGACCTCGTCTTCGCCATCTGGACCGACTTTCTTGGGCTTTGTGGCACCATCGATTAGTGCAGATGCGTTTGCTTGGAAAGCAGGTGGAGCGGACGCTTCCACGACCGCTTCGTAGATAATACCAGTGTAGTAATCTAGACCGCGAGCTAATGACAAGTCAAATGATATCTATACACGGGATCAGGATAGCGCGCAAAATTTAAGCAGTGAACTCACTCTATTCATGACTTGATATGAATCTAAGAGCTTGAATAAGAGTTCCATGTCGGCAAGACCTTGCTTGGCGCTGGTATTTGCAGTGAGCGTGGTATCAGTCAATAGCCGAGCTAAAAGTTCCTCTCTGCCTAGAACCACTTTTAAGAATCAGAACAAGATACGGAAGGCTAACACTTACCTTTGTGCTTGACATACTCTCCAATCTTGTCAGCAACAGCGGGATCCAGTCCCTTTTCTTCCGTCATTTCCTTCTTAACCTCCGGCCAAGGTAACTTTAAGGAACAATAAATGAGGACAATAGTACGTCAAATCAACCGCAGCTCACCTTGTCCAGCTTATCAACTGCGGACGATATCGTTCTAATCTTCTCATGAGGCACACCGCAAACTTCGAAAATCCCATCCAAAATTTTCCGATGATTCAACTTGATAGTAAACTCGCCCACATCAAGCTTGGTCAAAATCGTACACATCAAGCTTATCAGCTCGGCATCGGGGATCATCGGATCCCATTGTCCTGCAATATCAAAGTCCTGTCAAAAAAAAAACATCACCTTTCTTTACGTTCTAGAAAGAAGAATCAAACTCACCGCCTGCATAAACTCCCTCATCCGCCCTTTACTCATAACTGGGTTATCCCTCCTATACACCTTCCCAATCTGCCATATCTTCCCCTGCCCTAGCCCACCCTCAATACCCGTCCCAGCGCCGTTCATCGCAAGATACCTCGCAAGGGGCACCGTGTGATCATACCTCAACGCCAACTGCTCACCCCCCTGATCCATCAGATCAAAGATCAATTTTTGATCTTCCCCGTACTTGCCAGTCAAGACGTCCTTGCGTTCGAAAACGGGCGTGTCGAGACATGCCCCGCCATAGGCGAGGAAAATGTCCCTCACCGTCTTCTCGATGTGTAACCGGCAGAACATTTCGTTTGGACCATAGTCTCTAGTTCCCTATACCCGTTGTGTTTTCAGTTGGCCCAAAATACGAACCGACTCGTGTAACCCACCTTGGCAGTTTTCAACAACAATCTCCCCGCCTCCTCCGCTTCTTTTCCTTTTTCCTTGTCTTTTCCTTTCTTCTTTGCCCGTTCCTTTCCGACTTGGCCAGTCAAAACCGCTCGAGCCTTCTTCAACTCTCCCAACTTCGCCTTCGCTCGATCAACCTCTTCAGAAGGCGCGCCAGAAAGCCTCAACTGATTGAGAACGTCATTCTGCGCGGCAATCTCTGCATCTAACGTGTCCAGACTCGTTTCTCCCTGAGGCTGTGCTTGCGGTTCACTTTGCGACAGAGACGCCATTCCGCTGAACTTTCGATAGTGGATATAAGGTCTAAACTGGAGGATAGCGCGGCTTTTAACAGTTTGATTGCACTGCCTTGTATTGATGAGACTGATGTAGCGGTAGGATATGCGTCCAAGTTTGGAATGAGAAGTGTGCAACCGTTTGATCATGGACGCATTTTATTTTTGATTTTCCGAACTGTGAGACTCGATCGCTGTTAAGATAAGATAAGATACGATAAGATAAGTGAACAATGTTCGATTGCACGTAACGGTGGCAAGGTTCACAACAAGATGTATAAAAGCATTAAGTAAAACTACTACTGAAGATGAAGAGAACAGTAACAAGGTAACCATGTTTACGTTGACTCATATGTGCTCTGTAGCTAGAGTGAATAATAAATCATTCTAATGTGACCGTCTAGGAGGGTCACCAAATCGCCTAGGAGGGTAACCGCCGTCGGCGGAAAAGCCATGGGTGCAAAATGGCTGCGCACAGTTATTTGGTCTAGTCGTGTCATGAAAATGGCCTCTCTGGTGTGCCGGGGGAAGCATTTGGGCCATCAGTATGACTGACCATATCAGGCAAAATTCAGTTAAACATATATTTTCATTGCGGTACATAGTGACCCAGCATGATCTAGCGTGACCCACCGGGATCCGGCGTGAATCGGCGTGATCGAGAGTGATCCTGCGTGAACTGAAGTGAACATTTTTTCGCATGATTAACCAGAAAGAAAACCCCGCAGGTCATTTCCACCATGCCCAACTCGTGCACGCTGGTCCACTCCGGCGCTATGCATACCGAGAAATAGTTGTACATGCGCATGCCTTGCAGGCCAGCTTCCGACTCTAGCATAACTTAATCTGTAGACTGTGCATCAGGCAACGTAACAACACCCGGCCCAAAATCCGCGGCCCGCGACCGCAGCAGGTACAACGTCTAGCGCTGGTAATGATGCTAAAGAGCCGCTGATGAAGGCCGCTGGGGGTGATGTCGAAGTGACTCAGTGATAGCAGGCCGAAGTTGCCCAGGTAAATCAGAGGACCCTTTGTACTAGTACTAGTACCACCGGCAATTGACTCAGAAACAGAGTTATATTAAAAACTAAACATGTACAACGATAAAACGATGCTAGAAAGAAGCTCAGCATTGTACCGTCGCGTGGAGGTGCAGAGACGAGGGCGAGAGAAGCCGAATGGCGTTGGACCCTCAACGTCGTGTGGGGTCCATGGGGTGTGGAGACGAGTGTGTGTTAGGAGCGGACTGGCATTGGATGTGTTCACCATCTTGTGGGGTCCATGAGGTGTGGAGACGCGGGTGTGAGAACCAGAAAGGTGTTGGACGCGCCCAGCGTCATGCTGGGTTCACAAGGTGCGAAGACAAGGATGTGAGAAGCGGAACTAGTACGAAAAACTGAATATATGCAACTTACATGAGCATAACTTAGCTCAGTTCAGTGTGTTGCTGCTAACACTGAACTCTGGACATGCGCAGTGCGAACAGTTGCTAGAGGCGGAGGATTAGGATGTGAGCTGACACATTATGCGCATATAGTAGCACGTACCTCATCAGCGATGGTCTGAATCTACCTTTGCAGATGTAGATTGGGTTGACATTATGCGCATATAGTAGTCGGCTCGTACCTCGTCAGCGATGATCCGGCGCTCTTGGGCCCAGTCAGGGCAAGTGGACGTTGAAGATCCCGATTCCCGGTCAGCCACATCAGACCGGAGAAGGGCCAGGGGCAGCAATGCAGCGTGGTCAATTTCATACAACAAGTAGAATCTGCGTCCATCTTCCGTTAGAAATGCAGAGGAAAAAGTATAAGTATGGGGGACATACCTGTAGCGCGGTCTTTCCAGATAGAGAGAGATAACTACGCCGCTGTGTAACAATTCGTGCAAAGGATAAGATAAACGTTAACGCTTTCGTCGAATTAGTTCAAGATACCTCTGGAACTGGAAATTAATCCCTTGCTTGTCCCCGAGAAGGAAGGGCGGCCCCCCAAACATTTTCTTGTGGTAAACCCTTACGCCCAGTGCGTTCATCAACGACTTCTTTGACCTCTTGCTATGTGCGATCTCAGAGCTGGATAGGGAGGGGGACGTGGGTTGCTGCCATGCCAGGTGCGTTTGTAACAATTCAATTCGAACGCCCTTTCACCCTAGTAGCGAACTGGATTCGAGATAATCTCAAACGAACGGGGAACATGATGGGGTTGGTTTTGCTAAAAGCTGCGTTCACCAGCGACTATGTCTTTGCCACTAAATGTTGAGAAGGTAAAGCGAGGAATGTAGTATTCTGGATAGGAAATGTGTTCAACAAATTGGCAGCGGTCGTTGTTTCTTCCACACGTGCTTCCACCGACGCCCGTTAACAGCGTTTGATCCATGAAACATGAAGTAGTGGATTCGGCAACTGGGAGGTGTGAGAACAAGGAACCCCTAATTATAGTCCAGCAGAGACGGCCGGGGAGATGAGGGCCGGGGAGCACATTTCTTGCACCTAAAAGGAACATTCATTTTTGTATCCATGGCGAATTTTTTGTGTCTGCGCTTTTGGATATTCGACGACCCCGTTTATCTTGCCAGCGGATCTTCATACGCTATCTTTACCACCCTTTTTTTCGCTGATATATCCCGTTCGTCATCGCCACCTAAGTGATCCGTTCCTACCATCAAGCGGATCACATAATCCCCTAATGTATCAGCGATAAGAAACATTTATTCCCAAGAGGCAATTCTGAATGAAATATGGATTAGATTGTGTCGTCGACAAGCAGGGAATCGGGGTCACTAAATTGTTGATCATGTAGACTCGGGGACGGAACACATATCCCCGCATTTATTTAAGCTGATATAGACATTTTGAAGAGTAAAGAAACAAGTTTGTAACGGAAACAGCCAAAAAATCAGTCTTCAAGATACATGGGTACGGTTGCTGCGCGGCCAAAAAAACGGAAGAAGGACTGGGTGTAGAAATGTGCTACGGCTTCCTCGTAGACCATCCCTTCAACCACTGGAGCATCTTCTGTCAGCACCTCCAAGCGGCCAATCGGATGAACCTCATAACCATCCCATTCTTTCATGACCGCCCGCAACGCATTGAGATACGGTATTCGATCTCGAATTGTTGGTGACGCCAAACCGCGCCGGGCATGTTGACGGTCGACGAATGCGAGATGACGAGGATCGGCCGGGCCAAATGGAAAGCAAGCCATGATTAACCGTTGGCGAGACAGAGGAGATAGCAACTGCATATTGTAGGCAGTATTCTCCAGTCCCCGAGCGGCTAGTGCCTTCTTGTCCAACATGACCAAATCAAATCTGAAAGACATTTCTGCAAGTTCCCATAACACCCCCTGCGCGTCACGTATCGAATATTCGCCGACTTCCACCTCGTGAATCTTGGACAATCCCACTCCCAAATCCAAAGCATCTTGAGACAAGAGATCGGTTATGGAGGCGCGCACAGACCCTCTCTTCGTTTTGTCATTGGGTTCACGTCCTGCGAGGAGGATGCGCCACTGTTCGTTGGATAACAGGGATACGCTACCCAGGTCGGAGCTCATGCGATTGACAACGACAGGTTGCAAAATTTCCCAAACGGTCAGAAACTTGTTGCGTCGACGAGCATTATCACCGGAACAGAAAATGCCCGGTTCGGGGAATGCATATTTCCCGTCATTGGAGCTTAACTTTTCAAGAGAGTAAAGACATTGACGCCTTTGGTCTACCGCGCGCAATGCGGCTCTCCATGAATCTAGGCAAGGAGGCATGTAGAGGCTATTTACGAGGTCGAATTTGTCTCGCCCACCAGTATTCCCACCCGACGGTTTCTTATCTGATTGTAGAAGTCAGTTTACGTACATCATGATTAAAAATCCAACATACATGGTTGAAAGGAAGTAGTGTGGTTGCGAGTAGAGCCCTCTCGCGATCGACCAGCCTGGGAAATCATCTGAGAGAAATTATGAGGGGATATGCCTCTTGGTAGTACTCCACAGAACGGGTCCGCGTAACCCATGAACTTGAGCGAGTAATTACAGATAGTCATATACCGATTGTCGTTGGAATCGCCCTGGTAGATGCGAGGAGCATATGTGGGATGATCTTCGACCACCAACATATCTTGAGGCTTGACAATTGTACCGATAGAGAGGATGTTTTCCTTATCAAATGTACGTACTTCGCGTACGACCCAGTATGGTATCCCCGCCGAGAAGAGTCGTTGAGCACTATTAGCCGTATGAACAAAACAACCAACGACGTCCGCAATCTGGGTTTCAGGAGGAGCCCGGCCTTCCATGGATGGAAGATATTTATCCACGTACTCCATCAGAGCATATAACTCCAACCATAATCGCTGCGCCAGTCGTAGACAGATCACTGCCCCTCGGTAGCCCACCGGAACCGCACGCAACCTAGATAAGGCACGCTCCAGATTTGTTGATAATGCTACAACCTCTGGATGTGAATCCAGCGTTTTGTTATTCGCACGGCGGCGAGCCAACTCCTCCAATAGCCAATTATTGCTCTTGCGTAATGCCTCAAGCAATGATCCGGACCATTTGCCTAACCCAATAATATCATTCTGAATTCGTTCAAAGTCATGTATCTGAGGATTTTCCCAGATGACAGAATGTGGATTGCCCTGCTTCTTTTTGGGTATGCAGCACAAATGCGGAAACCTACGTGAAAATGGCTGCGGCCATTGCGTATGGTCGTCTGGTCCAAAGCGGCCATCGAAGCGTACGTAAACGTTGCATCAGGTACCAGGAGGCAACGCTATGTAATCGCAGTTAGGTGACAAGATGAACCATCCAGGTCGCTCAGGGTGAAGAACAGCAACACGACCGTTGAATGCCCCTAATGGTTCTAAAAAACATTTAGCAGAGAATACATGAACGTCGATTCGAAAGGCATACTGTTGGTATTGCGATTACGAAGAAGGTCCTGCTCGATGTTTGACGCGCTTGTTCGATCCATACCTACAAATTCAATACTCAGATGCATGTAAAATGAACGAGGATCATGATACCTTTTTATCACGGGTCAGACAGTCCTCCCTGAATTTAATGTCCGTTTGCTTCGTGAATGCGAGGGTGACACGAGGTCTAACACTCCGGAGTAACCAAATGTCTAGCCCCGAAAGTCGGTTTAAGCAAATTTGGGCGGGCAACTCGAGGTCTAACCCACGGGAGTGACAATTGTCTAGCTCAATACTGAGAGGTTCCAATAACAGCAGCAGGATCTAGAGTTGGGAGAGCGAGAGCGAGAGAGACGAGCCCTGAAGCCCAATTTGAAATAATGAACTTCGCGTAATGCTCCAGCTGAACCAAATATATGCAAAGCATGCAATGACATGTGATTCCGTTGCTGAGACGTTCTTTTACAACATATCTACCGCCTATCTTTGTGAGAATGAAAGTTCTAGGGAATCTACTATATAATGATTTTGTTCAACTGTTTGTGTCAGTCGCAATTACGTTCTCTCAGACATAATCCATAGTATGTACTAGCTTTATCTAATGGAAATGTGAGCAGCACGTTTGGCGAAACAAAATATTGATGGCTGGTACCTTCATCTATCCTTGACGTTGCTGGACTAAGGTACGACATAGCTCCAACCCTCTATTCCAGATGAGCATGCGTTCCGGCATGCTTCGAAAGTGGTTTGTGCCAAACTCATGCGCAATGGTTGCGTCAAGCCATTCTTTCTCTTCCGCGGAAAGAGAGCAACCTGGAGGCTCGCAGGTTACCTCGTGAAGCTCGCCGGGGCGATTATCAATTTGAAAAGGCCCCTGATCTTGACCGCCTTGTGCCAAATCACGGGCAACTTCATCTTCGAGATCCTCCCTGACGAAGATACGCCCAGCAGCGCAGCGTCTAAGTGTTAAAGTGAATACTTACTTAGAGTGGAGTGTAGAGTGGCGGTGACGACCTCAAACGATAACTCACTATCCTATGGATATAGGATGTGGTGGTAAGAGGAGAAGGAAGGTTCTTATTTGTACCTACATACAGGTAGTCTTATATACTACCAGTATCCTAATAAGTACAATGTATAGTAAATAGAGGAAGAGCTGTGCATGACGTATGTTATGACGTCTAGCGCAGCTATGACGCGTCTACCGCAGTAATGGGATGACGCAAGCGACTATAGGATATTCCAGTATCCTATGTATGTATATGTACATGTGTATATGTATGTGAATACATATACGCATGTATGTCCATCTAATCTGTATATCCTAATCTATAGGATAAGATATGATGTATTATCTTATATGAGATAAGATAAGATATACGTTATCTTATATGATTAGATAAGATAACTTTAACACACCCCCTCGCTAAGTTATCCAGGAATATATGAAATATTTTTATACGAGTCACCGGAATTACAAGACTTTTATAAAGTCTTCACGGAAGATCTCTCGTTTCGTGTACAAGTACGGGGATCCAGACTATATGCTGCTTTCACCTTAATCCCTTGTATTTATATATTTCTTTAATATTCCTATAATGCTTGTTGTATACGTTATACAATATTTATCATTGTTTAATCCTAAGGATATAGGATATGACTTTGTCGAAAAGCCAATACAATGATGTATATTGTTTGAATCGATTTATCAAAAATCGAGTTTCCTGTCATATTGACAATATCCATTATAAAGGCACCCCCAGGCTTCAAGCCTTACAAAGTGTGTGAAATCATATTTGTTGAGAAGGGGCTTGTTCTACTGCCTTCGCTGTCTCTGATATGATTTATTACTTTGTTTAATAAAGGATAAGAATATATCCTTAAGTGCTAAATGAATATTTTTGGCAGGTAAACGATAACGTTTAACAACTTGCATAAATATCAAGCTATGTAAATAGCAAGATATATGACGATGATTCTTTTGTGTGAAAAGAATCCTCTGATGGATATGCGAGTGTGTATATGTCGCATTGTCAAGTAAAAACTTGACGTGTCTTCCTAAATACACTATTTAGACGAGTATAGTATCTCTACAAGGGGAGCTTCCTCCCTTGCAAATACTCTCTGCTCGTATGTGTGACGAGTGCAATAATCATTCCTTGTTTCTTTTACAAGTTCTGATTATGTACGCTGACTCGTGTATTCTCCTATTATATCTAAAGGCGTCCAACGCCTTATGTGGTGTAAAGGTGACTAGCACCTTTAATCGTAAAGGAGTATATATTCTCTTTGCACAGCAATACGAGAATATGATGTGGCGTGTTCACTTGATCAACAAGTTGCACGCTTGACGATTTTACTTGTGATGACAAGTATGATCGTATTGTGGTCTAATATAATTGCTTGTCCTTGTAAAAACAAGTATGACGACAAGCAAATTATGTTTATAGACGATTGCCCAGATAATTCTTATACATCATGGTTTACATCTCTGTTATATCGATAAAAACTCCTTTTTAAATTTCGATAAAGAGTTCAACCATGTGTCTTAAAGAATATCTATGTTGTTCAACAGAGCGAAGTCCTTGGGCCTTTAAAGGACTTATGCTTTCAAAGCATTTGACCCGTCTGTTATAGAACAACGAATGTTCCCTTCTATAGATATGTGTGTATATCTTGTCTTTTGTAAATGATGATAATCCGTCTGGTATGAATGATTTGCATATCATTAAATCCTTTATAATCACTTTCATAAAGGATTGTATTTTGGTTGTGATTCCATATATCCCTATTTTGACAGGAACGCACAATACCAGCGGGGAGACGAATCTCCTGATTTCATAATAACGAAATGAACTTCATCATTATCCAATTCCTGAGCATGTGTGACGATTATTAAACTTGAGCTTATATTTGATAAGCTTTCTTGTTTTAATCGTGTAAGTGAATCCAGATACATTTTACTGGATGCTCATACAGATATGATTCCCTACTTGACTTATATGTGGTGGTCATCCACATTTGCAATATATCTTGGTAATCATTATAAAAGGGTTTTACCATATATGATCAGCAGTAAGAACTGCTATAAGTGCCCAGCGCATTTTATCTTAATATAAAGATAATTTGCTGGCAGTATTGTGTCTGCCGTACCCGACGATCATTAATGATGTAATCCTTTGTTAGACACTGTGTACAAGATGTTTGATCTTGTTTTATATATATGCTATATTTATTGTACCTTGTGTATGGATACAAGATACGAATATGACTTTAAAGGTCTACACCCACAGGGATACGACCGTTGTCATGACAAGTTTAATTGAGGATCCGAGAATGATCGACATTCCGCATTCACTCATACTTGTATATTTGGGGATTTGCGCAAGGCAGGCGCCACCCCATTATAGCATATTGAATCTATTTTTGATATAGATTCTTACAACGAAGAGGATATACTTGTATTGACGACAAGTATAATTATAAGTGTTTGTATAGAAGAACAAACACTTATATAATATCTCGTATGAACGAGATTTGACCTCTAAGTCATTTAAGTGTCAATGACTATCTTTTTGGACGATATATTCAACATGAACACGTCTACTGGGAAGGTATAACTGCGACGTTATCCGATATAGGTTTCCTTTTCAGTACAGCCTATATTAATCCTTAAACAAGGATTATTCCTCTGTTACGTGTAGTCCGTTGGCAAGTAATGTCCTCTTAACTCTGTTAATTCTTGTTCTACCCTGGTTCTATTTTATCTTTATGCATTATCCAGATGCAATAAGAGTATAGAACTCGAACGGGGAAGTCTCGTCGAATGATTTTGAATATCCTTTTTGATGTTCAATGTATAATGACAACATTTAAACTGAAATTCGTTATTTATAAAGATCCTCCTTATGAGTTGGCCGAAGCTCATTCATATACGGTATATTTTGGCAATGACAATATGTCCTTGCTAATACCGCCAGAAAGATCATAACGATATCTCAAAGTCATAGCAGTATTGGGTCTGCTGTGCCCCTGAACGACCCACAATATGTAAATATTGTTACCCATTCAAAGGTTGACCTGTACAAGTTTATTTTCGTAGCAGTATTGGGTCTGCTGTATCCCCAAGTGATCGACAATATATAAATATTGCTAACCAACCTGAAAACCGTCAAAACTTGTGTAAGGAAATTCTCCATTGTTCGGATGAAACCAAGAACTAGAGTTAATTAAAGAGGGTGTTGGATTATACGCAAGGTGTTCCTATCTTTAGCTTTTGAGGGCTAAGATCTGTGCAAGGAACTAAATGTATTCCAATAATCCAACCGTAATATCGTATTAACGATATTTGGGAATCTGTATTTTGAAAGGAAGTGGCGCAAGATTGACATAACTATTTCTTTTGTTTTTAAGCTACCATTGATTCTTATAAAGAAATACTGTTATATGTATGGAGAGGATATGTGAGGTTATTTGCGATAAGCCATAAGACAAGCTTATTTGAGATATGCATTAATCCTGGCATTCCATATAATACACGTTTCTGACTAGGATATTTGTCAGAAGTGTAATGTCATATTGTAAAGACGAGACGCTTTCAAGACCGTATAAGTTTCAACGGCAAGGAGCCTTCTCTATACAATAGACGGGGATAAAACTCCAATACATATGTTTGTTCGTGTTCAGGCATCTGTATATTATCGAGGGAGCTTCCTCCTCTAATACAGTGTGATGACCATTATAATTATGGGCCTATTTCTAATACGCAACCATAATGTACAATATGGGCCTATATCTAATACTGCATCCATGATTGTTTGTATATACAAGTTATATCGAATACTTGTTTTGATTGGTCATATACAAGTCGTAATGGGCTTGTTTATTTGCAATGATTCCCCCTCAATCAAGACAGGGATTGATATTGCGTAATATAGCCTGATAGAATCATGTATATTTTTGACATGATCTATTTATCACATATAGATTGATGTGATATGAACAGTATTCTTATTTTAACATGTGATGATTTATGAAAATCATCTTCATGTATTAAAGAAATCAATGATTTCGTCAATTTATCATCTTTATAAAAAGATGTAACCGTTCTTGTGTTTCACACAATACATTATCCAACATAACGACGTTGGTCAACGTATATGGTCATGGTACATGTATTTCGCTCAAGGATGATTTGGTTCCTATAGATAATCATTTAGAATTATAATCCACAATTCTTAAAGCTATAAGAATTATTTCGAGGTATTTTAGTTACGTCTGTCCTGTTATTGGAAAACCTATTTTGATATGAAGAGGGGATGAGCGTTAAGACGCCGCCGAACAATTCAATTTATAGGTTGAGTACAAAGATACTCTGGACGTTTATAGATGCTTATATAAATAAGCATAGGAGTCTATTCTTATACAAGTGATCGAAATTCCCTTGTATGCGACAGTATTCTGGCAATGATGATAAATCCTTGCTAACGTCGTTAAAGAATGACGGTGTTTATACCAAGAAATTTGTTATCTCCAACAGATAATGTTTAGCAGCTTGAAACTGCTATTGCGACTACAGTGTTATGAGACACTTTCAAGACCGTGCTATTTCAACGGCAAGGAGCCTTCTCAAATGTAGGAAACCATATTATGAGACGTTTTCAAAACCGTGTGAGTTTCAACGGCAAGGAACCTTTCTCAAAGGTAACACATTACTGTTATCTGCAAATGGATTATAGCCGTTTATAGGCTATAGACATCGGTTTGCATATGTGGAGAGCTTTTAAAGATATTGTTTTTATAGTGTAGACACTATAGATATTTCTGAATGACGAAGATAATATGTGTTGATGCTTGTATATGATGACAAGCATGATGATCTTTCTTCAAGTGATCGAAATTCCCTTGAACGCGGTATATTATGGCAATGATGATAATCCTTGCTTAATACCACCAGAAAGACCTTTATTTATAAGTGATCGGGTTTGCAAGGCATATGCCTACACGATTTCCTTATTTTGAATATAAATTGTATGACAAGTAATCGGATTTATAAGGAGTGATCCTTCACGATACTCTTGTGTTGACGACAATTTATATTTATTACATATATATCTTCCAGAAATTATCTAAGTCTATGCTATATTGTTCTTCTACCCATTGATCATAGCTATTCATAGCCATGAAATTTCCATAATGACGCTCGAAATCTTCATGAGCATCATAAAATTCCTCCTGGGAATTTGTTATTCTTGTATCCAACGAGTCTGTCAAAGGCTCGTGTGATAAAGGTGAAGGCGTGGAGACATTTGATTTACATGATTTAAATGAATCATGTGTGGAGTCTGATTCCTGATCAGATTCGGGCTGTTTGACTAATAGTGGAGATCCTCCCCTGATGTAATCAGGCTTGCTACTATTTTTAAAGTCTTCCCAGCGCAAATGTGTAGGCTGTGGATGCGGCGAGCATCTGCAGCGGCCTTTGCCTTTGTTTGTTAAGGAGGCATTAGCTAAACAATTTTCCGTATGCAAGTTAGGATCTTGCGTTGACGGAGGTGATTGTTTTATAGCCTGATGCCGTAACGACCATGATGAACGAATTTCGCTAGCAAGTTGCTGGACTCTGATTGGTCCAACTTGTGTGGCAGTGTTTCCTGAACGAACTGCCATAGGGCTAGAGTAATTCATATTGATAGCGGTAACGGATGATGTAGCCGCTGTTTGGTTGATCCATTTTAATGGAACAGCCCTGATGGTCGTAAGTGCTTTATTTAGATGAGCAGCCGGGAATTGATGTCCCTGTGCTGCTATGTGTCTATAACGAGTGATGATTTTGTTTATAGATCGATCATGATCTATTTTGTCCAGTGATCCGTCGAGGATTGCTGGCGAATCATCTTTGTATCGTTCTTGCAAGAACATCCATAGGAGTCTTGCGTTGTAAACGTGTTGATAAAGCTCAAAGATTGTAAAGGACAATCTGAGCTTAATGGCGTGTAACGCCTTCTCGTTTTGTACAAGCTCATCAGCTTGTATGATGATTGCTGCCTTATTTGTGGCAGTGATCGGCGCAATTACTGCTTTGAGATGAGCAGGGATTGCATTTGGAATAACGGGACACATGAATACCATCAGATTTGAGATCTGAAAGTATGCCGTTATTTGTCGTGCCCAGGCACGATAATTGTTTCCTTGTAATTCGTTGACAAGGGAACATAAAGCGCTGTCTTCTTCTTTAGTAAAAGAAGACATGACAAGAATGTTGATAAAGGTTTATATTTATATAAAACCTTATGGAAATGTCGGTTACAAGGTTTGATAGCCTTGTATTGGAGTGGGTGAGCGAGAAATGTTATTTCTTGCTTCTTGATGATAGAACGATTGATTGAGATGAAATCAATTGATCGTTTGATGGATTATTTATAAATTCAATGATTTATATCTATTTAAGGATTTTATTAATGAAGGTGTCATTACATAAACGACAACGACTTCATAGGCGAGGGTGTCATAACGAATATGACAACAACCTTGCGTGCAGCATTATGAGCTACAGCCAAGCATGATAATGCCTAGCACCAGGATCGATCCGAGGAACATGTACCAGACTTGTGTGCCTGACCTGTAAACGAGTATGACATGCATAAGGTCCGCGGACTGCAGTGCGCCTGCGGCAACTGCCTGGTCCCAAGAGGTACCAGTTGTCTTTGGAAAATGAAAGGTGTCCGGTCCATAAACCGTCCGTGACCACCTTTATGAGCACAACAAGTAGCGAATATGAAAGTATACGTGGATGCCTTTTGAGCAGAGCCAACGGCTAATCTAAGGCGCTCTCTAGGAGTGGACGCCTAATAGTCTGCGTGTATGGTCCACAATGGGACCCCAGCACGACCTTTATACTTTATGAATGCTACTATGGGCCATACGTTCTACATATGGTAACTAAAGGCTCTAAGGGCCTTATGATGGGATAGCGTGCTGTAATACCCCAATCACATCATGGCGCGCAAGCGGCGAAAACACCATGGGGGTCAAGGTTGCCATGCCAGCCTTGAGAAACATAGGTGGTACCCTTATCCCTGGGTGCAAGGAGATCCCCCTAAAGCCCTAGGGTCCGGGCGCATGTCATGAGCTCGTATGTCAGGTACAAGAACTTAGTTAAATTGACGGATGCCACTCAGGTCTCCGACCCGCACAATACTATACCTGTTCACACATCTTGCATGGTAACATGCCTGGAGGCGATGGTGATGCAAGCAATACCATGTCGGGGCCCATAACCTGACGAAGATACGCCCAGCAGCGCAGCGTCTAAGTGTTAAAGTGAATACTTACTTAGAGTGGAGTGTAGAGTGGCGGTGACGACCTCAAACGATAACTCACTATCCTATGGATATAGGATGTGGTGGTAAGAGGAGAAGGAAGGTTCTTATTTGTACCTACATACAGGTAGTCTTATATACTACCAGTATCCTAATAAGTACAATGTATAGTAAATAGAGGAAGAGCTGTGCATGACGTATGTTATGACGTCTAGCGCAGCTATGACGCGTCTACCGCAGTAATGGGATGACGCAAGCGACTATAGGATATTCCAGTATCCTATGTATGTATATGTACATGTGTATATGTATGTGAATACATATACGCATGTATGTCCATCTAATCTGTATATCCTAATCTATAGGATAAGATATGATGTATTATCTTATATGAGATAAGATAAGATATACGTTATCTTATATGATTAGATAAGATAACTTTAACACTCCCATGCCACCCCGTAGTTCGGCAAATCGTCTACAACCTCTTCTTGTTGTTCAATCCATTCGCGGACGCCCGGCGTTTCACGCTCCACCATACCCACCAAGAACATCTCAATCGGCGACTGGTTCCTCTCCCCTCTCAATTGCATCTTGTGATGATTCCAACCCTTGACCCATTCCTGAAGTTCGCTGTTCAATTCTTCCAAGAAAAGATGAAGAAGAAGCCACGTATGGTCACCGTCTTCAGCGTTCATGCCGTGGTGAGTTTCCAGGTCCTGAAAGAACTTTTTCCATTTTTGAGAAAGATCGTTCACTAGATCCACCCATAGTCGTTCGGATCTTGTATTATGGACGGAGCTGGGAGATATTTATCGTCAGATTAGGCACATACACGTCAATGTCACTTACCGGCCCCAAAGATACGAGCCTCTCCCGTTCCCTCTTAGTTCCAACATGCGGTCTGCCACCCTTACGTTCTCAGTACCGTGGTCACCCCGAACCCGACTCGGCAAACCATGTAATCTCACAGCTCGTTCAAATACTTCTAACACGGTATCTGCCCGATTATTGTCGTTGAACTGTGCAGCTGTAATAAGGCGCGTCTTCCCATCCACGAAAGCGTGGCATACGATTCCCCATCGAATCAACTCTGTGATCATCTAAGTAATTGAAATGAAGCATGCGCTTGTCTTTTACTTACTGTGGTTCCCGTCGTGATGCCAAAGACTATTAGGAGCTGGCACATAATAAGTTCGTCTCTCTATCTGTCGTCTTGCGAAGTGTGCAGGTGCGCCATGTACACGAACGTACGACTCCCTTAGCCGCTCCCTGGGAATACGGCAGCCTCTTGCTTTTAGCAACCCGTCCAACTTTTGTCTCCCAGAGTTCGGAAAGGTTTGCAACACATCCCTGACCAACTCATCCAGCGCATTAGGGTCGTCAGCAATAGCTGAGTATTCAGGGGTGGACGACGAGGCCCATGCACGAGACACTGTTCCATCAGGGTTCTGAACGGTCTGAAACACAGGTGGAGCTTCATTCCTGAGACCATATTCGACCGCTCGCCTTCTGATTGTCCGCGGGCTACACTTCATCACCTGCCCCAATTGATATGGACCCCGAACTTTCAATGCATTCTCCAAGAAATTCCTGTCGATTTCGACGCGTGGCCGTCCTACCCTGCCTTTCACTCTACATGTAACTTGCAAACCAGGGGCAGGGGGGTCCATTGCCTCGTTCTCTGCAGTGCGAAGGCACTCTATCATAGTGTTCACAGACTCTTGTAACGATATGAAATCCTGTACTGGCACCTGATTCTGGTACTAGAACGTGTCAGAGCCCTGACATGTAACGGTTGTTTTGGCTACAGACCTGTCCGGCGACATTGAAGAACTCCAGCACCTCGTTGCGTAGCTGTCGATATCGCATCGCGTCGCCGACGTGTATCTGTAGAGAAACTCGTACCCTTTCAGCCAAGCGTAAGTACGCCTGCCGCAGGTTTTCTATCTGGTCCATGGGCGTTGCAATCGGGAATAGGAATGGGAAATGCCGCTTGTGACATGTGCTGCGGATGCAAAACCTTGGAGGCGAAATTTTTCAGCCGGTCCTTCCAATTGTTTCCACCACTTCCTCTCACCCAACCACCCGCCAACTCCCCTTCTTCTACCACCGTTCTATGACCACCGTAACGCGGGCGGGACGCTGTCGTAGACCCCCGCTCAATAGAGACGAAGCCATGGTGCCGATCATGCAAAGACGAGGAGAGCGTCAGGCGACAAACACTCGCCCTCCATCCTCCGCAGATTCAACCCTCGACACTGGTAGGTAACTCATTGAGCGTCAGGCGATGAACGCTCATCCTCCTTCCTCCGTAGATTCCACCCTCGACACTGGTAGGTAACAGATCTACCCGCTCTTGTCCGCAGCATAATCCTACGGTTAGGCAACACGGGGAACGTCCAGTCAGCGACGTCAACGATGGCGCCAGACGAAGCCAGTAGGTGACTGAAACACATATGCCACTGCTTCTTAGTGTTGTTCTAGATTCAGCTGCGGACGCTATTGCTGGAGAACCAGAAGCAGGTTGAGATACGTTGATTCTTTTTGTGGGCAGAGAAACTTACCATCTCTGTTGTTAGACGTAATTGACCTCACTAGCACCAATGAACAAGACGGTGTCGACGGAGGTGTGTGATCTTGCAGTCCTCAACACCAACGCTGATCGGTTGCCCGTAGATGTTGCATCTGTGGATGCGTTCAGGACCTTTGCAAGTAGGACCTTCACACTTTTGTTTACTCATGACCTCAATCCATAACGTTAACGTCAGATTTGGGACCTGAGTTTGAGATGTATGCACGCTCGTCGCTTAGCTCGCCGATTACCGTGCCGGAGCAGACCGACGTGCATTTCCAGGACCTAATTGCTGCTGCCAATGCGCAGGGTATCGTCTATACCTCGCGTAAAGGTAAAGAAAAAGAAGTACGAGCGATGCCCGCGGTTTCTGCAAATGGGGGAAGTACTGTCTTTACCTCCCATAAAGAAACAAACGGGGAACCTCCGTCATCTTCTGGGCATCCCGTATTCGAGGACGCAAATGATAACAAGCTGTCGGTCTTGATGGTCAGCACTCAATGCCCCAGGGGGATGAATAGCCATACCATGTTCACTGTTATGACCCGTGATACTGGAATCCCGGGGAATCCTGCAAATGTGGTTGATCTGTATGATGCCCTCCGCAGCTCTCAACAACTGGAGTTCCGGGCTGTGAACTTGGACATCGACGGCATGGACGAATCAGAAATTCAGCTTGGCACCGCTGGCGTCCCTGTATTCATGGATGACCTCGACAATTTTGGTCGTTCGTGGACAGGTTTTCGAGCCCTGGGTTTCCTCAAAGACTTGGAAATGAATTTCTTGATTAAGCCAGTACGCGACAGCGAGGGCAAGTCCTCAATAATGGATCTTTACAACCAGGATCCCACTCTTGACTTGTACATTCTCTATGTTTGGGAAGGGGTGAGTCTAGGAACCGATGATGAGGATGCGTCTTCTAATGTCTATTAGAAACCTAACATACCTTCAAGGCCGATAAATTCTTCTACACCCCAGGCCATCGCGACGGTGTCAACTACATCCACAATTGTCGGGTCTCTCGTCCAGCAGTACTACGATAACTTCCAGAAGCTAGTCCTGAGGAAAAACGGAGAGAACGAAAGCGCATTTGCCCTGTTCATGTTTGTCCGAATTGTAACAGAGGTGTGCACGGCATTGGGGATCCCGTGCGGACGCCGCGTGGCCATTTTTACGAAATTCCAAGCCGGCAATGAACAAATTTGTATCGCGGACATTGTTGAGGCGTTCAAAGATGGGACAACGCCATACAGGAGTCCCAATACATTCAAAAACTACCGTGGATTGAAGCTTAATGCAGCGGCTCTGTTGGAATATATGGAAAGGGAAAGAATGGTTACATCCCCTCGGGATATCCGATATATAAACCGAGCGAAGGAATTGTTGTTAACGCCACTCGACGAAGCTGTCCGCCTGACAGCTTCTTGGTACGGAAAAATAAAGAATTTCGAATATGAAGTTAAGGAGATGGCGCGTTTATGTAACATGGGGTCCCAGCTGACGCTGGAAGAGGACGATTGATTGTGTACTTCGTCAGAATGTAAAGTCGCTGCTTACTTCTTGACGCCAATGTATACATTAAGAATTTCGATCATGAAGTCAAGCGGATGGCGCGTTCATGTAAAATGGGCCCCAGTTGATGCTGGAAGAGGACGATGTCGTCAGCAATTGAGAAAAAGAACGTAAAGTCGCTGCTTACTTGACGCTGCTACCTCAGGAGCGATGTTTGCGACAAGCGACAGTTCCAAGTAGAATAACGTTGGCGTGAATGTCAGAGGATCTGGACAAAAGGGGCGACACGAGGTCTAACCCATTGGAGAGACAATTGTCTATCTCCTTGCATTCCAGGTCTCCTTTGCGAGTTGGACGACATCACAAGGGTTGCTCAACAGAGCTGGTGAGTCATGGTGTCAGGGTCGCCACCGTAGACCCCCAGATGCTTCGCTTGTCCTGTAACGTGACGACGCGAGCAAGGGTAACGAGAATAGCCTAACATTCATAGCATCAGTGTTGAACAGTGATATCAAGAGGCATATTGGCTCACCATTGGTGAGGTGGTGATTTTGATGAAGGGCAGCTCGTGGATGAAAGGGCGACACGAGGTCTAACCTTCTGGAGAGACAAAGGTCTATCTCCTTGCGCTCCGAGCTCGCGTAACGAGAAAAGCCTAACATTTATAGTGTTAAACGGCGACGGCGTGATGGCAAGAAGAGGTGTGTGGCTCACGATATAGAAAGAGCGTCAGTGACTGGATGAAAGGGGACACGAGCTCTAACCCTCTGGAGAGACAATGGTCGATCTCCTTGCGTTCCGGGTGACGACGCGAGCTCGCGTTAACGAAAGCCTAGTAACAGTCGTAGTGTTGAACGGCGTGACGGCGTGAAAAGGCGACACGAGGTCTAACCATCTGGAGAGACACTGGTCTATCTCCTTGCGTTCCGGGTTACGACGCGAGCTCCCGTTAACGAGAAAGCCTAAACAGTCTTAGTGTCGGACGGTGTGATGGCAAGAACAGGCGTATGGCTCACCATATATAAAGAGCGTGATGGCGGGTAAGGAGCGACGGAATGTGAGCGACGGAATGTCTAGCTCATGTTTCATGACGAGGTTCAACTTCCCAACTTGGAAACAACCCCAATTGGGCTGTTGTTTCACGACGAAGTTTAACTTCCCAATTGGGAAACAATCCTAATTTGGCCCAAGTCTCACGTATTCCTACCTCTTTACTTCTCGCTTTCTCTGTTGCTCTACTTCCTCATTGACACGTTTCCCCAAAAGGTGAGTTTTCTGGAGAAAAAAAGGCCGCGAAAGTCAGCCAACGGATGTTTGACACAGATACCAAAGAAACGGCGTGGAACTTTCTGAGTTGGACACTTGTCGCTCATGTAGGTTAGACCTCGAGTCGCCTGCTCATTTGCCGTTTCACTGCTACAATCGCGTTTAAAGGCTACCCTCACCATCTTTCAAACGACCCTACTGCCCCATTGACAGTGCGAAAGAGTGCGTTCTACCGACATGCGGGCGTCGGCTTTGTATTTTTTGAGTCAGACAGTTGTCGCTCACGTAGGTTAGACCTCGAGTCGCCTGCTCCATGTGCAAGTGTCAAGGGAGGGGCGTACTAGTGCGGATTTTTTGAGTTAGACAGTTGTCGCTCACGTAGGTTAGACCTCGAGTCGCCTGCTCATGTGCAAGTGTCAAGGCTGCATAGCTGTCGCCCTTGGGATTGACATCACTTCTCTCGGACACTGACGATCTGTAAACATGGGAGGAGGCAGCCTGTATTGCGCAACGACCGCATGCTCAACCATTAACTAATCTATATACGTACGTGTGTGTTTTTATCGCGTGCTCAAGCTCTGTTAAAATCATCTCCAAGAATCATTTGCGCGTGCCACCACATGTCAAACTCCGTACAGACTTCCTTTCCTTTAGCATCGTGACGGTATAATAGGCCGGGTTGGACCAGAAGACGGGCTATTTCTTTGTTGATGTTGAGATAGATCGTATTTGTGCAAACGGAAAACTTGATGGTGTCTTCATCACGGACAAGTGGCCGGTAAGCCAAGCGGATCTATTATGTTGTGAATATGGTTGACGTGAAGAACATTCTTTCCCATACATTGATAAACTCATCCTGCAAATTTAGTTTCAATGAGCACCCCGTAACCACCTGATGAAAGAGCCTTGCTCGTAGACCACGGTCGAGTCGTGCTTGCGCGTATTGCTGCGAAGTTACAAGGTTATCTTTCGTCTCACGAGGGTGCCCGATTCCTTCGATCCAACGCGTAAACCGCATGATGAACAGGCAGCAAAGGTTGTAAGTTGCGGGATCGTCCACATCTGTAGCATGCCAACGAATTAGCGGAATGACGTCTCCGGGGATTTCAATGCGACGATTATATAGAGTGGCGAGGAAACGTTGGAGGTACCGAGGCTCGTCCCATCGCGCAAGTGGAAACTAGTCAACGTGAGATAGATCAACTTGGTTTGGACTATGAACTTACCTTTAGAAAGGGACCGGATGCGATGGAATTGAAACCCTCTTTGAACGCTTGGAAATTTGTATGCTTCCAAGGGTCACGATCACCGATGAGGTAGTACGCAAGCATTTGCTTCTGCATTTTCTGGTGTGCCTCAACCGGGCGTGATTGCGTCAAATGGTTTGCCTGAAAGACATCAGGCGTGTTCTGGTTTAGCGGTCAATGGTTGCACTTACAGGGAGTTCAATATCCGAGGCCAGGGAATGTAACCAATCTTTTGACATGTCGGTCGCGTCGATCTTGCCAACAGGTAAGTTAATAATGTGTTCTACCTTGTTCAAAAGGTCTTCATCTGGGATCATAGCCCTCGCAAACTCCACATCAAATTCAAATTCTTCCAACTTAGTTAAGGTGGCGGCGAGAATGACAAAGGGAGAGATGGGATCGGGACCAATAGCGAGGTGTGTAGTGAAAAGCGCAGCAATGTGCCCTTCAACCTTGTAGTCTATAGTTTGATTAACTATATCAAGGTCCGGGTTCCGAGATAAGTGAAGCTTATGGTATCCCTTGTTCACACTGGGGATCCACCTGTGGGATTTTGTAGATTGCTGTAGCGCTGATTGAAATACAGTACGGAGAAGGCCGTTTCCGGAAGTGTCAATTCCAAGGTCAGTTACGGAGATCTCAGTTCTTAAGAGGATTTAGAGCATGAAAGCGGATAGACGCGAGAAGGCTCTTACACGATGAAAGTTGGGAACGGTTTAAATAAGGAATAAAGGGTTTTGATATGGTTAGAAGTCACGCCTAATTCATTGTCTTTTTCTGGTACGGGTTCTTGTTTGGCAAGTGCGTAGACTGCGCTAATAAGAAATGTCGCAAGATCAGTGGCTTTTGGCCCCTTTATGTGCGGTGTCGGTGCCCTTGTTACTTCCCGTTTTATCTGAAGGGAGTCTTGCCACTGACGGATGACCGAATCGGGTAGGCGATCATCGAGTGCGGGCCGCAATAAAATAGGTGGAGGGGTGGGAGAACGGCTATCGTGGCGTGAGCATTCAGCAGGTGGACTGTCGGGTGTAAAGAGTGGTTCGGTTACGACAGCCTGAGATGACGAGGGGACACGAGATTCAGAAAGAAATGATGGGAGGGGAGGTTGAGATTGACCAGGCCCGCTATCCAAACGAACGCGGCGAACGGGCCGAGGATGAACAATCGGAGGTAAGTAGCGCTTGCGGGTAACAGGAGATGGTTGAAACTAACAAACAGTCAGGAGAAAATGGAGGTGCCGACACACGGTCAAACTTACTTCATCGTCATCGCCGCTAGCCCCTCCGTCATTAATTTGACACTCAACTATGCAGGAATTTGCTTGGTAGAGATCGTTCTCGCCTCCAAACCTGAGCCAGTCATGGAAAGGAGATACAACCCGCCATGGCCAACAGGGATGGTGGCTGAGATCACTTGATTCTGGTAGTGGCCCTCGGAGGTGGTTTTTACGGGGAGCTGATGGGGGTAGGTTGATTCAGCCTTGGATGACGGTAGTAAAATGGAATAACTGACCGACAAAAAACACACCGTAGCCTTCCTCGATTGGATCGGGCCATGCTAGCCCCTGCAAATAATTAAACGTAAAAGCATACTGGGGAGGCGTCGACGGGGTATAATTGCTGATTCCCGTTTTGTTGGTACGCGCGGCTTGGCAGACGGACCATGAAAGGTTGAAGTAGGGATGGTCCTGCAAAGCAGGAGGTTGTTCGATAGTAATATTATGCGCCTGGAGATGGTGAGTAATAGTTTCATCAAGTACTTCCCATATAGTTTCTGACTGTTCTGGTTCCGTAAGTGGGATGACAAGGTTCCACTTCGCAAGCTGCGGAAGCAACTGATCACGTTGGATGTCAGTAAGGCGGAACATATTCGGAGGACAGGGAGTCTCAGAGTTGGTGCGGTTCTAAACGGTTAAATTCGTAAGTACATCTGATCTAAAGAATTAACAATTGATTGAATACCGCGAAAGGTATTATTGCACATTTAAGTTTCGACGGCAAGGGCATCGCCATTGTCCTTTTGCCCTTTCTTGAAGGGATGGTGGTGGGTGGGCCGGGTGTTGGACCCTGGCTTGGATTGTATCCAAAACCACTCGTGCCGGCGCGGCGGGTCCTAGTGGCAGAAACTTGACGCTGCTGAGATGCAGAAAGTGATGATGCAACAGGGGCGACAAATGCAGGGCTGTACGTCCCAACTGTGCGTACCGCGGCGAGTGGTGTTGGGATTCCAGTCGTGACACCTGTGGGTAGCGCAGGTAGAGGCGTCTCAATTTGGGCTGGAGTGAGATGGCCAGGCGCGGCGTGGGTATTTGATATTCGGGGTGGAGGAGCCACACTTAGAGATAAACAAAAGGTGAGTCTGCTGTCGTGAAAGAAAGAGAATTATGGACTGACTCTGGTATGTCCCGAGTATGCTGAAGATAAGGTGCGCCACAAGCGCAAAGAGTTTGCAAGGTCATCGTTGTGGACATTGATGACTGTAAGTGTTGATTATTCAGATGAAAACTTGTGTTGTATTGATCGTTACCAAAGGAATGAAGCCTCCACATCCAGTCGCTTGACAGTTACCACGAGCTACGGCTGACACACTCGATGCATTAGGAGCCAATCGAATCGCCGGTTGGGTGATATAATGCTGCCAGTAAGGGTGGCCGCAACCGCAAAGCTCCGTAGCGTTTATTGGTTCATGACGTTGAACAAAGAACTAAGCAAGATAAGGTGTGCTCATAGACTGGGAAGCATAGAAATCACTTACTTGTCCAAAGGTGGCACCCGCGCACACTGTCGTGCATTGTGTGCAACGATCACGAGGGATGAGAGGAAACAGCTCAGCGACAGAGGTGGTTATGGGCATGACGAAGAAACGAGGAAGAGAGGGGAAGGGAATTTTTTCTGTTTGTCACGGCGCTACTCTGTTTTACTTTTGCCGCTATAGTCACACGGCTGGGGGATGTCAGGTGGGCATTGCCATATTATTTTTCCGGTAACGATGAACAACGAGCACAGTGAATAGGTATTGGTCGATATGCAAGGTGCTACTGCCGACCGCCAGCTCACTGGGTGACCCTCAGTGTCAAGATTTTCCTCAACATGTACCGGGATCGGAGTGACCTGAAGGGCTACGATGATCGAAAGGTCACGACAGGCATGCACGATGGGTATGCACGATGAAGCACGGCGGGGCATGATAGATCACGACGGATCACGCCGATTCACGCTCGATCGCGGCGGATCACGGCGGATCACGGTAGATCACAATGATAATTAAATGTAATTAGATATTGTCCGATACGGACCGTCATACATCAGCCCTTGATTGAGTTGGTCGACACTATGAGCTTGGGGACCGTAACCAACAGGGATGCCATGATAACCAACGAAACGAGGATCACGCCATCCTCTATCTCTAGGGGCGTCGATAGTGCCGGCGAAGCTATGAATACTACTGGGAACGTAAGGTGTATTGTGGCCACCACGACCACTGGAAGTGCCGGGAGTACCGTGACCGCCACGGCCACTGGAGGTGCTGGGAGTACTGTGATCATTATAACGGTAAGGGCTACCCTGAAGATAATCCCTAGGAGGGTGACCACCGTGGGCAGTCTCGCCGTGGGTGCAAAACCCCCTCTCACAGTTGCTTGGTCTGACACCATCGTGGAAATGGCCTAGTTGTTGTACCACGTCATGCCCTCCGGCCAGTCGTTCGTGATTAATTTCGTCAACACGTTGAGCATTACCGCCATAACCAACGGGAACACCATGATAACCAACGAAATCAGGATTGAGACGGCCAGTGCCGTAGCGACCATAATGGTTAGGTGGCGGCGTGGGGAGAGCCGTGATGAAAGGGCTGAAGAGAAGAATTGTGGCGATGGCTAGCGAGAGGCGTTGCATGTTTGAAAAAGACCTGCTTTTGGGGAATGCGGTGGTTGGCACAGAAAGGAGGGCGATGTAAGAAGAGACCAGCTCTGAGGAAAAAACGGGAGCATTTCGATGAGCCTTTTTATACGAATGACTCTCCACTTAATTGCGCTGAATTTTCCAAAATGTGACCCATGCTAAGCTTGGAAATTTCAGAACGTTCGCATGCAAGTGTCACGGTAGCACGGATCTGTCATCTGTCAAGTTTCAACTTTGCAACTAATAACGCACTAACTCTCATCTGGACGCCAAAACGCCAGTCTCTGCCTGATCAGCGCCACTTACGCTATATCATTTCACCTTCCAAGGCATTGCATCCGCGTCCACAGTCCCAGCATTGCATCCGTGTCCACAATCGCAGCATTGCACCCGTGTCAACAGTCCCAGCATTGCATCCGTATCCACAATCCCAAAGTCAAAATTAGACACTCTTCTTTGATGTCCAGGTCGCGTTACATCGCTAACGGCACGGCTGCCTAACATCCTAACGCCTCGCACATAACTTGATACGCTGAATACACATGTTAAAATATACTCGATTGCCCACCGTACACAACTTCCCGTGGCCAGAAATGCTCCGACATTCCGCAGCGCGTTGGTGGACCCCGTAACTGCAATTAATGCGCAGGCGTACTCATCAGCTGTGGGCGCCGAGTACATACTTACGTATAATTAAGTAAACCGCTCCGCTGGTGGTCCTGTATCAACGGGATCGGGTGGTAATCTTAATTACCGGAACGGCGGGAAACATCCTCACAGCGCCCAACGGGAGCAATCTCTGCACATGCTTTGCCTGCGCCACCACCCGGTAGTTACAGACTAGCGTTGCAGGGTAAGCGACAGCCCTGGGGTCGATGGGATTTAGCGTTGTCCCAGTAGCGGCAATAAAACCTGTCGTCGTACCTATACTGATGGATTTTGATTTTGTCGTGATTGTGGCGTGTTAGCGGAGGCACGCCAGGTGGAGTAGAGTCATAGCCATTGTTGGGAATCGTGGACCAAGAGAGGCGAAGGGTCACGGGGATGGAAAGGTGATGAAAGAGTATATGTTGAGGTGAAGAAAGTTTAGTTAATGCGACAGGCGCAGCGTACAATAGAGCGCCGTTCACAGAATTCAGAGTCCCGTAACTTTCAATAATGGTGCAAATTTGCTCACATATTCCCTTCCTGAGATAGTCTCAACAGCCATACGTTCACCGTGTCGGTTGGAAAATGGATGAAAGCCTGCCTGACCAGCATACGTGTCATCTGCATCACTTGTTGCAAACGTTAGAGCTGCAGGCAAAGTATAAGAACGGTTATGCTATCGTGAGGAGAGGAATGAATCGGAGAGAAGCTGGACACGCATAAGTGACAAATTCATATGGAACAGGGTAAATGCACACCATAATTGACTCGGAATCCTTCGCGTTAAACCCGAAATGCGAAAGCGGGTTTCATTCACCATCGCGCCGGGTTCTAAATGGGGGTCGAGTACACGGAGTGGATTGCATGGATTTTGGCTGGGTTTGCGCCGTAGGAAGTTGTTGCGGCGAGGGGTAGAACCGCGAGAACGCGAAAATCCTTCACCAGATGTACTACTGCCATGTTGGCCGACTGTATCTTACGCTCACACCACAATTCAACTTATAGTGCAATTCGAGAGTAAAATAACTCACTTGAATATATGAACTTCCGTCAACTGCGGAATTCGATTAGGCAACATTGGTTGAGGTTCGCTCGCATCAGCACAGCCACGTCACAATACATTGTTTACTCCCCTCATTGCATTTACCGAAAAAAACATCCTTCATTGTCTTCTCGGTGTGGAAGTGGAGGTATGGCCTGCCTGACGCAGTACGTCAAGACTATAGTGATGCGTCTACGCCAAGGGACTCCGAGGAGCGATGCTCCTCTTCTCTCTAGCTCGCTCCGCTATTCTCATTCTCTCGTTCCCACCCTCCACACCATCTCACAGGTCCGTACTAAGGAAGGCTACAAATCATTCCATCCGATGCGCTGCAGTCCTAGGCTCACCTGTTTGGCGCCCGCCTGCCCTCACAGCCCGCCTCACCGACCCCTAGCGTTTCGGGCCGGGAGTCCCATCCGTAGTCTGTATCTCAATTATACAATACAATACGGTCAGTCGCTCTCTTGTAATAGTGGTCAAGTATAAGAACAGTTCTACCATAGGAGGAACGAATTGGAGGAAATTTGGACGCGCATGCTAAGTGCAAATTCGTATGGGGCATGATATATATATGCGCGTCATATTTGGGTCCTCCGCGTTAAACCCGAACTCTGAAAGTCGTTTCATTCCCATAACGACGAACCCAGACTCCCCGGCATGCGGACGCCCTCAGAAAGCGTGTGTTGAAGTGGCCCAGGACACGGAAGATGCTCTGCGAGAGATCAGGCTGACTCAAAGTATCAACTGATAGTATCACTTTAGTATTCTGCCTGTCCAGCAGACAGACCACCACCACGAGCTCAATAATATCAACACGTTGCTATGTTCAGGACGGTGTCCCCGGGCGTTTCTCCGGTATAATTTGACCTGGCCATCTCCCCTTGTCCACAACTTCTAGATCCATATCGCCTCCACCCTTAAGAACCACTTTGATTATGCTGCCCTGTATGGAGTCCACCATATATAAGAGACAGGTACACCTTGAAAAGTCGCGATATACTGACCGTTGCCGGACGTTTCCAAGTAGTGCCACAGAGACCGTTAACAATCAACTTGTCAAATGTTTCGGCTCGAAATGCACTAGCTGGATGCCATGGTGGGGATAGGAGCCTGTCATCTTCTAATCGAAAGATGAGTCTGCCAGCCTGCTTTTTCCATATCATCCTTGTTACTTCTCTATTCTGTCGAAACGTGTGTGAGGTAAATACGGATGTGGATACAAAATACCAATATTACCACCGGTTTCTGTCAAGTATGTCAGGCGCACATATGAAAAGTTTTAAATAATTTACTTACCGTTGGGATCCACAAACCAGTCTCGGCTGTGAAAAATTCTGTATTTTCCTCGAGCCTGGTGGGCGCCCTTTCCGATGCCCAAGTTGAGTGTACCCCCGGGTCTTCCTCCGTTATAGTTCCAGCTTTCCATCTACCCTTGTCTACAACTTCTAGATCTATATCGTTTTCACCCTTAAAAATCACTTTGATTATGCTGCCCTGTATGGAGTCCGCCATGTATAAGAGACGAGTACACCTTCAAAATCGCGATATACTGACCGTTGGTGGAAGTTTCCAATAAGTGCCACAGAGACCGTTAACAATCAACTTGTCAAATGTTTTGGCTCGAAATGCACTAGCTGGATGCCATGGTGGGGATTGGAGCCTGTCATCTTCTAATCGAAAGACGAGTTGGCCATTCTGATTGTTCCATATCATCCTTGTTACTTCTCTGTTCTGTCGCAAAGTGTGTGAGGTAAATACGGATGTGGATACAAAATACCGATAATTACCACCGGTTTCTGTCAAGTATGTCAAGCGCACATATGAAAAGTTTTGAAAAATCTACTGACCATTGGGATCCACAAACCACCGTCGAATGTGAGCAATTCTTTATTTGCCTCGAGCACGGAGGACGCCCTTTTTGATAATACTGGTGTCGTAGTCGGAGCCGCAGACACAAATGTGGTAAAGAGAAAGAAAATCAGAGTGTACGAGAACAACATGCTTAGGAACGTGCTATACAATGTTCGGAAGGGGAGGATAGAAAATAAAAGTGCCGTGTGGAATTTCCAGGTAGCGGAGGCCAGCTCTAAGGGATGGCATAGAAGCGATAGATTTTATACGTTCGGTGCTGAGCATGCGCATTACAAGTACCTTCGGTAATCACGACGCTTGATACAGCTTGCCAGGAGACGTGGCGACACATCATATCAGATAGATAAATGGTTGTAACCTGATGTAGAGACGCCATCCGTTGTCAGGCAACCAAAACCCGAATTGAACGTGACGAGAAACTTGCCCTGCGTCAATGACTCGATCTTATTTCGCGTTGAAATGAGCCGGAACGCAAAGTAGTGACTACTATGGGAGGTGCGGTCTCAAGCGTGCCGGAGAGTCATAACACTGTACATCAGAAAACTCCGACTGATGCAGGGCTGATGAAGTGGCAGCATGGCTCAAACGTTTCGATTGTTGCTTGATGAAATAGTGGGTTGCGTTTTTGGGAGCGCGTGAAGATGGAAAGCGGAACAGCGAGGAAGAACAAGGTTTCTGCGCGGTTTTCGCGGAAACAAGAGTTCCAGTCAAAACCGCATGTTTTCTTCAACTCTAACTTCGCGTTCGTCCGCTTCAGGAATCAGAAGGCGACCCAGAAAGCCGCAACTGGTTAAGTGCATTATTCTGCTCAGTAATCTCAATATTTAACGTGTCCAGATTTATTCTCCCTACCAAAGGTATACTGCGTTCAGTCTGCGCCCGACTCCCGAGTCGCCTTTCCGCTGAACTTCAGATAGTCATGGATGTGGCGTCTTAACCGGATGGTGGCGCGGCCTTCGGTTACACTGCCTTCAAGGATTGACGAGACTGGCGTAGCGGTAGGATGAGGTTTTCGGCCATTTCCGCTCGGGCCGCTTAACGCTCGGCCAAACTTGAGGAGTGGGCCACCGCATCGCGTGGCAAGGTCCGAGGCCATACTTTGTTCCTGCATTTCTGCAAGTTGACATCATTGTTTATTAACCATTGACATATTAACTCCAGTGATCATGCCATCATGAAACCATACAATAGAATTGCGCGCGTAGCAAAAGTACAATCTGCGTGAATCTGGTTGATACAGCGTCCGTTAGTCGCTACCATGGGGTCCACCTTTCTCACAGTTAAAAGTGCTTGCGAGCGGTAAGTATATTGAAAGTGCTGAGCGGGTTTATAGAGGGATGGAAGAGGGTGTGAAGATCGAGTTGGCGACGAGTGCGAAGGAGATGGCGATGACGAGAAGAATCCCGCGCGGTTGCATTGACGTTGAGAAGATGGGACAGTCGAGGAGTGTGGTAAGTGGTGCTTTTGTCGTTGCTTTTTCCTCATTGAAAAAGAATATGCGAAGGTGTGATGCAAGCTTTTTTTTTCGTCAAGTACTACAAACAAAATCATTTAATCCTCTATGACGTTCAACCTACCAGTGAAGACCCAAACGATAGGTTTCGCAAGACCCCGTAAAACGTCATCTTTTTCTGAAAGGTAATCTTTCATTTGAAATTGAATTGAATTGAAAGGTCCAAGTCAGGAACGTTGATCATAGGAAACAACTGTTGAGACCAGCAATGATCGTCACCAATTCTCCTATTCTTGAGAAGAAGTTCTGTCGTTAGTACCTTAAACAGTGAGTTGACTATTACGTGTGAAAGTGTCTTCCATCCACGCTCCTCGTATTTCTCAAGTGCAGAAATAAATTTGTTCGTTGTTGTTCCACAAACAAGTGTTTTCCGTTCGCAGAAGGTTGTAAATGGAAATAACGCATACGCCGTGAGTGATTATATTCATGACGCAAGCTGTTAAAAATGCTCAGTAAATCTCGGTAATATCACACAAATGACTTACTGTAGTGAAATTGTAAAACAGCGAAAACGGGATCGCGTTCAGTACTAATGAGCTGAATAACTCTTTTCGTTCCAATCCGAACAAACATATCCACGCGTTTTATTTCTGTTTGACCAGGATAACCATCCCCGGGATCCAGAACGTCGTTTGTTCGCGGTCAGATTGAGCGTATGCGAAGGTGGCCAAAAAGGTTTGAACAATAGCTGCTATCCAGATCTGAATCGTCGTATTGGACCCTTGCGAAAGCCTGAAGGGCAGTAGATCCGCTTAATATCGCTCCCGTTAAGAGCATCATATAGCGAAAAAGATCCAGGGTGTAGAGGGATAACGGGTGGGTGTAAAGGGTTCCACGTGCTCGGAAGAGGCACATCGACGGACGATGTTGGTATGTTTCTCCCCCCAAAAAAAGGAGATGTCGTGTAAATGGTTGGACATGGGCGGACAATGTTGAAAGGAGATGTCCCAAAAAGGAGACGTTCGCCAGCGAGCCTCTCCTTTTTTGGAAACAAGCTAAGCACATAGTAAGAGGTCGCAGGTGGGCGTAAATGGGTGGTTGGAAGAGGTACCTGTGGGTGGGATTGGGTATGGAGAGGTGTAGAGGGGTCACAGGCAGGTGTCGAGCCTTTCGCGTTGTTGTAAAAAACGCGGGGCAGGATTTGGCATGGTGCTTGAGCGGGACATGTGCCGCGAGTCGGGATTCGCCGCATCCTAATCCCAAAAAAGACCGTGCGGAGGGTATGATTGAAACAAGCTGACCGTGGAACACAGTTGGTCAGCGCGATCGAACGGATTGGCGAGGGAGTCCTTTCACGGGTGGATGTAAACCAAGCAAGAGACGTGGCATAGTGAGCAGGAGTGCGTCGGGTCTCATTTTACCGAATGGAGCCGGCGGCCCGTGCTCCCGTGGGTATGTCTCGCGTCTGGGCGTGTCTCGCGTTTTCCCGGTTCATTGACCGGACAAAGCCGCGTCAGCAAGATACCGAGTCCTTTCAGGCCTCGGAACAACGCTTTGACGACTCACGCTCTGGCGACGTCTGCTCTGGCCACTCCTGCTCTCACTGCTCTCGCTCTGGGATGTGGCATCGGCTTTGACAGTGAGTGTTATCTCCCACTGCTATCATTTACTGCTGACGTCCCTCACCACTCCCAGCCAACTTCATCACATTCCTCACTGCCGTTCCCCTTCGCTGCCGACGCCCGCAATCCGTACCAAGTCCCTCCACTCATTCAAGCTACCTATGCCCCCACCATTTGCCGGATCCTCTTTGTAGCGCATTGGATGATCAGCTGTATGCCTTTGTCGTACGAGGAACATACTACGGTCCTCTCCTCAAGGGTTCTATGCGGATTTCGAGGAAGCGTTGAAGTAGGCGTGGCTACCCCTGCCCCAACAACATCTCGCTCTTTCGACTCTGCTCAACAGCGTGAAGATGGAGGAACGGCTCATCTAATGCAGGACCACCACCTTCTTCTCGTCTTGTTCTAGCCACGCTAGCACCTATACTTAACTTCCAGCCGGCTCCAAAACGGGATTTTCCGCTTTGGACGTACAGGTGAGACTATATGCGCGTTTTTCCGCTTCTCAACTTAGATTCGTACTAGAAAATACGATCTCGTGTTTTGATAAGTCATTCTAAGAAAGCCATCGTCACTCAGGTTGGAACCTTGCATCATTCGAAGTGTTGAAGCTGGGAGCAAGAAATCTGTTCAACCCTCCAATCCCCCTTGCCAACCGGGGCAACACCTGATGCGATGTTCATTTCTCCCCTCTACTTCGACAAGTACGTTATCATCGCGAGAACAATCAAAGTCAGCAGCGCTGAGAGGATTCTGGTGCTAACGGATTAGAACACTTGAAAAGAGTTACGGCGTATGGCAACCTCTCCCTCAAATCCACCCCTGGCTTCCGAGGACTAAGATACGCAGTTCTTGGAGGAGCCGCTTTTTTAGGGCATATATCTTCACACACGCCGTTCGGCCTCTTGATAGGTGCGTTTGGGATGGTCTCTGCAGGACGCGTATGCTAATTCCTCACCACTGTCGCACAGCAGTTGTTGCCCTTTAGAAGGCTCGCAATTGATCCTGGTTGAACGTGCTTTATCTCTGCGAACGCGCTGAGGGAATGGATATAGGAGACTGAAAATTGGTTCGCCGGCTACGTCGAATTAATGGTTCTTACTCACCGCCAACATCCAGCTACTGCATCGCGGCCCGTCAATACTTCCGTCCTCTGAGAACCACTAGGTTTTGATCAAACTCTCCTGCCTACGTGACGAGGCCCGGCACGCATCCTTTTCCTTCCCATATGACCTCAATGAGGTTGGGCCGTATTATTAAGCATAGTCGCCTGACGGAGCAGAGCGTCAGAAGCATATATCGATATAGTTCCGTTCCCGCCCAAGCGGAAGCAGTTCCCTCGAATGCCCGAACGAAGCTGCGGCTCTCTCGTTGCAGAGCGGGAAATAACTCGTACCCGGAGACGTCTTCTCTGATCTAGACTTGGAGAAAACGTATGAAGTCGACGCATAGGCTGCCGATTTTGGATTAGATGCGGGGGTTCGTGTTGGGACACAGATGATGACTAATTGAATGGGTTACAATGACTGAATGTTCGCTCCACGTCTTATCTACCACTTTGGCCCTCAATATGGTCATAAGCAGTGACGACGGATTGAACAAGCATGGGGAGCAAACAATTGGTCGAAGTCTCGAAGATGACGGGTCGTTGGAGCACGTTTGGTCCCCGGTCACGGACGATCAATATAACAGGCTGCAGTTTCGCGATTTGTTGAATGCGATCCTCGAACTACGGCGGGAATCGTGGCTAACTGGGAAATCGGAACGGAATGGTCCAAGAAAATGTCGACACTATCCGACCACCTCTCCGACCTTTCTCTTCGCATCACTTACACATCCGTCATCAATCTCAACCCGGCTGAGCCTACATCGCCATCGTGCCTTCCGTGCCCCTGTTATTACCCACACGCAGCCCGCCCGATTTAACGGCTCTGAAGGCGCTTTGACCGCTCTCTTGAGTGGTTTTTCTTCTTTTTCAATGGTTCACACTTATCAATGCCACACGAAAATCACTGTATTATGATATGTACTGCGGGAATACAAACTGAAATCAGGTACAAAGCGTGCAGAAAACTGTTTGAAAGCGAGTGTCGTTGGAGGAGAGGTAGCAATTCAGTCCGTATTTGCGATAGTGATGGGTCAAATTCATGTGATAGATGGAATACTGCTGGGAAGCAAATGAGTAGAGTGAATTAGAACATGAACGTCAAATGGAACGCTAGCCTCGGTAAACCTATACTCTACTGGAGGTTGAAAGCGGAGTTGAGTGTAACGGGAGGCATAGGAATGGTGAACATGGCGCATATAGTGAGATTTAAAGACATACCTGCAATCCCGACGTTGGTATGGCATGTTGTCAAGTGATCCGGAGATGATGCGTGAGCCGTCAGCAGAGAAGGCGACCGAAAAGACGACTTGACGAGTCAGCGAGTGGCAAGGATGAACCGAAGCCCGTACTCACATAAGCGGGTCCTTGGAAGCGCATTTTAGCAACTCGGCAAGTGGTGAGGGTACAGAGAAGCCCGTTGATGCGTCTGACTACGGTCTAAGTGGATAACGCCGTAGCGAGATCGTCAGACTCAGGTTGCGAGAGAAACCAAACCAAAACCTAAAACAACCAAAACAAACACCTAGCGAGAGCGGAGATAGTGAGAGGGAAAGGAGAAAGTGTAGTTGGGCTTATTAATATAGCACGACAGCTCCGCAATTGAGCCGAAGGCCAGAGGGTAATGTAGTTGTCAAGAACGTCGGTGCCGACGTCAAGAGAGTCGAAGTCGAGGCGGTAGCGATGGTGCCGAGGCTAAGCGTAGAAGCCGAGGGTCGGGAGACGGTGTCGAGAGGCCGCAGTCGCTATCGATAGATGGTAACCGGTGCTGCTAGCTGGAGTCGATATGCGGAGCTGTAAACCGATAAGACGAGGTTGAGTAAACGCAGACGCAGAGAAGAAGACGAAGACGCGGTTTAACGAAGACGAGGACGTGGTTAACGAAGCCGTGGACGCGATGACGAAGACGAAGACGCGGTGACGAAAGCGAGGTAAACGCAGCCGATAGCGAAGGCGCAAAAGCGAGACAACTGTGCGGAGTTATTCAGGACCGCAAACTGAAATCCTGACGAAGGGGGAAAGGGAATCTGGTTTATTGGGTGTTTCGTTACAAGTTAAATAGTAACGGGAATGTGCTACGTCAGAATGTACATAAGGAGCTTAGCATGTTAAAATAGTGAAACAGGACGTGAAACAGGACGCGAGGCAGGACACGGGGTTAGTCTTTTGACAGAAAGTGTCTGTTAGTGATAGCGAGCGGCCGCACAAGGCTGCATTAGTTCCTAAATTGGTAAGTAGTAATGGCGTCGCATGGAGACTGGGCTTTCTAACTATAGGTGTAGCGCCGGAGGCAGAAAAAAAAATAATTGATTAATTAATTAATTACTATACGAGAATCGAGTGGTGGTGGATGAGAGCGCTCGTCGTTGATTGGGATGATACCTAAGACATAGAAGCAGTACAGGAACCCTGTAAAAACTAGGGATTAGCGCTGCCAGACGAGACTCAAGAGCAATAAACTTCTATTGCTCACCGTGCATTTGTCTACTTTCCACCTCCCGGGACAGTCCATTCTCCTGCACTTCAAACAAGTTCCGAGGCCGTAGCGAAACGTAGGTCTCGGTTTTATAATCTGAAACGACTCTCCATTCTTGTTCCCGTTAAACGCCGGCACATCCCGGATTATATAATCCACATACTAAAAATGAGCACTTCGTGTGAGTCCCCCCCCCCATTTCTGCACGGAATCTGTATCACTGATTCACTGTATCCACAGCGAGTTTGGCTGGCACAGCCCCGCGTGGAATGTGGAATTCCAGCAGAATACGAGTGGAAAATCCGCACATCGGCATTTACCGAGCCGCGACTACACGCCTCTTTCCCACGCATCACAACGCTCCCCGACATCGTCATGCTCGCTCACCCATTGCCTCGCCCTCACAACACGTCCATTCCATCCTAAACCCACGCCCGAAGAGCCCTGTACACCCTCAGTCCACCTCAAAGATCTCACGCCCCTCGATCCGCCGTACTTGCCAGCCAGCCACTTCCCTCAACCCCAGCACCATCGGCCACCATCCCGTGCGTCCCGCAGGATGCGGTCACTCTACCGCATCATCCAAAGACTGTCATCGACACTTTCGCGCCCAGCAGAGAGCGAGGTTCAACACAGCGACAAAGTCCGATCCGACGTAGTCTATTACGACGTCCATGGCAGCTAGCATCCATCATGGCTCCCAGTACCGGGCGAGTCCCTCCACCTTGGCTACAACACTGCGGTGCACCCCCTACGCTGGATTCAGTGCCGCATTTCGCATCCGACTAATCCCGCAACTCGTTCTTTCCGGTTTCAACGCTAGCGCTCCCCCGATCGCGTTCAAGTGAGATATCTTCATTATTTTTCTCGTATTCTGACCACACACGTAGCTATAACCGGTGCCCATCTCGAGAAATACAACCAACTGATCTGGACGCCGACACCAATGCGACCAATTGGACGATGTAGGTGCGGCTACCACCGCCCCAACACCATCTCGCGCTTCCAACTCTTGCGTTCCTTCGTACGCAGCCCAGCGCTGAACACCGTTCCCTCCCTGCAAACCTCAGCGTGCCACCAATGCAGTCCCAACCTCCCAGTATAGCAGGCGGCTCCCTCCGTGGCTACAACACTGCAGTACACCCCCGCTATGCATCCCTTCACGCGCCATCGCTCCTGCAGCAGCATCAACAGTATCAGCCTCGTCATCATGTCGCACCCGTCCCTCAAGCACCTCTGTCTTCCGTTACTGCGCAGCCCGCCAGCACCTCTCGTAACGAAGATCATCGCTTCTCTCGTCACTTCAGACACGTCCTAAATTATCAATCATGATTTGGTGATTTCTCCGCTCTCAGCTCTCTGCGTAATCCTTACGCCTATAACAGGTCACCAAGTCTCCCAAATAAGTCTCTGCTCTTAAGCCTTGATCCCGTTCGATTGTATGCCCTTCGACGATCTCCCTTCAACTCTCTTCTGGTCTTCCTCACCCATCAATATCACCTTTATCGACAAGCTGTGTGCAGACTTAACCGCCCGTTCTTGTCCATCTCTCATCTCTCGGCTTTACTGCGGGTACACGAAAACATGGTGATCCTCCTCCTTGGCTCTCTCGAGTGACCCCTCAACTCACCCTCTAGACTGGCTTTTCGCCATATCAATGCCTTCCCGCTACCCATCCAAAGAATTCGGACCAGGACTTTCCCACCATCATTGACACTTTCGTGCCTAAGCCTTAAGTACGTGATCTATCCCCTCCCTCGTCTGCTAGCAGCAAGCGGGATTTAACATCACCTCCCTACACATCAAATCAAAAGTTCTTGTTCAATGCATTCATCGCTATGCGTTCTCAAGTTGTCCAGGTAAGTGGTATTCTCATTACGTTTGTTCTTTTCTCATGCATAACGGCCGTAGTTATCTAATTTGCTTGTTTTGGCACGATCTTTTTTATCAGCTGTGGTTCTCCCGCAAAATGTACATTTCCAGAATTCTAATTTGCTTGTTTTGGCACGATCTTTTTTATCAGCTGTGGTTCTCCCGCAAAATGTACATTTCCAGAATTCTGTCAGAAGTTTTACAGTTATATACGGTGGCACCTAGGAAATATCTCTACACCTTTTCACTCTGGATTCCAAGGGATTTGGGACCAAATGTGGACGTGTGTTTGAAACCTGACCTTTGTATTTAGACAGTATTTTAAGATAAATATGTTTCTCATCTCCCTTGAAAGCCTGAGTCATGGTCAGAGCTAAAGCAATCAAAGCAACTTGGACAAATTCTAAAGCTCAAAAAGCCAGCAGACCCAAAGCTAAAGCTTAAAAAGTGGGCATGCCCAAAGCTAAAGCCCAGGAATGCTCTACTGGCAAAGCCGAAGCTGCCAAAGCAAAACCAGCTGTTTTCCTGATGTAAGAGAGGGGCCTCGGACCTGCCACTTGGTGGCCCACATCTACAAGTCCGGGGTGCACGGCGTTTAGCGCTAGTAGGCTCGGCTTCTTGATCATTACTATCAGTTTCAGAGCGCACCCGTTTCTTCAAGCTCCCAGCTTTGCTTTGCGATTGGTTGGTTGCGGCTGCACGGACAAATCTTGATGGGTCGACGTACTTGAATATCGTCGTCGTCGTCTGGCTGCTTTGTAAGCATAGTAAAGTACCAATTTCCCAGCTTGTTGGGACGTCATCTTCACGCGATTCTTGATGAGTGGGCTTGATTTTATAGCTGTCCATATCAGACAAAATCCAGTTAAACACACCTTTTCATTGCGGTGCATTGTGACTCAGCATTATATAGCGTGACCTGGCGTGAACCAGCGTGAACGACAGTGATCCAACGGGAACTGAAGTGAACAATTATTTTCATGATCAACCACAAAGAGAACCCTGCAGGTCATCTCAACCATGTTAAACTTGCGCATGGTGGTGCACTCCGGGCGTTGCGCATACCGAAAAATAACTGAACATGTGCATGCCCTGCAGGCCATTGCAACAAAGTAATTCTACATGCCCATGCCTTGCAGGCTATCGTGACACTATCACTTGATTAATGGTTGTGCATCAGGCACAAAAAGAGATTTCTCAATGTGATAGATTTAGTCTATGAAGTGGGCCACATAAATGTAGTACCATATACAGTCTATGTAAGTCTACCAATTATAACGTACCAGATAGAGAGACTGTAAGCAGCATAAGCATACCGGATACAGTCTACTAAGTCTATCAATTATGAAATGAATTGTATGCCGGACTTGAAACGGGTGGTGTAAACATACAGATAAGAGTCTACGCAAGGCGAAATTCAGTCTACAAAATTCTATCAAAAATAAGATGAATGGTATATGGGAGAAACGGGTGGCATAAACGTACTGGAAAAAGTCTACCATCATTCAGCTATGACCGAAGATGGCGGTGACATCATGGGAGGAGATGGGCTGCAACCTAGGGGAAAGAGACAGACGTGGTTAATCGAGCTCGCATTTGGGAGCTCAAAGCGTGCGTGTCGTCGACCTGATGGAGGTTTGTCCGGATGATGGGACCAGCGATGACGCAGCCAAAGATGGTAGCGAGGGACTCGGGATGCGAGTGAGAGAAAGAAGTCCCTAGTAGGCCGTCAACATCGTCGTCAGGTGCGAGCTAGAGAAAGACGCGGTATGGGGAGTGCTATCAAGCTCATCAAAGCTGATTGTTGATGTCGGGTACGAGAGAAAGCCGGAGCTGCGAGAGAGAGAAAGACCGCCGTACAGGGTGCTATCAAGATCGTCGTTGTCATCGGTGCGAGAGAGAGAAAGACACCAAGGGGTACGGGGGTGTCATTAAGGTCGTGAGTTGCGGCCCACAACTTCAGCCAATTTCTAAACGCCTGAAGAGGAAAGACATTGACCTTCCCTCTCGTAACCTTTGCTGCACACCTGAGTGACTTGAATCAGTGAGGAATCTCGACTCACCTCCCGAAAGCCGTGGAATCAAGTTCTCGTGCCTTTACCGCCATGCCTCCTTGCCTCTCGTGCCTCCTCATACCTTGTTTCACTCGCATATTTCTTAACCCCTCGCGCACATCCAACCGTAACATGACGAATGAATCCAAGTCTCGTTTCTTCGCCCTTAAGACGAGCCAAAAGCGCGCGCTGCCAGCTTCAGAACAGGCGACGGTCCAAGAGAGAACTTGTCAAGCGTTGAGAGACTACGCGAGCAATGTACGAGCAGTGTTTGGGAATGATCAGGAAGTGGATTGGGTTGTAGTGTGAGTCGGTTCGTGCTTCGCATTTCGCTTGGCTGACAACAAAACATACGCGTAGCGGCAAAGCGCATGACCGGGGAACAGATGGAAGATTCGGAGCGCATTGGACGGTGCGCGGTTTTCAAGATGGCTATGCGAAGTTCACGTTCCACGTCTTCCGGAGGAGCAGAAAAGCTAGAGCGTTCGACAACGGAGGAAAGAATTCGAGGCGTGTGAAGCTGGACGTGAATAGGAAATGCTACCCATTGCGGCGTATCGCTAGTGAACGCGGAGGGCAGGAGATGAATGGGACGGGATGAAAAAAGAATTGGACTGAACAATCAGTGTCAATTGTCAATTGTCATGATATCCTTGCAAAGTAACATACCTTGTGGTCTTGTTTCTTGGTGTTTCCGCAAAAAGAGTGAGCGCGTCTCAACGTTCCCAGTGCCTCTGTACTCATCGCTCGTCTATATACAGCCCCGATCATATTCATCGCGCAATGGATCTACCGCCCGATGTGATCGTTATCCTCGTGACGTCAGCGCGTCGCAATCAATAACAGTCGGCTCTCAATCAGTACACTACAGTAAGGCGAAGCAATGCCTACAATTAGGAAGCTGAACAGACTTCGTACATTATATCATGCAACGCGGCTGTCTACACGATACTTTCCCTGCTGGGACGATATTCAGCGAATGCCTGAAAATGGTTATGAAACTTACTATATATGGACATGACAATACGTTAAGTAGTAGACGTCTAGAACAGCTATCGTAAGACACAATGATTACGACTTCAAGGGGCTACTTACATTTGAAACGTATGGGAGTCTTCTAGTCCAAAAGAAGGGAAAGCTATCGAAGTGGCAACTATGCCATGAGATACGGCGGCACACGGAAATACCAGCAATACAGCAATATAGGAAGTGCGACAATCGTGAGAACGTGTAAGGCCAAAGAATTGAACGAGCTCGATTATTCTCATTGCCCAACGGATAACCAAGGGGGAATGTTGATTTATCATTTGCCAAGAAGCTGATTAAGAAGTACTGAAGGACGACAAATCAGACGAGGGTGCCGACTCTGTCCGCCGGTAATTGGCCTTGTCTTCCGGAACGACTGAGGGGTCGCCACCGACGCAATTGATTGGACTCTGAAACCTGGGGGTTCCTGGTCCCCACCTTTGCTGCCGTCACAGCGGAAAGGGTATCCACGTGGACGTGTTCACCAATTTGATTTGCTTCTCCCGACTCAACCTCGTGGGTTGCTGGTCTTCACCTTGCTGCCGTCACAGCGGAAAGGGTAACCACGCGGACGTGTTCGCCAATTTGATTTGCTTCTCCCGACTCAACCTCCTGTTACCGCCAAGAGTGTTGCATTCAATAGCTTAGAAGTACAAATGATACAGTCCGGGAGAGATGGCCAGGCTGGTGAGGACGGGGAGGACGTACGACCACATACGGTGATATGCCGTTCGTCATCGCCACCGAAATGATCCGTTCCTACAATCAAACGGATCACGTATTTCCCTAAAGTACCAGCGATAAGAAACATTTACCCCAACAGGAAATTGGGAATGAAATATGGAATAGATTGTATCGTCGACACCTGATGAACATGTGTAGACTCCGGGATGAAACATATCCCCACATTTATTCAAATTAATATAGACATGCAAGATTAAAGAAACGAGAAGTTTGTAACACCAACCAGCCAAAAAATTCACCCCTCAAGGTACATTGGTACGGTCGCTGCTCGGCCAAAAAAGCGGAAGTAGGACTGGGTGTAGAAATTTGCCACGGCTTCCTCGTAAACAATCCCTTCAACCACTGGAGCATCTTCTGTCAGCACCTCAAAGCGGCCAATCGGATGAACCTCGTATCCGTCCCATTCTTTCATGACCGCTCGCAACGCATTGAGATATGGTATTCGTTCTCGAATCGTTGGTGATGCCAAACCACGCCGGGCATATTGACGGTCAATGAATGCGAGATGACGAGGATCAGACGGGCCAAATGGAAAGCAAGCCATGATCAACCGTTCGCGAGACACAGGAGACAGCAAGCGCGCATTGTACTCTGTGTTTTCCAGTCCCCGAGCAGCCAGTGCTTTCTTGTCCAGCATCACCAAATCGAATCTGAAAGATACTTCTGAAAGCTCCCATAACACCCCCTGCGCGCCACGTATCGAATATTCGCCGACTTCCACCTTGTGAATCTGGGATAACTCCACTCCCAAATCCGTAGCATCCGGAGATAAGAGATCGTTTATGGATGTACGCACAGACCCTCTCTTCGTTTTGTCATTGGGTTCACGTCCCGCGAGGAGGATGCGCCACTGTTCGTTGGATAACAGAGTTATGCCACCTAAGTTGGAGCTCATGCGATTGACAACGACAGGTTGCAAAATTTCCCAAACAGTCAGAAACTTGTTGCGTCGATGAGCATTATCACCGGAACAGAAAATGCCCGGTTCTGGGAATGCATATTTCCCGTCGTTGGAGCTCAACTTTTCACTAGAGTAAAGACATTGACGCCTTTGGTCTACTGCGCGCAATGCAATTCTCCACGAATCCAGGCAAGGAGGCATGTAGGGACTATTTACGAGGTCAAATTTGTCTCGCCCCCCGGTCTTCCCACCCGAGGGTTTATTATCTGATTGTAGAAGTCAGTTTACGTACATCATTGATAAAAAAATCGAGAATACATGGTTGAAAGGATTTGTTGTGGTTGCGAGTAGACCCCGCTCCTGATCGGCCAGCCTGGGAAATCATCTGAGAGAAGTTATGAGGAGATATGCCTCTTGGTAGTCCTCCAGAGAACGGGTCCGCATAACCCATGAACTTGAGCGAGTAATTACAGATGGTTTTATATCGATTGTCGTTGGAATCGCCCTGGTAGATGCGAGGCGCATATGTGGGATGATCTTCAATCACCAACAGATCTTCGGGCTTGACAATTGTACCGATAGAGAGGATATTTTCCTTGTCAAATGAACGTACTTCGCGTAGGCACCAGTATGGTATCCCCGCCGAAAATAGTCGCTCAGCACTATGGGCCGTATGAACAAAACAACCGATGACGTCCGCAATCTGGGTTACAGGAGGAGCCCGGCCTTCCATGGATGGAAGATATTTATCCACGTACTCCATCAGGGCATGTAACTCCAACCATAATCGCTGCGCCAGTCGTAGACTGACCACTGCTCCTCGGTAACCCACTGAAACTGCACGCAACCTAGATAAAGCACGCTCCAGATTTGTTGATAATGCCACAACCTCCGGATGTGAATCGAGCGTTTTGTTATTTGCACGGCGGCGAGCCAACTCGTCCAATAGCCAATCATTGCTCTTGCGTAACTCCTCAAGCAACGAACCCGACCATTTGCCTAACCCAGTAATGTCATTCTGAATTCGTTCAAAGTCATGTATTTGAGGATCTTGCCAGATGACCGAATACGGATGGCCCTGCTTCTTTTTGGGTATGCAACACAAATGCGGAAAATTGCGTGAAAATGGCTGCGGCCATTGCGTATGGTCGTCTGCTCCAAAGCGGCCATCGAAGCGTACGTAAACGTTGCATCGCGTACCGGGAGGCAGCGGTATGTAATCGCTGTTAGGTGACAAGATGAACCATCCAGGCCGCTCAGGATGAAGTACAGCAACACGACCGTCGAATGCTCCTAATGGTTCTAATAATGTATTAGCAGTGAATACGTGAGCGGTGATTAGCAAGGCATACTGTTGGTATTCCGGTTACGAAGAAGGTCCTGCTCAATGTTTGACGCGCTTGTTCGATGCATACTAATCTACAAATTCAATACTCAGATGAATCATGATGTAAATTGAACAAGGACCGAAGATACCTTTGTTTTTTTAAGTAGCACAGGCCAATCCTCCCGAGATTTGATATTCGTTTGCTTCGTGAAAGCGAGGATGACACGAGGTCTAATGCTCGAGAGTGACGATTGTCTAGCTCAATAATGAAAGGCTCCAACAACAGCAGGAGGCTCCTGGTCGGTAGAGTTGGCACAGAGAGAGAGAGAGAGAGGACGCCGAAGCCGAGGAATGAACTTCGCGTACAGTCATCTCCAGCTGATCCAAATATATGCAAAGCATCCCCACTCCGCTGCTCCGAGTCGCCGGAATAAGTTGGTTCGTCCTTAAGTTTTCTACTATGTTACTTTCTTTTACAATTCAACATACGTGTCATCTACTATATTCCCTATCTTGGTGAGAATGAAATACAGGTTCTAGCGAATCTATAGTCTACTGTACATTTCGTTTAATCGTTGTCTCAGTCGCAAATACATTCTCTCCGACATAATATGTAAGTTTTATCTGAGGGAAATGTGAGGCGAACGTTTTGGCGAAACGAAATATTGATGGCCAGCACCTTCATTTCACTGACGCTGCTGCACCAAGGTACAACATAGCTCCAACGCTCTATTCCAGATCAGGATGCGTTCAGGCATACCTCGAAAGAGGTTGGTGCCAAACTCATGCGCAACGGTTCCATCAAGCTGTTCTTTCTCTTCCGCTGAAAGAGGGCAACCTGGAGGGTCGCATGTGACGTCATGAAGCTCGCCGGGACGATTATCAATTTGAAAAGGCCCCTGATTTTGACCGGCTTGAACCAAATCATGGGCAACTTGATCTTCGAGATCTTCCCATGCCACCCCATAGTTGGGCAAATCGTCTACAACTTCCTCTTGTTGTTCAAGCCATTCGCGGACGCCGGGCGTTTCACGCTCCACCATACCCACCATGAACATCTCAATCGGTGACTGGTTCGTCTCCCCTCTCAATTGCATCTTATGGTGGTTCCAACCTTTGACCCATTCCTGAAGTTCACTGTTCAATTCCTCCAAAAATAGATGATGAAGAAGCCACGTATGGTCTCCGTCTTCAGCGTTCATACCGTGGTGCGTTTCCAGGTCCTGAAAGAACTTTTTCCATTTCCCGGAAAGATCGTTTACCAAATCGACCCATAGTCGTTCTGATCTTGTATTATGGACGGAGCTAGGAGATACCTGTCGTCAGATTATACATATGCACGTCAATGTTACATACCGGCCCCAAAGATACGACCCTCTCCCGTTTCCTCTTAGTTCCAACATACGATCTGCCACTCTTACGTTCTCAGTCCCGTGGTCACCGCGAACCCGACTCGGCAAACCGTGTAATCCGACAGCTCGTTCAAATACTTCTAACACAGTATCTGCCCGATTATTGTCATTGAACTGAGCGGCTGTAATAAGGCGCGTCTTCCCATCCACGAAAGCGTGGCATACGATTCCCCATCGGATCAATTCTGTGATCATCTAAGTAATTGAAACGAAATATGTGTTCATCGTTTACTCACTGTGGTTCCCGTCGTGATGCCAAAGACTGTTAGGAGCTGGAACGTAATAGGTTCGTCGCTCTATCTGTGGTCTTGCGAAGTGCGCGGGAGCGCCGTGTACACGAACGTAAGATTCTCTTAACCGCTCCCTGGGAACGCGGTAGCCTCTTGCTTTTAACATCCCGTCCAACTTTTGTCTGCCGGATTTCGGAAAAGTGTGCAATACAGCCCCAACCAACCCGTCCAATGCATCAGGGTCTTCAGCGATGGCTGAGCGTGCAGGGGTGGACGACGAGTGCCATGTACGAGACACTGTTCCATCAGGGTTCTGAACAGTCTGAAACACAGGTGGAGCTTCATTCCTGAGGCCATATTCGACCGCTCGCCTTCTGATTGTCCGCGGGCTACACTTCATTACCTGCCCCAGTTGATAGGGACCCCGAACTTGCAAGGCATTCTCCAAGAAATTCCTGTCGATTTCGACGCGTGGCCGTCCAACCCTTCCTTTCACTCTACAAGTAACTTGCAAACCGGGGGCAGGGGGGTCCATTGCCTCGTTCTCTGCAGTGCGAAGGCACTCTAGCATAGTGTTCACAGATCCTTGTAACGAGATGAAGTCCTCTACTGGCACCTGATTCTGGTGCTAGAACGCGTCAGAGACTTGAAATGTAACTGATGCTTTGCTACAGACCTGACTGGCGACATTGAAGAACTCCAACACCTCATTGCGTAGATGTCGATATCGCGTCGCGTCACCGACGTGTATCTGTAGAGATACTCGGACCCTTTCAGCCAAGCGTAAGTATCCCTGCCGCAGGTTTTCTACCTGGTCCATAGACGTTGCAGGTGGGAATGGGAATTGCTGCCGGTGAGATGTGCTGCGGATGCCAAAGCTTGAAGGCGAAAAGGAATTGCCGCCTCGTGAGATGTGCTGCGGATGCCAAAGCTTGAAGGCGAAAAAGAATTGCCGCTGGTGAGATGTGCTGCAGATGCCAAAGGTTGAAGGCGAAAAGGAATTGCCGCTGGTGAGATGTGCTGCGGATGCCAAAGCCTGGAAGCGAAAATTTTAACCAGCCCTTCCGACTCTTTCCAGCTCTTTCCCCCACTTCATCCCACCTTACCACCCACCACCCACAAACTCCCAATCTTCGACTACCCTTCTATGACGATCGCCACGCGGGCTGGACGCTCTCGTAGACCCCCACTCAATAGAGACGAAGCCATGGTGCCGATCACCCAAAGACAGACGGAGCCTCGGCCGACAAATGCTCTTCCTGCATCCGGCGCCCTCAATACCGGTAGGTAACTGATTTATGTTGTCCGCAGGGCGATGAACGCTCATCCTCCTTCCTCCGCAGATCCCACCCTCAATAGTGGTAGGTATCTGATCTACCCACTGTTGTCCGCAACATAATCTTGCGTTAGGCAACACGATGAACGTCCAATCAGCGACATCAACGATCGAAAGTAGTAGGTGACCGAAACACATGCAGATCACCGCTTCTTAGTCTCGCAAAACGATATAGGTAGTGGTGCATTTCCAGATTCAGTTGCGGACGTCACTGTAAGAGAACCAGGAGCAAGTTGAGATACATTGATTCTTTTCGTGGGCAGCGAAACTTACCATCTCTGTTTTTAGATGTAATCGACCTCACTAGCACAGACGAATGCATGAACTGGGAACAAGAGGATGTCTCTGGAAGTGCGTGATCTTATGCAGCCGTCAACGCCAAGGCTGATCGGTAGCCTGTAGCCGATGCATCTGTGAATGAATTTAGGACTTTTGGAAGTAGGACCTTCAAACTTTGGAAAGCTAACTTACTCATGAGCTTCAATCCATAACGTCAGATTTGGGACCTGAGTTTGACATAATGTCAAGCTCGTCGGGTGATCGGATTATTACTGCGCCCGAGCAGACCGACGCCCAATTCCAGGAACTAATAGCTGCTGCCAATGGGCTGGGTATCGTCTATACCTCGCGTAAAGGTAAAGAAAAAGAAGTACGCGCCGTTTCTGAAAATGGGGAAGATACTGTCATTACCTCCCCCTGGCGCAAAGAAACCAAAACGCAACCTGGAACCGGGGAACATCCATCATCTTCTGGGCATCCCATAATCGAGGATGCAAATGATAACAAACTATCCGTCTTGATGGTCAGCACTCAATGCCCGAGGGGGACGAATAGCCATACCATGTTCACTGTAATGACACGTGATGCTGGAACCCCAGGGAGTCCCGTATATGTGGTTGATCTCTATGACGCACTCCAGAGCTCTCAGCAACTGGAATCCCGAGCTGTGAACATGGACATCAATGGCATGGATGAATCAGAAATTCAACTTGCCACGGCCGGCATTCCCGTATTCATGGATGACTCAAACAATTTTGGTCGTTCGTGGACTGGTTTTCGACCCTTGGGTTTCCTCAAGGAGTTGGACGTAGATTTTTTGATTAAGCCGGTACGCGAAAGCGAAGACAAGTCATCAATGATGGATCTTTACAACCAGGATCCCACTCTTGACCTATACATTCTCTATGTTTGGGAAGGGGTGAGTCTAGGAACCGATGATGAGGATGCGTCTTCTAATGTCTATTAGAAACCTAACGTACCATCAAGGTCGATGAAGTCTTCTACACCCCAAGCCATCGCGACGACATCAACTGCACCCGCCATTGTCAAAGATCTTGTGCAGCAGTATCACGATCTCTTCCAGAAGCTCGTCCTGAGGAAAAATGGCGAGAATGAAAGCGCATTTGCCTTGTTCATGTTTGTCAGAATTGTAACAGATGTGTGCGCGGCATTAGGGATCCCGTGCGGACGCCGCGTGGCCATTTTTACGAAATTTCAAGCAGGCAATGAACAAATTTGTATCGCGGACGTTGTTGAGGCTTTCAAAGATGGGACAACGGCATACAGGAGTCCCAATACATTCAAAAACTACCGTGGATTGAAGCTTAATGCGGAGGCGCTGTTGGAATATATGGAAAGGGAAGGAATGGTGACCTCCCCTCGGGATATCCGATACATAACCCGAGCGAGGCAATTGTTGTCAACCCCACTCGAGGAAGCCGCCCACTTGGTAGCTTCTTGGTACGGAAAAATTAAGAATTTTGACCAAGAAGTCAAACAGATGGCGCGTTTATGTAACTGGGGTTCCCAGTTGACGCTGGAAGAGGACGGTTGATTATGTACTTCGTTAGCAATTAGAAGAAAAAGAATGTAAAGCCACTGCTTACTTTTTGATGCTACCGTTTGCATGAAAAATTGACCGACCGTAGAAGGCCTTGTATACATTCAAAGAGATAATTACTGAGAACCAACCGCCGCTCGAGGCGAATGTCACAGAAAGATCTGGATGGATGAAAGGGCGACACGAACCGTCTAACCCTCTGGAAGAGACAGAGGACCCTCGGAAGCAACAAGCAACAGTCCCCAGTAGAACGACGTCGAACCGCCGCTCGAGGTTGGCGCGAATGTCACAGAGAGATCTGGATGAAAGGGCGACACGAGGTCTAACCCTCTGGAGAGACAAAGGTCTATCTCCTGTCTCCTGTTAGCTGCTGACCGCATCGCAGGGGTTGCTCGGCGGAACCGGTGAATCATGATGTCAGGGTCGCCACCGTAGACTCGCCGGATGCTTCGCTTCTCCTTTAACGGGACGACGCGAGGAGGGTAACGAGAATAGCCTAAGATTGATAGTGTTGAACGGTGAGGTCAAGAATAGGTGCATGGCTCACCACCAGTGAGGTTGTGAGGTTGACGAAGAGCAGGGAGCGATGGAATGTCTCATGTTCCATGATGAGCAACTTGAAAGATGGATCTGGATGAAAGGGCGACACGAGGTCTAACCCTCTGGAGAGACAAAGGTAGGTCTATCTCCTTAGGCGAGCACGCGCAACGAGAAATGCCTAACATTCATAGCGTTGGACGGTGACGGTGTGACAGAATGAAGAAGTGTCTCACCATATATTGTCTTTGATGAAAGGACTCGGATGGCAGGCAGGGAGCGATAGAATGTCCAGCTCATGTTTCATGACGAAGTTCAACTTCCAAGTCGTCGACTTCCCAAATTGGAAACAAACCCAAATTGGGAAATACCCCGAGCCGTTGAGCTCCCAAGTCTCACATTCTGCTCTCTACTTCTCGCTTTCTCTGTCGCTCTAATTCCTCATTGACACGTTGCCCTCAAGAGGTAAGTTTTCCAAAAAAAGGTTGCATTTTGAAGTCAGCCAACGGATCTTTGACACAGATACCAAAGACACAGTATGGAACTTTTGAGTTAGACAGTTGTCGCTCACGTAGGTTAGACCTCGAGTCGCCTGTTCATGTGCAAGTTTCAGCGCCACCATCGCGTTTAAGGGTTATCATCGCCATCTCTGCCAAACGACCCTACGGCCTCAACGACAACAGGAAAAAGTGTTGAAACTAGGGGTAACAAGTCCCTAGCGAGCAGCGCAGTCTAGTACATAGAATGTACTACTTACCGAGTGTGGTGTGGAGTAGTTAAGAGCTTACTGGAGCTGGGGCTCAACAGTAGACAGTAGAGAGGATAATAGGATAAGGATTGACGCTACTAGAGTACAGTTTATATACTACTAAACTACAAATAAGTACAAAGAGTCTTATCAGTATGAGTCAAAGGTATTTGACTCATAAGGCGTCATTCCACAGCAATACACAGCTATTGTACAGCAATGCATAGCTTTGCGCAGCACTTGACTCATCAATTATATTGACTGACTCATCACATTATCAATCTTCAATGTGATAGGTCGATAACCATAACGTATATATGTCTTCTATTCTCATGTCAACATATATTCACATCATCAATAGTTCCACTATTATGATTGGATGATCTCATGAGAATATCGCTAGGATATTCTCATGTCAGAATATGTTCTCATCATCAATCATCCACTATTATGATTGGTAGATGAGTATGAGAATATGTCAAATATATTCTCATGTCAATATATTATCTCACACTCAATCATCCACTATTATGATTGGTTGAGAGACGAGTAAGTAACTGAGCGTTATTACATTAGTTAGTGTAAACTAATGATATCACTTATATTTACTATATACTGTATGTATATCGTATATTTATAAGTTCAACAAAAAGTGCGTTCTGCGGATGGCGTGCGGGCGTCGTGCTTTGTGAGGCATAGAGAGTGGCAATGCGGATTTTTTGGAGTTAGACAGTTGTCGCTCACGTAGGTTAGACCTCGAGTCACCTGCTCGCCCACGTTGGTGGCCGCTACGGGTCGCCCGCCCAATCACGTTGGTTTCAGACGTACGTTGGCCGCTACGGGGGCGTCGCCCGCGCAATCTCGAATGTTGGTCCTTAGGAATTCTATCGGGCACTGACAATCTGGGAGGAGGCAGCCTGTATTGTGCAACGACCGCATCCTCGACCATTAACTAATCTATAAACGTACGTGTGTTTTTATTGCGTGTTCAAGCTCTGTTAAAATCATCTCCAACAATCATTTGCGCATGCCACCACATGTCAAACTCTGTACAGACTTCCTTTCCTTCAGCATCCAATTGGCCGGGTTGGACCAGAAGGCGGGCTATTTCTTTGTTGATGTGGACATAGACCGTATTTGTACAAACGGAAAATCTGACGGTGTCTTCATCACCGATAAATGAGCGGTAATCCAAGCGGATCTGTTATGTTGTGAATATGGTTGACGTGAATAAAATTCTTTTCCCGTACATGGATAAACTCATCCTCCCAATTTAGTTTTAATGAGCACCCCGTAACCACCTGATGAAAGAGCCTTGCTCGTAGACCACGGTCGAGTCGGGCTTTCGTGTATTCCTGCGAAGTTATAAGGCTATCTTTCATGTCGCGAGGGTGCCCGATTCCTTCGATCCAACGCATAAAGCGCATGATGAACAGGCGGCAAAGGTTGTAAGTCGTGGGATTGTCGACATTTGTAATGTTTGTAACGTGCCAACGAATTAGGGAAATGACGTCTCCAGGACTTTCAATGCGACGATTATATAGAGTCGCGAGGAAACGTTGGAGGTACCGAGGCTCGTCCCATGGCGCAAGTGGATGCTAGTCAACGTGAGACAGATCAACTTGGTTTGGACTATGAACTTACCTTTAGAAAGGGACCGGGTGGGATGCAATTGAAACCTGCTTTGAACTCTTGGAAGTTTGGATGCTTCCAAGGGTCACGGTCGCCAATGAGTTCGTACGCAAGCATTTGCTTCTGCATTTTCCGGTGTACTTCGACTGGGCGTGGTTGCGTCAAATGGTTTGCCTGAAAGAAATCAGGTGTGTTCTGGTTTATCGGTCAATGTGACACTTACAGGGAGTTCAATATTCGAGGCCAGGAAATGTAACCAAGCTTTTGACATGTCGGTCTGTTTGATCTCACCAACGGGTAAGTTAAGAATTTGTTCTACCTTGTTCAAAAGGTCTTCATCGTGTATCATAGCCCTCGCAAAGTCAATGTCAAATTCGAATTCTTCCAACCGATTTATGGTGACGGCAAGAATGATGAAGGGTGAGATCGGATCGGGACCAATAGCGAGGTGTGTAGTGAAAAGCGCAGCAATCTGCCCTTCAACCCGGTAGTCCATAGCTTGGTTAACTATATCAAGTTCCGGGTTGCGAGACAAGTGAAGCCTATGGTATCCCTTGTTCGTGCTGGGAATCCACCTGTGGGACTTTGTAGATTGTTGTAGCACTGATTGATATACAGTACGGACAAGGCCAGTTCCGGAGGTGTCAGCTCCAAGGCCATCTCTGGAGGCGTCAGCCCTTAACAGCGTTTAGAGCATAAAATCGGGTAGACATGATAACGCTCTTACAAGAAGAAATCCGGGAACGGTTTAAATAAGGAATCAAGGGTGTTGATATCCTTAGCAGTCACGCCTAAATCGTTGTCATTTTCTGGTACGGGTTTTTGCTGGGCAAGCGCATCGATTATGCTAATAAGGAATGTGGCCAGTTCGGCGGCTTTTGGCCCCTTCAGGTACGGTGTCGTTGCCTGTGATACTTGCCGTTTTATCTGAATGGAGGTTTGCCATTGACGGATTGAAGACTCGGGGAGGCGATCATCGAGTGTGGGCCTCCATACAACAGGTGGAGGGGTGGGAGAACGGTTATTGTGGCTTGAGCATTCAGTAGATGGGCTGTCGGGTTTAAAGAGCGGCTGAGCTGCGGCAGCCTGAGATGACGACGCAGAAGGAAATGATGGGAGGGGAGGTTGAGACTGAGCAGGCCCGCTATCCAAACGAACACGGCGAACGGGCCGAGGATGAACAATAACTGGAGGTAAGTAGCGCTTGCGGGTAACAGGAGATGGTTGAAACTAACAAAACGGTCAGGAGAAAAGGGAGGTGCAGACACGGTCAAACTTACTTCATCGTCATCGCCGCTAGCCTCTCCGTCATTAATGTGACACTCAACTATGCAGGAATTGGCTTGGTAGAGATCGTTCTCGCCTCCAAACCTGAGCCAGTTGTGGAAAGGAGATACCACTCGCCATGGCCAACAGGGATGGTGGGTTGGGTCACTTGATTCTGGTAGTGGCCCCTGGAGGTTCTTTTTACGGGGAGCTGATTTGAGCAGATAGATTCAGCCTTGCTTGGATGACGAAAGTACAATGGAATAACTGACCGACAAAAAACACACCGTAGCCTTCCTCGATTGGGTCGGGCCATGCTATGGCCTGCAAATACTGAAAGGTAAAAGCATACTGGGGAGGCGTCGACGGGGTATAATTGCTGATTCCCGTTTTATTGGTGCGCGCGGCTTGACAGACGGACCATGAAAGGTTGAAGTAGGGATGCTGCTGTAAGGGAGCAGGGCGTTCAATAGTAATGTTATGTGCCTGGAGATGGTGAGTAATGGATTCATCCAGTGCTTCCCATATGATTTCTGACTGGGCTGGTTCTGTAACAGGGATGACAAGGTTCCATTTCGCAAGCTGCGGAAGTAACTGATCACGTTGGATGTCAGTAAGGCGGAACATATTTGGAGGACCGGGACTGTCCGAGTTGGCGGGATTCTAAATGGTTAGATTGGTAAGTACAACTGATTTCGAGAAGTAAGGATTGATGGATTACCGCGAAAGGTATCATGGCGCATTTAAGTTTGGATGGCAAGGGCGTTGCTGTCTTTTTGCCCTTTCTTGAAGGGATGCCAGTGGTCGGGCCAGGTGTTGGACCCTGGCTTGAGTTGTAGGCAAAACCGGCGCGGCGGGTCCGAGAGGCAGAAGCTTGACGCTGCTGAGATGCAGATTGCGATGATGCCACAGGGGCGACAAAGGAAGGGCTGTACGTCCCAACTGTGCGTACCGCGGCGAGTGGTGTTGGGATTCCAGCCGTGACACCTGTGGCTAGCGCAGGCAGAGAAGTCTCGAGTTGGGCTGGAGTGACACGGCCAGGCGTAGCGTGGGTACCTGAAATTCGGGGGGGAGGAGCAACGCTTATAGATGAACAAAAGGTGAGTTTGCTGTCCAGAAAGAAAGAGAATTATGGACTGACTCTGGTATGTCCCGTATATGCTGAAGATAAGGTGCGCCACAGGCGCAGGGAGTTTGTAAGCTCATCGTTGTGGATGGTGATAACTGTAAGTATTAATTATTCATATGAAGGAATGTTGTTGTATTAATCGTTACCAAAGGAATGAAGCCTCCACATCCAGTGGCTTCACAGGACGCACGGGCTACGGCTGACACGCTCGATGCATTAGGAGCGAGTTGAATTGCCGGTCGGGTGATATAATGCTGCCAGTAAGGGTGGCCGCAACCGCAAAGCTCCGTAGCATTGACTGGCTCACAACGTTGAACAAGGAACTAAACAAGATGAGAAGGTGTTCCCATAGACTGGGAAGCATAGAAAACGCTTACTTGTCCAAAGGTGGCACCGGCGCACACTGTCGTGCATTGTGTGCAACGATCGCGAGGGACGAGAGGAAACAGCTCTGCGACAGAGCTACTTATGGGCATGACGAGCAAAGGAGGAAGAGAGGGGGGAAGAAGGGAATTTTTTTCTTTGTTTGTGACGGCGCTACTCCGTTTTAGTTTTGCCGCCATACTCACATGGCTGGGGGATGTCAGGTGGGCTTTGCTAAGTATTATTTTTCTGGTAAAGATTTACAACGAGCACAGTGAATATGGATTTGTCGATATACAAGGTCTTACCGCCGACCGCCAGCTCACTGGGTGACCCTCAGTGTCCAGACCTTCCTCAACATGCACCTGCGGGGGAGTGACCTGAAGGCCCACGATGATGGAAAGGCCACGACGGGCATGCAGGATTGACATGCACAATGAAGCACGGCGGGGCATCATAGGTCACGACGGATCACGCCGATCATGGCGGATCACGGCGGATCACGGTAGATCACGATGATAAATATATGTAAATAGATATTGTCCGATACGGACCGTCATATGATTTGCTGTTCGAGCGTCATGCGGTCAGCAACGGGGACCCTGGGAACCAATGCCAAGTTGGGTTTGATGAGTTTGCAGATAAGATCATATGCCGCCCGATGTTGTTCAATTGAGTTCTTCTCGTTCCGTATGTCTTTCCACGTCTTGTAGTAGCTCTTGATATGTTCGGGTAGCTGAATGATAAAGGTTAAAAACTCCCAACAATGTCACTATGAGCTGCTGTACTAATCACCTTGTAGAAGATTGTCTTCCCATCGCAATGCTCGGCCCATCTTGATGCCATCGCAACCCAATTCAGCTGGCGGTTTGTTCCCGTTGCCGAGAACGGGCCATTTGACATGGACATCAGCAGCCGGAAGAGAGCACGTTCGGCAGGAGTATGAACTGGCAGTATTGCAATCTGGGTTTGCTGTTGCTTTGCAAGGTCAGCATGCTTGATTTTCTCGCCAGCCACAAATTGATCCGAGTGCTGATGCATTCCAAGCGTCACTTGAGATGCGCGAGGGAGAGGGAGAATGCCGAAAGTTTCCTGAGACTGCTTATAGTCGTTGCCATTCAGCCAGCCAATGGCCGATGGCTCGTTTGGCTCCATGAAGACACATCGCGTCGAATCAATGAGCTTGGCGATCTGATTGCGTTGCCAGATATCAAATGATCCTTGATAAGGTTTTCCGGTGCGATTTTTCGTCCCAACCTGATCACGATAATTGATGATCAATATCTGAACATGCAATTTCACTCACAGTTAGATTATGGCACAAACAGTAGTCGCGCAGGAGGTTGACAGCAAACCTTGGCGACACATTGTATGACCCAAACCGTTTCACGATGTTCATATGGATCCCACCTTCAATGCTGTTTGTGCCTTGGATACAGCGATAAACAGGTAGCCCATTTTTATCGTCTCGAACAAATGTATAAAGTTTGATGCCCACCGGGTCTGAATAGTAACCGAGACGGACATTATGAAGTATGTTCTGTGCCGTTCGGAAAGATGCTCGGTTGAATAACGGCTGATTCGTGTTGGCGTCTTTAAGTGGACCAAAGGAGCGGAAGACTTGGGCAACACGTGGGTAAAGCACACCGGCACATGGTACAAATCGTTTGACTCGTTTCCACACCCACTCAGGTTTCCATAGAACCATCTGATCCCACGTTACATTCCTTTCCTGTAGCACTGCTTCGATGGCTGCCTTATCAACCGGGTCAGGAACAAATAGTGCATCACGTAATGCACGAGCAAATGGCCGGCGAAGACCGTGGCTTAGCGGGATCTTGAACTGGTTCATAAGGTGCCAGATATCGCCCAAAACCCGTGAGCGAATCTCAGTGTCTTCATATAACGTTAACAGTGATTCTGAAGATCCAATAGACTGAGCAGTAAGGTTTTCCGCAAGCAATGCTGCGGCAGGGTCTGGGATACACTCTTCAATTGATTGCTCACCCTCAGCATCATACGATGTTGATGCGGACAAGTCCAAGTCCTGGTCGGGGTGGTCAGGTGAGTCAACAAAGGCTGAAGGCGAATCGCATGACTCTGAGTTGGCAGTGGCAGATGGATCTGAGTATGGATCGTAATTTGACCTGTATGGATGAGGCGGGAGCGGGCTCTTTTGGATGTTTTCATGGAGCTGCATGGATGAAATGGAAGTGACCTCAAGATCTTTGACATGGCAGAGAAGAGCAAATGGGAATGATGTTGCTAGTGTAGTGATCGGGACCTCTAGGTGGGACTTTGAGAGTTCTGGGCATATCAAGTATGCTGGCTGGAGAATGGACGTAATGTCAACAAGGACCCGTGTCTTTGTTATGTTAACCCCATTAAATTCAATTCCACGTCCTGTGGAGATGAATCCAACCGCAACAGTTGTGGAGCGGTCACGTGAGAGTAGCTTGACCGGAGTACCAGCAGCTGTCATAGGCGAAACTGGTTCATGGGCAGGGAGGGCAATCAGAGCATCACGAAGAGCCCAGGAAGCATAGACATCAAGGATGGCATACCTGACCTGGGCATCAGACAGTATCTCGTCATCCCAGGCAGTGCTAACTCGGATGGATTCATCCTTTGGCAAGTAACGGTGAAGGACGGTGCTGGTGAGGTCACTGAGACTGACATTTGCTCGGCTAGTCAAATGGCGCTGCTGAGTGAGAGTGCCAAGTTCAACTGCGCCAGTGAATGGTACATCATTTGATGAAAATCCACAATCATTGAAGAGGCGAGTCATATCATGTTTCACATGAACACCAAATTTTCGGATACGTGGGCTACGGAGAAGGACCAGTAATGCAGGTGGTGGGCAGAGATAGCCACTGCCTGATGAAACAAACTTTGAGAGCTTCACGTTTGTAGTCAATATGCGGCTAGATATCAAAATAAGGGCCGCCAAACTTACCCGTATCAGATATATGCAGTGGGAAAATGCTATTGTGACCAAGGCAATCCGTCCCTGTATCCCTTCTGTACGATTGACTGACCACTCCATATCCATGGCTATGTCAATGAATTGGTCTGCGGGAAGCATGTCAAGCTGTTGCAAGATGATGTTGAGTCGAGTCGAGATTTGGTACGCTGACTCAAGAATGGTGGTGGTCCACTCCGCAGGTACCTCGAGGCATTCCATGGATGTTGAAAGTGGAACTGGTTTGACGTCTTGCAAGAGTGATGGGAAAACTCGCTCGAGCTCGTTCTTGTCGGCATGTACATTATCGGTGAAAACAAGCCCAACATCTTCATGCCCATATTCACGTAGTGAATGTGGAATAGTTGCAAGTGCTGGCATGAACTGGGCTCTGAAATACCATTATAGCAACGTGCAAGGCATTCAACTGAGATACGTACCTTGAAGCTGTGGTCGATTGTCAGTATCCGGCATGACAACATTGCCATGCGCTGATCAATTTCCTGTGCATGTTTCTCCATGATAATGTTGTAAAGACCTGCAAAATACCGACCAGATGGTACATATCCAGCATATCCAGCCCGGTCATCCCATGATCCAAACCTATGATGCTTTGGGAGGAGACCTGACAATATGGGGTCCTTCCTTGCCCTGACTAGCTCATAGTATTGCAACATGAGCTGCTCATAGTGACGGATATGAAGAGTTCGGATCATCTCCGCAAATGGGGTTGGGCCAATTCCACGTTGAAAGCATGATCGCAGAAGTGCTATCAGACGGTCCGTCACCCCACATCGATACGTGAGGTGGAACGGGAACTGGGCTGCGACAGCAGGAGGCAGTACCTCCATGATTGGAGGTGCCCAGCTTTGATATGTCTTCCGACACTCTGAAAGGCCACAGTAGTACCGGTAGCCGACAATATAAAGTGTATAGTCAATGTCGACAACCCGCCGAGGAGCCCGGGGCCAGCTGTGAAGACGGAGCATGACTGCGCTGCCGTTGTCGTTTGTCCTCTTGGCTGCCTTGCATGCAGGGCAGGGGATCCGGTTGAATAGATGCGGCAGCCATAGGAAGTAGTGAGGCTCGTAGAAGAGCCTCGGTGAGAGGTGGTTTGCACGGGCAGCAGTGAAGAGGGGATTCTTCGGTGGAAGCAGGAACTGCCCTCTGTCGTATGCCGATGGTCTGTGTGACTCGTTCCGATTCATCTCAGCACGTAGGGACTCGCACAGGTCCCGGTAATTGCTGAGGAGCCAAAGCGGCATCGATGAGCGTGGCACGGGGGGCGAGTCCTCTCTGTGCACCGTCGTATGTTCATTGGCTGGTCCACTGTCTTGGCTTTCAGGCATGGCATGTGAGCCATTGTCGTCGTCGTCGTCATCAGGTGCAGACGCAAGGTCGTCCGGGTGGGAATCCTCAGCTGAGAAGCCAAGGAGTTCGTCGAGGTCGTCTACCATGTATTGGTCGTTGTCGCTGCCGAGAGCATCAATTTCAGGTGGAGGGACATGCAGCGGTGGTTGCGAAAGGTCCGCCGGGGTGAGCTTCCCCGCCACTGGTGCCCGTTTCATGGCCACATCCTCAAGATTTGCCGCTTCCTCAGCGGCTCTGCATACGGCCACGAGTGGTGAGTCTGGGACTTCAATTATAGGAGGTGCATCTTGCGCAGCCTCAATCCTGGCCGGGAATTGGCTCTGAGTTGGAGGAGGACAAGGCAGGTCTGCGAATGGCGTTATTTCAGTCCAGTCCGGAATGAGAACGTGAGGACGTACCGGCTCCCACATTTCCCGGATTTCTCAAGCCAGTTTCTTGCCCTGGTTCAGTGGATGGTGTTGGTGTTGGGCATTCCGAGGCTTAACAAGGGGAGGCTGGTGAGCAGGAACCCGGAGAACAATGGAATGCACAACTCACACTCTGGAGGACATGTAGTCGGGGCCCCATCGCCAACGCTCGAAAACGACCCCTTTTCCCCACTAGTAGTAGCCTGTACCTTTGGACGGGTGAGCTTGAAGAAGGCTGGATGCCATCCGATGCTTTAGCTTGGTGTCTTACGGATCACGGAGTGAAACACTTACCAGTCAGCTCCGTCTGACGTGTTTGAGTCTTGCCTGATCCCAATTCCACGCGAGAATCGGCGTCCTGTTGAGTGTTCGCGCTTGATGCGGCAGGCGCAGACTCGGATCCCTGGCAGCAGCCGGAGGCAACAACCGGCACTGTCCAAATGCGCTCGTCAGTGGTCGGTGGACAGTGAAAAGTACATACCATCAATAACGACCGGATTGGCCGGGCTGGCTTCTGGCAGTGCCCCGGTCAAGGGTTCTTGAGCCCCTGAGCCTATGATCAGCCAAGCCACGCGTGACAGAACCCAAACACTCACCTTGGACACCACCGGTTCTCAATGAAGCCTGAGCAGTGCGAGCGCGAGCAGTGGGTGCCGGCTGAGTTTTCCGCGGTCGTCCCACTGGATTTCCCCTCATCCCGGCATCTGGCTTATTTTTGGAGCCTCGTGGCCGGCCAACGGGGCGTTTGGTGGTGTTCTCGGGTGGTTTCTCCATTTGGGGCATTGTAAGTGCGCTCTATCCCAATTCTTGCGAGTTCTTGCTCACGATTGTCAACAGCGATGGCGACGGATGTAATCCGAACGTGGTAGGTAGGTCGCGCGTTCCAAAAGCGGACGCCAGCCTAAAATGGCAGGTCAGTTGAAACTCAGTTAGGTCCTATCCGCGCTACACCTATAGTTAGACAGCCGGAGACTGGGCTCTCAGCTGGTGCGTCTTTCGAGACGTAAGAATGTAGGGCGGGGCGTCCTTGTGACTATCTGTGGTCCATAGGTGCGTTGTCGGAAGGTGATTCGTCAGTAGGCGTGTGTCCGTGTGCCTGTATCGGCTTTGAGCGAGGAGCTATGCTGCGTCGAGCAAGTCCGCCGGTCCGCGTGTGTAATGGTATATGCGTGGGCGATGGGGGATGTCGGGTGATATGTCCGGAAGGTTCCTGCATATGAGCGAGAGGCGGGCGTTGGTATCGAGAGCCTAGCTAGAAGTCGAGAGATAGTGTAGAAGCGTCGTCGTCGATGTCGAGAGGATTGCCAAGAAGTTGACAAGTCGTGGAGAACGTCGTGCTTATTGATAAGACTTGCTGTCGAGTCCGTTGGGCTAGTGGACCTTTAGGGACGTCGTCTGTGAGTACTTCTCCGGTCAGCGCGGTCCAGGTCTCATCACCGTAATGACATTCAGGCGCGGACTCGGCACGCTCAACTAGGGCAGTCTCGACTGGTGTTGGGGTTCAGACTGGGTCATACTCTTGGGAGGAGTCAGACCATCACATGACGATCGACTTTGCCGAATCCTTTTTCCACGGCATCGTTTGTGACGCGCGTTACATCCAGTATTTCCTCTCGACCACGACATACTCAAGTCATTGAGCAGTACTATTAGGTAAACAGAATTTGGGTCACAAGTATAAATGTAAAACTGACTTGCTTGGTCCTGGTTTACTATAGTCAGCATGTCATACCCGTCTCAGGCTATGGGATCATTTCAAGGGGCCCACAATTTCTCCATAACAGGTTCCCAATTTACAGAGGTTGCCCCACTAAATATTGTCTATTTTATGACATGACAATGACCTTAGCCCATACTAGATAACTATCATTAACAATCATTCAGCCACTGCTGAGACACTACCACCTTTACCACACCTTAAGCATTCCAGTACATTCTTCATGGGTAGAGATGAATATTTGCAAAGGCTGAAGGAATATTTTAGCTCTGCTGAAGGCAAGAGGAAGTCATTCCTTTTGTATGGTCTAGGGGGTATTGGTAAAACTCAGATATGCTTGAAATTCATTGAAGAAAATCTAGATTTGTGAGTATTTGCATGATCTAATATTTAACAAAGATGAATCAGGTGTCCAAGGTTTTCTGACATATACTGGCTTAATGCTTCTTCAGAGGCTACTCTTGAACTTGGACTAAAGCAGATAGCCATGGCCAACAATGTCCAACAAGGAGGATGTTCCTCAGCTGCATCTGCTCTCAAATGGATTTCTGAGAAATGCAAGTGGCTTATGGTGTATGATAATGCAAATGGTCATTATTCAGTGGTTGAAAAGTTTCTTCCACCTGGGAATGGAGGAAATATTTTGATAACAAGCAGGAATGTGGAATTGAAGAGGCTCACAGTGGTTGCAAAGAATGTGGTTGATATGTCAGATGGTGAAGCTGTGTCTTTACTTTTGAAATCTGCTATGCTTGATGGGGCATCTGACCATATTAAAAATATGGCCACAGAAGTTGTGTCAGAAGTAGGTGGAATCCCACTTGCTGTTGACCAAGCAGGATCATTCATCCAAAGTTTTGGATGTAGCATTAATGATTATTTGGAACTATTCAGGGGGCATAAGAATCAATTGATGTCAAGGAAGGATTTCACAGGTGCATCTGGATATGGAACATCTACATATGGGACATGGGACATTTCAATGGAACAAATTGAGAACATGGCTGCAAAAGGAATTAACCAGGAGGCACAAGCAGCACAAAGTGCAATCAGGCTATTGAGAACCTTTGCTTTTTTAAATCATGAGAGCATACCTGAAGAGTTATTCAAGAATGCAGCAGAGAATTATGTGCAAAGAGATCTCATAGAGGAGGCACAGCTCAATTTACCATTGTCAGTAACACTGTTGGATTATCAGACCTTGCTTTTGAACAAAGAAGGAGAATGGGACAGGATGCAGCTCCTGGATGGAATCAAAGTTTTACTGTCATTTTCCTTAATCAAAGTTATGGATCGTCTATATTCAATGCATCCATTGGTAAATGAGTGGAGCAGATACATCATACCCAAGACAGAGATTGCTGATCAATATCATAGAGTAAGGGCACTGTTATCATGTTCAATAGTTCTTGATTGGGAAGTTGATAACTATGCTTTCTGCAAATGTCTTGCACCACATATTAGGACAAACTCTTTGCATGAATTGGAATTAAAGTTGGAAAGCAGGTATTATGATGATGAGTATGAAAGATTTGCACTTGCCTTTGATCATGTGGGTAGCTGGGATGAAGGAGAGAAACTGTTACTTGTTTCAGTTGAACAGAGGAAGACAAAACTTGGATCAGACCACCTAGAAACTCTCATCACTATGCACAATTTAGCATTAGCATATGGGAAGCTGGGGAGGTGGGATGAGGCAGAGGAGCTGCAGCTAGAGGTGATGAAAGCAGAAAAAGCAAAGCTTGGACCAGACCACCAACATACCCTCAATGGCATGCACAGTTTGGCATTGACTTACTGGAATCAGGGGAGGTGGGATGAAGCTGAGAAGCTGGAGGTGGAGGTGATGAACATAAGAAAAGCACAGCTTGGATCAGATCATCCATATACTCTCCACACCATGAACAGTTTGGCATCAACATATACCTTTCAGGGAAGGTGGGATGAGGCAGAGAAGCTGAAGGTAGAGGTACTGAATGCAAGAAAAGCAAAGTTAGGACCAGATCATCCAGATACTCTCAACACCATGCACAATTTGATTTCAACATACTTGGATTTGGAAAGGTGGGATGAGGCAGAGAAGATGGGGGTAGAGGTGATGAATGCAAGAAAAGCAAAGCTTGGGCCAGACCATCCAGACACTCTCATCACCATGCGAAATTTGGCATCAACTTACTGGGTTCAAGGAAGGTTGTCTGAGGCAGAGAAGCTGGGGGTAGAGGTGATGAATGCAAGTAAAATAAAACTTGGACCAGATCACCCACATACTTTGACTACAATGGCCACTGTAGCTGTGACATATAGAAGTCAGGGAAGGTGGGATGAAGCAGAATCCTTGCTGTCTCATGCTGTTCAGACCATGCAAATTGTTATGGGATCTCAACATCATCTTACACTGTATTACACTAAAGAGCTTGACAAACTTGTTGAGGCAAAGCAGCTTGAAGAACAAGGTCAACTTGAACTTGAAAGTATGGCACCTCCAGTATGTCATGCATTCTTCAAATTTTAATTTATTGATGTCTCATGTTTTATTTAATGTAGCCCTCACCTTCTATTGAGCAACCAAAGCAGCTTGAAGAACAGGGTCAACTTGAAAATATGGTACTTCCAGTATGTCATGCATTCTTCAAATTTTAATTTATTGATGTCTCATATCTTATTTAATGTAGCCCTCACCTTCTATTGAGCAACCACTGGCACACATTGCAGTGCAACAAAAGCCCACATTTGTGAAAAGGGTTAAAGGAATGTGGGAAAAGATGAAGCATTGAATCTATGCACATATTTCAATATACTGCTCAGGAGTCAGAGTTTATGTTTGGAATGAATTTCATGATCTTGATTTTCAAAACTAGAAGTAATTCCATGTAAATGATGAGTAATCTAGCAGACTGTTTTCATGCCTCCCATATCACTAGACAACTCATTGGCGGAATCAACAAGTCCGACCTTGACAACTCAAACCTCAGTTCGAAAATTAATCTAATCTTCATATGTCAAATACATGAATCATAAACCTCCACCATCTAGAATATACTCAATCGCCGACTGCACATTACCTCCTGTCGCCAAAAGCGCTCTAACATTCTGCGACGCACTGGTGAACCCCATATCCTGTAATTGCTAGATACGTGTAACCGTCAGCTCCCTCCCGTTGCTAACAACAAAACCCGCAACTCACCTGTAGTTGAACTTGAAACCGTTCTTCGGGTGGTCGAGCGTCGGCAGGAGGTGCTGATGCCGCTGGCGGTGGTGGTGATCCGCCGAAACCACCGAAACCACCGCCACCGAACGGACCCATCGCCAACAATTGTTGCATCAATGCGGGGTCCATCATCCCAAAAGGTGAGCCGGAGCCGGCGCCCGGTAGTCTCGAACCAGCTTGATTAGCAGGAGCAGTGCCGGGGCTGGTGGTGTTTGGTGTCGCACCGGGCACTGACGGATTTTGTTGTGCTGGAGGCGAGGTAGCTGAAGGCATGCCGGGTGCTTGGAACGGGAGAGGAGGCATGGCCATAGGTCCACCGTACGGGTTGGAGAGGGGATTAAAGCCAGCCTGGCGGAGCGTGTTCGCCATCTGCATCATTTGTTGTAAACGTTCAGGGTTTGACCTGCGAGTCAGGTTCATGAATATCTACTTATATGAAGGTGAGGAGAGGGATACGAACATCATTTCTCTGAATTGCGGACTTTGGAAAGCGGCTCTGACTTGAGGTCCAAGGGCGGCGAGCTGGGGGTTTGAAGCGATGACTTGGTCTAGGATTGCGGGGTCGGCGAGCAGGCTAGACATTTGTTGGTAGAATTGCGGAGTGTTCATCATTGATTGGAACTATGGACAGGTGAGTAACTCTAAGAGAACGGTGTATATATATGCGCACCATGTTTGGGTCGTTTGTGTTGAGCCCAAATTCTTGAAACGGGTTCACGCCAGCCATGGCTCCAAATCCTAGGTGGCTGTTGAGCAGCGTAAGAGGATCGTGCGGGTTCTGCCCGGCTTGCATAGTAGGAAGTTGTTGTGGTGTCGAAGAAGGGGCACCAGAATCCCCGGAACGCGAAACACCCTTCACCATATGTATCGTGTGCGCCGACTGGATTTTGTACATAGATAAGTGGTCCTCATCCTAAGATTCATTCAACTCAGTGTGGCGCTGTGGAGAGAGAGCGGAGCAGCCAACCTTGAGCACGCGACCTTCGATTCGACGATATTTAGCTTATCGACCAGAGACATGGATCGAAAGGCAGATAAAGCACCTGAATAAATCAACCTCTGCCTTTCAGCTTCAACATTTGATTGGGCGGCGATGAGTTGCTTGAGTTCTAGGACGGTCTTATCGGTAGATATTGCAATTTGGAGTTTGAGTTCGCTTGGACCTAGGTGGGGTTTAGTTTTTGGATAAGGAATAGGAAGACGATTGGTACCTTTGATGTTTATCGTGATCTCTTGCGAGCTAGCTTCATTTGCCATGGTGGTCAGTGCGAAGGAACCGGCTATTTGCGCTTATTGTGCAATTCCTTCTCGATGATATCAGCCGATCCCGATCGTGCCGTGTGGCGCAGCGAGTAATCGTCTACTTCAAATGTAGCCTTGAATTGTAATCGTTCAAACATTTATCAGTTACCAACTGTTACCAACGACCCTGGCCCGGGGTAGGCGCGCTGACGAATTCATTGTTGTGGGAAGTTTGCCGCTTTTTCGGACACAGCCTCGCTGAGCGCTGGCCAAACCCCCCGACCGACTCTCTTGGCATCACATATTCACAGCCATCATGTTCTAACTTCTTCATGGCAACCACCAACATGGACCAGTGAGTAATTCTTCTCTACCAATGACGATTTGGAACTTAGCGCCCGAGAAGATTGTGGCATTTAACAGGTATTAGCGTCAATCACTACGTCATGACTAGTACAATTCTCAGGCTACCACAGCTATCCGAATCCAAGGGCTACGCTTGATGCGTCCCGAGAAGTCCTGGAGGCCTATCCTTACAGTAGAAGTAGATAAACACCATTCGTACGAGTTTTCCATGGGATGCGACGGCCAGAATCCCAACCATAAAGATATTTTTCGCTTGTGCGTCTTTGTCCTTTCGTCATTTCTTGGGCGCTGACTTGTATTAGTCACAATGCAACTATGACCTCCGTTATGGAGGTGAAGATCTGGCGTATATCGCAGACGAAAAAGAAGGGAAAGAGGCGTAGCCTGGTTGCCACTGCTTCACACTCGTTGGGAGACTTGTTGAAAAGACAGGAGTTGGAACGCAGTGAGCTTTTTTTCGTCTTTATGCTAATGGTGCCATGCTTAAACTTGTCGCGCGAAGAATTGGAAATCCGGTTGCAATGCCAACGTGCCATGTCAACGAAAGGCAAACCACAGAACGGCGCTCTTCTACATGTCCAACTCCGCCCACCTGATTCAACCTCACAATTCCCGGACCTGGACGAGCAAGAATTATCCGAAAACGACTCTAGGCATGCCACCCCTGAACCCGGATACTTTACCGATCCTTGCAGCAGTGAGCATATACCTGCATTCATTAACAACTGATGCTCATTCCTTGCCAGGCTCAGATTCCTCCGACACCCTTAATGATCCCCCTTCACCAACCTCTCCAATACCTCAAATGGCTCAGTCCAGCTTACGCAGGCGCCGGATACGTGGATACACCATCTTTTCCGACGAAGAACCCTTCTCTGAAGACTACACCTCTGATGAACCCGATGAACCAATCAAAACATCCCTCATGGATATATGCAACGACGATCAAGAAAACATCGACAACAAATCATCAGGACACTCTGAAATCCTTGCCATATACACACGCGAAATCCAACTACCCGATACTCCATGGTTCGCGGCGTCTGATCTTCCTCAATATATCGCTGAAGAAGTCAAGGTCCTACCCTCTCTACACTTGACCGAACAAATCCTCGCCTCCTTCACCGTATACCAAGAAATGAAAGAAGCCGTACTAGACTCCCACTTTGAAAAAGTCTTTCACCGACTTCAACAAGAATGGACCTACGTCGGTGGACTCGTAAGCCTTTTTTTCTCCTCTCCTCATCTCTCTTCTAAGCATCGTTACTTAGCTCGTCGCCCTCGCCGCGTACGTCAAAACTCCCATTCCCTTGACCCTAATTCCAAATATAGTGCTGACGTAACCATTAGCCTTAATACCGGAGCCTTTTCGCTCTCCATCAACTCCATCCTTGCCACTGACCCATGGTGCAGACACGCCGTAGCCGCCAGCTGCATCGCAACCGGCCTCGGCATCGCATGCGACACATGGTTCCTATTCCGGTACAACTGGGCTGACCTCCAAACCTTTATAGTAACGTTCTCTTCCAACTCCATCGTTAACAACTTAATAACTTGGTCCCTACAGAGACGAGCAAAAGACCTATTCGACTCGTACTTCTTTTTCTCTCTCGCCGCCCGCGTTCCGGCACTTTGTATGCTCATCTCGGGGGTATCGTTAATGATCTTCCTCGGTCTTGTAGCGTACGATGCGTGGCCACAAGCGGTGTTGGTTATTAGTTTTTTGGTGGGGCTTATTATGTCACTGCAGTTCCTTGCGTATAGTGCGCATTGGTGTGCGGTGAGGATTGTTAAGGGTGTTAAGCGGATTAGGGGTGTGTAGTAGGTGGGGTACCAACCAGGCTGGACGTTTATTACGGGACTTTTTACAATATGTTAAAGCCGGAATTAGTACTTACCAATGTTGGGGGCTTGTTATAGCTGGTTGGGTACGCAGGTTTATGTGGGCATGTTTGGACGGAATCCAACGCGAACAACCAGTTCCACTTGACGTGCTCTCGTGCGCACTCCCCTGTTCGATTACCTGTATAACAGGTATAACTCTGTCCAATCTTTTGAAAACCGCCCTGTAACTTGCCTCCCTTCGTATCGGCATTTAATCCCTCTGATCATATGGGTACCCCAACACGAGACGGAGACACCCTCTGGTTTGATGATCATTCGGTGATCGCTCCGGATACATCTTTGAAACGGAATCAAACGGAGTTTCTGATGCTATGCATGCATATGCGCGTAGGCAAAGATCGACCGGACCTCCATGAACATCGACGCAAGAATGGACTCGTTTGCCAGGTTTCTACTTTGACATGGAATCCCGATTTGTAGCGGTTCTTTCCAGCTGTCTCCATGGAATCAGATGCAAGGCCAAGTATTACATATTACCGAAACCGTCGTCAAGTCATCTATCTGATAGATTCCAGTCATCAAGCGTCCTGATTGCCGGCTCTTGGTATTCCCCGTATCCATATCCCTTGGCAACTGCATCAAGCATCGTGACCACATCGACGATCATGGTCGCGAACATATAAGGCCCGCTGGTCCCATGCCATATCTTAGAGCTGGCCTCCGTTACTGCACATACCACAACTTGCACTTTTTCTTCATTCTTCGCCCTTTCCATCCTCGATATCGATCGCGTTTTCAACGATGTTATTCTCATACGCACTGCTTTTCTTCCTGTTCACCACTTTTGTGGCCGCAGCTCCGACTACGATGCTACAAAAAAGGTCCGACTACGACATCACCACTAATAAGGACTTTTTAGTGGCTAATGATGCTGTGTGGACCCGGGATAGATCGGTCAGTAGACTTTATCTTATTTTCCAGCCTGTATCTGACGAACATGACAGGAGTCGAAGGTAATACCAATATTCTGTATTCACATCTGCATTTATCTCACCCTTCGCAGCAACATTCGTCAGTAGACAAGATTAAATGGCTGATAAAAGAGGAAAAATCAATCTATGGCGCATTACAACACCTATACGTTAAATTTGGGCCTGAGGGCACCGAATATAAGATTGATAATACGGTGACGGTCGACAAAAAACCTGGAAGTGACCTCATTGGTACTTGGGAACGAACAGGAACGGTAAGTTTATCGCGACTTGAACGCATAGATGTCATTTACACAGTGGATCTCGTAAAGGGTAGCAAGATCAAAATGTCCAAAGTGGCCCGACACGGGTATGATGAGATCGATTTCAAGGTTCTAGTCGAGGGAGAATGGGAAAGAGAAAAAGTGAAGGATCTGCCCGCCGGTTGGGAAGTGTTTGAAGAGCATACGCCCTTTTTAACGGCCGCGAATGGTGTATGGGTCGGAGCCGGAGGGGTCAGCAGATTCTCTTTTATATTCTCTTGTCTAGCTGACATACTTAACAGGAGAAGGTAATATCGGCTTTTTTGTCCACATCCGCATTTATCTCACACTTCGCCGTCAAATCGGTTCGGGGTACAACAGATCATATTCAGTGAAACGCTTAACCCCTATAACCTCAAAAAATTAACTTCGGAGCATGTGACCAAATCCGGATCAAGTACTCCATTCTACAGGTGGTACGGTACTAATGGGTGTAACCCGGAGGTACTAGTCAAGTCTGATACACAGTGGGAACGAAAAGAAACGGTCAGGATTTCGCGATGTGAAGATGTACGCGTCTCTTACATACTAACATTGGACTTTATTCAGGGCAGTAAGATTAAAATTGTCGAACGGCGTGAGGGGCTCCCCTTTATTTATTATTTCATAATAATGGAACAGGGGGAGTGGAAAGGCGAAAGTGCAAAGGAAAGCAAAGGTAAAGGTCACGGTGCACACTGAGCATAGCGTACACTTTTGTTGATGTTATTGTTCGTTGGTGGTGGCGATCCGCCTGCCGGCCAGGCGGAATACTAGTGGAATTACACGGACGGAAGATGCCAGCCGATCCATTGACGTCTGATATAATATCTGCAGTAAACATCAAGTCTCGTTCCTGGCCCCCGAGCTGGCCCCTGCACAATCCACACAGCGCTTTTTCCCCGTCCCCCGCCTGTATCAGTATTTAGAAAGAACAAAAGGGCTGACCCACCTTCGAAACATGGATATGAGTCATTTCAAGAACTAAGACGCGATAATACTGGTAGAGATTTGTACTTGAGCCATTTTCCTGTGGTAGTCGCCACGTCCGAGTCGTTTGGCCTTGTTTCGCCGCCCCGACTTGTTTCCAACACATACCATTTAGTGTCCAGAGCAAGCTCATGTCCTACCCTGAGGCCTGACGACAGAGGGTGAGGTCTCGAGGTCTCAGGTCAGCGAATCCGGTGGCAGACTCCGCATCCCGCAGATTCTCTTCTCATCAGTCGCTCCAAAACTGCCACTTCGAGGCACAAGCTCAGCGGTCTATGCGAAGCAAAACTCGGTCGTCGGAAGCTAGCGCTGCTGTGTTGGGAATGATCCGGCCATTGATCGAAATGTTAGGGTGTACAGCGTACTGGGTTTGGTGGGATTCGGTACATGTTGGCATTTCCCTTCTCAATGCTTCACTGCTCTTACGCACCATAATTCAAGCCTCTTCCAATGATTCCAGCAGGACCACTGGAGCACACGAACTTAACTATGGTCGCCGGCACGGCTTTTTGCCCTGAATTCGACCCAATCACGCGGTTTTGAACCAGGGAACCCCAAAGCAGGGTTTTGGAATATCACATTTTCAGACGACCATTCCGCTATGGCTTTGCCACCTTTCTATGACAACCAGGCGGTCACGGATGCAGGGTACAATCATAATGGATACATTAAGTGACATAAATTCCCGGTGGAGATTGGTTCAATGATATTACTTCAAAGAAGGCTTTCAACTTGGTTGGCTCGATCATCAGGCTGCCGTTGAGGACGACAGGAAGAACGACGCCGGACGTATGTCCATTTTGTGTATCCGAATCGTACTTATGGGTACAGGGGACGAGTGGGCAAAAGCACGTCGGCAAGAGCGGTTTATGGAAACAGTAGACGTGTGGCAGAGGGGTCCGTACATTCCGACACGTCGATTAGTTGAGAGGGAGGATATCATCCCAATACAAGATCGGTGAATGTGGACGAGGATGGTCTAGTCACCTGACTTGACGCAAAGCTATCGATATGACTGCTCCCCGACGAGTCGCCATCGTAACTGGCGCTGCCTCTGGTATCGGAAAGGCAATTGTGCTGAAGCTCGCCAGTGATGGCTTTGACGTGGCCCTCAACGATCTGCCCAGCTCCCTCGAACAGCTGAAAGAAGTCGCCGATCTAGTAGCATCGCAAAACGGAGCCAACACCATTCTCGTACCTGGGGACGTCTCCTCCGAGGCTGATGTGGAGAAAATGGTGCACGATACTGTTCAACATCTCGGTGGAGTTGATGCGGTACGTAGCTGCTGTGATTAAGCTACGATCGCTGGGCATCGGAAGGCTTACACTCGGACGCAGATGGTGGCCAACGCAGGTATAGCCGATCAACGTGTTCCAATAACCGAATGTTCGTACAATGCCTCATATACTGCCGTTCCACTCTCCAATATACTCTTAAACAGTGACAACAGAACAATGGGACCGAATGTTCGCCGTTCATGCGCGTGGCGCTTTTCTTTGCTACAAGTACGCTATTAGGCAAATGATTAAGCAAGGACGGGGAGGACGAGTCGTCGGAGCGTGTTCACTTTCGGGGTTGAGGGGTAAACCCAACGATGCCCATTATTGTGCCGCGAAATTTGCGATACGTGGATTGACGCAAAGTGTCGGTACGTCTATACTTATATTTCAAGCAGCAACTCACATCGTTTGCAGCGCAGGAAGTAGGAAAACACGGCATCACAGTTAATGCATATGCTCCTGGTTTAACAAGGACGCCATTGAGTAAGGGTTGATTCTATACTGGTTACTCTGGGATAAAACAAGGGTCTTAGTCGACAAGCTGGAAGAGGGTACGAGAGCCGCGCTGCAGGAGGTACTTCTCTATCTATCAAACTCCTTCCACGTTGTATTTCTGACTCGCTTTTCAAGATGGTGAGGACGAGGTCTGCCCTTGGCTATGAGGGCCAACCGGAGGACGTCGCCAACGTTGTCTCCTTCCTTTTGTCAGACGGCTCGCGCTATATCACGGGTCAAACGGTCAGTGAATTCTTAAACACGAAGCACTAAGATTGTTCAATTTGTACCTTATAGATTTCTGTGAACGGCGGGCTGTACTTCAATTAAAGGAAGGCGTTTCAAATTGATGATCAATCGAGGGGCTGACATTGCTATGTAGAAAAATGTAAGATGTATTCGTTGGTGTGCCCCGCAGTGTTCGAGGCGCCAATGCACAAGCATCATCTGTGTCGCAAGATTTATCAGTAACTTGTCTGCCCAGAGTGGCGATATGCTATTTAATGCAGTTTCGGGAGCTCATTCTATTGACAGGCACTATCTAATCATGCGCACAATGAACATAATGAATAGAAGTGTAATAAACTAGATATGATCATTCCTTCAACTTTCTCCACATGCCTTTAAGCCCTTTCATGAATTTGTGTTTAGGTTGTACTGTAATGATGTCTGACTGCTCTGCCAGATTGGAAGAAATCTATATCAAAGATCAGCTCAAGCATGATACAGAAGTAATGTGGATGACTGACACTGGGCAACGCAAGTCACAGCAAAAACCGTGGGAAAAGATACAGTGCTCCGAAATGTGGATGACCTCTAGGACTTTCCTGCTTTGAACGCGATCTCAGTGACGCGGACGGCCTGATCGAAATTCAAATTCGGTCCAACTCTGATACAAACAACGGGCTGAGAGAAGCAGTTGTCAGAGTGCTCTGCTTCTGAAGGTGCCGCCGCACCGTTCATACACGGGGGCTCGCCTGCTTTCACAACCCTCAAATCCTCCACCCTCACCCAGCACCCGTTTTTTCTATGGCACGGGTCAAACGGTTGGTTCGTTTCACTCACGATTATTGGAAGCGTTGACAAGTTTGCCCTTTTCAGACGTCCCTCAACGACGGGTTGAACCTTGGTTGGCTCGACTGATAGGATGTATGGGATATCCGGGGACTGGCAGGTACGTGGCTGATAGCCAACGGTTTTGACGACGTGATTAACAAAAATTAGATCAATGGCTGGCTCATGACTCCGTGAAGCGTTTGGGAGACAAAAATCCTTCTTCAACGAGAAAGCCAATTCGGCAACGGAAGAGAAAGAGTAACAGTACGGAGGACGATGCGTCGCGGGCCTGGAAAGCATACATGACGAACGATGGATCATATCGGCGACATTCAAAGCTACGCTTTCTAGTGATGCAGAGAAGATTAGGCAGAATCTAATATGAATCTAATTATAAGCGCCGCAAACTCCTCAGCCAATAGAGAGCTGAGCCCAAATTTCAGTTCCAGCTCGAGTCGAGTTTTCGAACGTTAAGGTAAACATATTCGTTCCACCCGATGAGTTCAACCTTGCTAACGCGCTCATGTCAGCCTGAGCATTTCTTTCTGTGGCAACAGATCGAGACGCGCTATTGAAAGCATCAGCTTCTCCGCTTACGGCTCCTCTGCACGTCAACGACTCACGGGCATGCGACTCGGATCCCTCCACTGACCTTCCGAGCGCTCCCGTACACTTTATTCCACCGACGTTTTCACCCGCCTGCATCATGGCTATTAGCCCGCCGCATGCACGTATCCACAACGGAGGGCAACACAATCGCTATGTCACACCCCTTCGCTTTATGCGTCTGTACGATGATATGACCGATGCAGGTTGTGACACGTCATCTGATGATCTACCCCAAGATGAAAATCGAGCTCAACACCCATTCCCGTGCTATATCTGCCACAGCATCTTTCTGAGTCGTTCTGAGTCCGCCCCTCGGTGCATTTGGGTGGAAGAATTTGAAGGAATGACGAGTCAAGCTCCAGCGGAGAAGTTTTCAACATGACTTCCGAGGACCAAGATACGCAGTTCTTGGAGGAGCCGCTTCTTTACTGCATATATCTTATATCTTCACACACGCCGTTCGGCCTCTTGATAGGTGCGTTTGGGATGCTCTCTGCAGGACTATGCTAATCCCTCACCACTGTCGCACGGCAGTTGTTGCCCTTTAGAAGGCTCGCAATTGATCCTGGTTGAACGTGCTTTATCTCAGCGAACGCGCTGAGGGAATGGATGTAGGAGACTGAAAATTGGTTGCCAGTGAGTCGCTGGCTACATCGAATTAATGGTTCTTACTCACCGCCAACATCCAGCTACTGCATCGCGGCCCGTCAATACTTCAGTCTTTAACGACGTCCTCTGGGAACCACTAGGTTTTGATCAAACTCTCCTGCCTACGTGACGAGGCCCGACACGCATCTTTTTCCTTCCCATATGACCTCAATGAGGTTGGGCCGTATTATTAAGCATAGTCGCCTGACGGAGCAGAGCGTCAGAACCATCTATCCATATAGTTCCGTTCCCGCCCAAGCAGCAGCAGCTACCTCGAATGCCCGAACGAAGCTGCGGCTCTCTCGTTGCAGAGCGGGAAATAACTCGTACCCGGAGACGTCTTCTCTGATCTAGACTTGGAGAAAACGTATGAAGTCGACGCATAGGCTGTCGATTTTGGATTAGATGCGGGGGTTCGTGTTAGGACACAGATGATGACTAATTGAATGGGTTACAATGACTGAATGTTCGTTCCACGTCTTATCTACCACTTTGGCCCTCAATATGGTCATAAGCAGTGACGACGGATTGAACAAGCATGGGGAGCAAACAATTGGTCGGAGATGACGGGTCGTTGGAGCACGGTCACCGGTCGGTCACGGACAACCCAATGATGCGCATTTTTGTGGCGCGATTTATCTTACAAACGCAAAAACTTTGGAATATCTATGTCGTCTGGTGCCAAGGGAGTGATGACATTGCTTTTGTACCGAGTTTTCATGTCCTGTTGTTAGTGGTCAAGTACAGGCTGCTCCGACAACACCAGAATATTGTGGCGGAAGACTTGAAAAGGTAATTGAGACTGCAATAGTAGCTACATTTATGACTGATAAAATCTTGTATGTTCATCTGCACTCGAGAACTTCACTCATGCATTGAAATAGTATACTCAATGCTTCATCTTTTTCCACATGCCTTTAAGACCTCTCATAAATTTATCCTTCTGAGGGTGTACTGCAAGATCTTCTTTTCCAGAATTGGATGGCACCTACATCAAAAGCAGTAGTAATGCATAGCATTGATGTGGATAACTTACCACATGTGTTATTTCAAGTTGGTTAGGCTGAGGTCCTGTTTGTTCAGGTACTTGAACTGGCTCTTGTTGGCTAGGCTGAGGCCCTGTTTGTCCAGGTACTTGAACTGGCTCCTGGTTTTCAAGGGGCTCAGATGGCTTTCAAACACAAAAGAAATCAGACATAGAAGTGAAATATAGTTGTCTGGTATACCTTTTGTTCAGTTTGAATGTAATCTTGTTGTGCTGTTTTAACAAGAGCATCAAGTTGTTCTGTGTAATGAAGTACAGTCTGGACAATGGGATTTTGAGGTCCCATAACTTTTTGCATGGGCTGGATTGTATGAGACAACAGAGACAGTGCTTCTTCCCACCTTCCCATATTTACATATGTCATCCCTAAACTGGCCATGGCAGTAAGGGTAAAAGGGTGTTCTGTTCCAAGCTTTGTTTTGCTTGCATTGATGACATCTACCTCCAGCTGTTCTGCCTCTTGCCATCTTCCCTGATTTTGGTATGTTGTTGCTACATTGTGCATGCTGCTGAGGGTGTCTGGATGGTCTGACCCAAGCTTTACTTTTCTTGCATTCATCACCTGCATGCCCAATTTCTCTGCTTCCTCCAACTTTCCCTGATTGTGGTATGCTGATGCCAAGTTGTGCATAGTGGTGAGAGTTTTTGGGTGGTCCAACCCAAGCTTTTCTTTGTTTGCATTCATCACATGCACCACTAACTTCTCTGCCTCATTCCACCTTCCCTGACTCAGGTATATTGTTGCCAAGTTTTGCATGGTGTCGAGAGTGTCTGGGTGATCTGATCCAATTTTTGCTTTTCTTGCATCCATCACATCAACATTCAGCTTCTCTGCCTCATCCCATCTTCCTTGCTTCCAGTATGTTGATGCCAAAATATGCATGGTGGAGAGTGTGTCTGGATGATCTGATCCAAGCACTTCTTTTCGTTCATTCACCACAACCACCTGCAGCTTCTCTGCATCACTCCACTTTCCCTGGTCCAAGTAAATCAATGCCAAATCATGCATGACTTGCAGAGTAAATGAGTGATCTACTGCCATCTTCCCTTTTAGAATACTCAACACTTCTACCTCAAACTTTTCTGCCTCATTCCACCTTCCTTGACCATGGTATGTTGATGCCAAACTGGTCATAGTTTTGAGAGTGTCTGGGTGGTCTTTGCCCAGTCTTATCTTCCTGTCATTAATAGCTACATTTAAAACCTTCTCTGCTTCATTCCAGTTACCGACATGGAAAAAGACAAGTGTGAATCTATTATATTCACTGTCATAGTACTTCTCCTGCACCCAAAATTCTGATGAATGCAAAAGAATTGATTCAAGGTGTGGTGCCACCAATTTGCAAAATTCATAGTTATCCATAAGCCAGTCAGGAACTATTGAACAGGACAACAGAGCTCTTGCTCTGAGATAGTGATTGGTGATCTCTTTATTAGATATGAGGTTCCTGCTCCAAGCATTTACTAATAGGTGCATTGAGTACAGATGGCCAAGACTCTTGATTAAAGAAAATGAGAGTAGAACCTGTATCCCACCCAGGAACCGTAATCTATCCCATTCTCCATCTTCCCTCAAGAACAAGGTTTGATGATCCAATAGTGAATCTGATCCTTTATCAGCATCCCCCTTTATGTAGTTCTCTGCAGCATTTTTAAATAATTCTACAGGTATCTTCTCAGGATTTAGAAATGCAAAAATCCTTAATAGCTTGATAGCAGTCTGTGCTGCCTTTGCCTCCTGCCCATTTCCATTTGCTGCCATGCTCTCAATCTGCTTCATTGAAATGTTCCATGTTCCATATGTAGATGTTCCATAACCAGATGCACCTTTAAATTCATTGCTTGACATTAACTCATCTTTATGTTTCCCATATAGTTCAAGATAATCATCAATGGTGCATCCACAGCTTTGGATGTAGGCTCCTGCTTGGTCAAGGGCAAGTGGGACTCCACCCAATTGTAACACCACTTTTTTTGCCACATCTTTAACCTTGTGAGATGTGCCAGCAAGCATGGCTGCTTTCAAAAGTAATGAAATAGCCTCATCCTCTGGCATATCAAGAACATTCTCTGCATCCAATGTGAGCCTCTTCAGGCCTACATTCCTACTTGTTATCAAGATATTTCCCTCATTCCCAGGTGGGAGATACTTTTCAACCACTGAATAATGACCATCTGCATTGTCATACACCATAAGCCATTTTGGTCTCTGAGCAATCCAATTGAGAGCAGATCCTGGAGATTGTGTTGCTTCTTTGGGGGCATTATTAGCCTTAGCTATCTGCATTAGTCCAAGTTCAATAGTAGCTTCTGAAGAAGCATCAATCCAGTATATGTCAGAAAACCTAGGTCAAGTCAAAGTTCATCTGAAATGAATCTTATATCATTCATATACTCACCAATCATGATTTTGTTCAATGAATTTCAAACAGATCTGTGTTTTTCCAATGCCTCCCATACCATACAAGAGGAATGATTTCCTCTGGCCTTCAACATGGGTGGTGAAATGGTCCTTTAAGCTTTTTAAATATTCATCCCTCCCAATGAAGAAGATACTAGAATGTTTCAGGGGTGCAAGTGGTGGGAGAGTTGTCTCAGGAGGAGGGTCAACATGGATGTGGATTGTGGTGGTTATCTAGGAGTAAGGTTAACATGCAGCACCCTATACATTAGACAATACATGATTCAATAACCTCATTTAATTGAACATCTTTCATAGAAAAGTGATGTGCACCGTGAAAAAATTGGTTGACAGCTTGAGGGGGATCAGACATGGTGGCTTAGTGGCGTATGACAGAGTATGCGGATACACGGAGCTGTCAATACAATGGCACTTGTTGTAACTCAAATCAAGTTTACCTGATAGGATAGCTTGTGTACGTATGTCGTGGTCAAGGGCAAAGAAAGGACGCGGCGTGGGATACAAGAACCCGTGGAAAAGGGCATCGGCAAACTCCGCAAAGCCCGCCCCCGTCTTTCTTAAATCCCAGTGATTCTGACCTCTCGTCGTCATGCGCTTTGATGGATACAACATATAGTTGACCAGCAAACCAGTCCACGTCGCTTACTGACATCATGGCACTTCCTTTCTGTGTACCTTTGCCCATTAGCGCCCAAATTCTACGACCCGTTCATCTCTTAAGTCTCCAACCCGCCCATTCCTTGTCTGCGTCACCACGGACTTGACATTCATGGCGTCTTCTGCAAGTTGGGTTCATTGTGAGGCCGATTTCGGACTAGCATCGCTCTGGCGCGTTCGGGTGATGCGTCAGACTCACGGCGGATCCGAGTTGAGGTGGATGTTAAGCCGATGCAGAGCGTTGGTATGTCTAAGCATTGGCACCCAAAACTGTAACTCACGTTCTTTTCAGCAGGCATGGCGAGATTATAGTTAACGCGGATGCACCTACAACTGGACCCCGGACGCGGGAGGCGTTTCATGTATCGCCCATGTTCCACGTTATGCGGCGGAGTACAAGATCATGCGGCATCCAGACCAATCAAAGCGCGCAGGGAGCGTCATCCGCTGTCAGATCTCACTCTAATATAGCCCTAACGGTCAGCTCGTTTTATCCGTCGTTTGCGGAAGCATTGACCATGCTCGTCCTTTTCAGACTTCCGTTGACGGTGTTGGCTGCACTTTAATACAACGTGACGAAGTAACAGCACGGGGCGGCACCGGTATTCATCAAAATCTATATAAATTTGGCTTGAAGATTGAAGCGCCGACAGCGTAGGGATAAACGGATGAAAGAGGATGAAAGATGTACTGGCGATTTGGAGACAGGGTACGTGGTCCAGGGTCAACGGCTTTAAGCGATATTAATTGACAATTCTTAGATTGTTAACGATTTGATGGAGTGTTCAAACTTCAACGGTATCGTTTGACCACACAAGTCCCGTTACGCCTACTCTCCCCAGTCACAGAAGAAGATCGAAAGGAATACTTTACCTTCCCTCGTTGATTAGCGCCTCAGAAACTCTTTTCCCGGATGAAGTTTTAGCTTCAAAGCGACAATCAACCAAAACATGTAGTACTCCGGAAATTCCTTTTTTGCACCCATATATGATTGTCGTTTGGGACAGCCGCGCGTATGATGCAGTCGTGCAGCCTCTCGACCGTGATCGTCAGATGGTGGATTCCCTTCTTTTCTCACTTCGAGACGCGCCCACTGATATCTCGTTCTAATCTCATAGTTCGCATCTCGGCTGTTGCAAACGCTGATAGATAACGGCTGAGCGCTGAGCAGCCATTAAGTAAGCTCCATTAGCATGGCACCAAGTACTAGTGAGTTCCTAGCCAAAGTTCCGGCTTGTCATGGTTCTTACTCGCTTCCTAGCCTATCCGTGCTACAGCGATGTCCATTACTTGCCCGCAGCCACAAACCGATGCCGGCGAGAGCATATCCCTGTCACGCACTGCTTGCTCAAGCAATATGGAAACAAATCTAGTTTTGTCAGTCGGCCGCCTCCAACGGATCCTCCATTTGCCCAATCAACCATTCTTCTGGTGACGTACTACAATCAGCTTCCCCGCCCGTTATTGACCCGATGAGCAGTCTTGTCTCGTTCGAACGGTACCCCAGCGTCGTGGCACCTTCATTAATATTTTCTACCTCAAATGGGTCTACAATACGCCCACACTCATCGATTAGGATACATACATTAGTACATCGACAGCATGATAAATCTATTAGAAATTGTCACAATACATGGCACCGTATTCCAGTGTCTATGGACGGCCACTCATATAGTGCAGTTGATTTGCGCAGAGTAAGCGAGGCTTGCCGATCAGATGAAGATCCGATGGACAGCGGATACTTGGATCCTGACCATGGCGGTGCCTTGGCTTCAATGGGAACCATCCGCTGTGCGCTCGAGGAAGCGAATTGCCCGGGATAATGTGATCTTACATGAGTCGGCAGAGAAAAAATTCGATTTTCTGACAGAAAGGTTGGCCAACTAAACGTTTAATGAAGTGGAATGACTTACATTTTCGGCCTGGCTTTCCGTCCTTATCCGCGCACCCGCTGTTTGACAAACGCGAAAGTAAAATGCTTGCGCAGGCGGCCAATTGTCGATGCAGAAAAGGATTGGTTTCAAACACAGAAAAAAGTCGGAAAAAGTCTAAACAAGCGCTTTTCAAAGATGAATTTAAGCACCAGATGGACAGTGAAGTGAGTATGTGTGAAGGTAGAGTGATGTTGGGCGGCGGGGATAAGAGTGTGTGCGGTGTGGCCAGTGAAAGAGGATTAGCCCGTTGCGTACACGAGAAGGGATGATAGCACCTTTGCACGCGTATCGCCTGCTGCTCGCCCCTGTAGCAACTATTTAATCCTTGCGGCAGGCAGCATTGAAAGCCGCGGGTGACGGGTCACCACGACGAGGCAGTGAGAAGATGTCTGTGGGATCGGATTTGTCGGAGCACCGTGCTGAGGATGTTGGAGAAGCATTGATTCATGTAGCACTTTGCGAAAGACAGTAAATGATGAAGAAGCGAGGCGCCACTGACATGGTCCTATAGTACTGCAGAATGGCGGACTTTGCCGACATTCTTTTCCACGCCGCTCAGCGTGACGCGCGTTACCTCTTTTCATTGTTCCTAACCACGACATATTATCAAAGCTTTCAAGTGACAGTATCAACAACAAGGTAACCTTTATTTGGAGCACAATACATTTCACACTGATCTACACTTTCTATGACCAGCATGTCAGACCCTCAAGCTATAAACCATTTTTTTCATGGGGCACATGATTTTTCCATGACAGATGTTCAATTAACAGAGGTTATTGGGTTTATACATTGTCTATCATATTGAACATATCAATAACCCTGATCTGTAGATAACCACTACCATTAACCTTCATTTAGCTCCTCCTGAGACTGCTCTACCTCCTCTTCCACCTCTAAAGCATTCTAGCACCTTCTTCATGGGCAGAGAGGATTATTTGCAAAGGCTGAAAGATCATTTTGGCACCCATGTCAAAGGCCAGAGGAAATCATTCCTCTTGCATGGTTTAGGAGGTATTGGCAAAACTCAGATTTGCCTGAAATTTATTGAACAAAATCCTGATCTGTGAGTACATTAATGATATAATAATTGTTCAAGATGAATGACTTGTCAAAGGTTTTCTGATATCTACTGGCTTGATGCTTCTTCAGAGGCTACTATTGAACTTGGACTAATGCAGATAGCTCATGCTAATAATGCACCACAAGAGGCAAAACAATCACCTGGATCTGCTCTTCAATGGATTTCTCAGAGATCTAGATGCCTTATGGTATATGACAGTGCTGATGGTGATTACTCAGTGGTTGAGAAGTTCCTCCCACCTGGGAATGAGGGAAATATCTTGATTACAAGCAGGAATGTGGGGTTGAAGAGGCTCACACTGGATTCAGAGAATGTTCTTGATATGCCAGAAAATGAGGCTATTTCATTGCTGTTGAAGTCAGCCATGCTTGATGGCACATCTGTCAAGATTACAAATGTGGCTAAAACAGTTGTTTCACAATTTGGTGGAGTCCCACTTGCCCTTGATCAAGCAGGAGCATATATCCAAAGCTGTGGATGCAACATTGATGACTATCTTGAACTATACAGGAAACATCAAGATGAATTAATGTCAAGCAAAGATTTTAAAGGTGCATCAGGCTATGGCACATCTACATATGGGACATGGGATATTTCAATGAAACAGATTGAAACCATGGCTACCAGTGAAACTGGGGAAGTAGCTAAGGCAGGGCAGTGTGCCATCAGACTATTGAGAATTTTTGCATTTCTAAATCATGAAAATATACCTGTAGATTTGTTCAAGAATGCTGCAGAAAATTACGCAGAAGACATTGCTGATGAAGAATCAGATTCATCATTGAGGTTATTGGATCATCAAACTTTGTTCTTGAGAGAAGATGGAGAATGGGATAGGATGCAATTTTTGGGTGGAACACGAGTTTTGCTGTCATTCTCTTTAATCAAGAGTGTTAATCATATGTACTCAATGCACCTATTAGTGAATGCCTGGAGCAGGAGCTGTGTACCAAAGACAGAAACTGTGGATCACTATCTCAGAGCAAGAGCATTGTTGACATGCTCAATAGCTCTTGATTGGAATATTGATAATCAGGAATTCTGCAATCTACTTGCACCACATATCAGATCAAATTCTATGTATGCATCTGAATTGGGTCTGCAAAAGAGATACTATGGCAGGCAGTATGACAAATTTGCACTTGTATTTGATCATGTTGGTAGTTGGAATGAGGTAGAGAAGATTTTACATGCAGCAGTTGATGAGAGGAAGGCAACACTTGGAGCAGATCACCTGGACACTCTCAGGGTCATGAACCATTTAGCAAAAACATATGAGAATCAAGGAAGGTGGCATGGGGCAGAGATGCTACAAGTGAATGTTATGAATGGATATAAAACAAAGCTTGGGTCAGATCACATATACACTATTACTGCCATCAACAACTTGGCAGCAATATACCAGTATCGAGGAAGGTGGGATGAGGCAGAAAAACTTCAGGAAGATGTAGTCAGTGCATTTAAAGTGATTCTTGGATCAGACCATGCATTCACTCTTAACACCATTAACAATTTGGCTGCAATGTACCAGAATCAGGGAAGGTGGAGTGAATCTGAGAAATTGCTAGTAGATATCATGAATACCTGTAAAATAAAACTTGGACCAGATCATCCAAGTGCTTTAACCATCATGGCAAACTTGGCAGGAACATACCAGAGCCAGGGAAGGTGGGATGAAGCAGAGAAGCTGGAGGTGCATGTATTGAATGAAAGAAAAGCAAAGCTTGGATCAGACCACCCAGACACACTTACTGCCATGCACAATTTGGCTTCCACATACTGGAAGCAGGGAAGGTGGAATAAAGCAGAGAATTTACAACTGGATGTGATGAAGGCAATGATGGCAACACTTGGATCAGATCATCCAGCTACCCTTGGCAACATGAACACTTTGGCATTGACATACTCCAACCTGGGGAGATGGGATGAGGCAGAGAGGTTGCAAGTAGATATGCTGAATACATGTATAAAAAAATTTGGATTAGACCACCCAGGCACTCTCACCATCATGCATAATTTGGCAGAGACATATGGGAATCAAGGAAGGCGGGATGAAGCAGAGAAGTTAGAGGTGCATGTGTTGAAGGAAAGAAAAGCAAAGCTGGGACCAGAACATCCACATACTCTCTCTACCTTGAATAATTTGGCATCAACTTACCAAAGCCAGGGAAGGTGGAATGAGGCAGAAAAGTTACAATTGGAAGTGATGTATGTAAGAAAAGCAAAGCTTGGATCAGACCACCCAGACACACTCACCATCATGCACAACTTGGCATCAACATATGAGAATCAGGGAAGGTGGGATGAGGCAGAAAAGCTCCAGGTGCATGTGTTGGATGAAAGAAAAGTAAAGCTTGGCTCAGGGCACATGCACACACTCTTCACTATGAACAATTTAGCTCGGACATACCAGAATCAAGGCAGGCTGGGTGATGCTGAAAAATTGCTGACTGATGCAATCAATGCCAGTAGAGCAGAACTAGAATCAAACCACCCATATAGTGTCACTACTATGCATGATTTGGCATGCATATATTACAAGCAAGGCAGGTGGGATGAGGCAGAGAAGCTGCAAGTTAATGTTCTGGATGCAAGAAAAACAAAGCTTGGATTGGACCACACACACACACTCATTGCCATGCACAATTTGGCAATGACATATCAGAATCAGGGAAAGTGGAATGAGGCAGAGACTTTGCAGGAAGATATGATGAATGCAAAAAAAGCAAAGCTTGGATCAGAGCATCCAGATACTCTTGCCACTGTGGCCAGTCTGGCATTAACATTTGGAAGTCAGGGAAAATTGGACAAAGCATATTCCCACCTGTTTTCTGCAGTCCAGAGCATGAAAAAAGTTATGGGACCTCAACACCCCACCACACTTTCTTACCTGAAACACCTTGATGTTCTTTGCAAGAAAAAAGAAATGGTATGTACAGTGCATGTTTGGCAGCTTCCATCTGACATATTCTTTTTGTGGCCTATAACCAGTTAGAGATTGGACAGCCCAATCAGCAAGAATCACCAAGCAAGGAAATGGTAGCAACAATGGTACTACAAGTGAGTTATACAGTGACCCTAATGTCATTCTTGACCTGACTCAACATAGCCTTCCAATTCTCATGATCAATTAGAGGCTAGACAACCTAAGCAGCAAGAGCAGAGCCAAGACATGGTATGCATACCGCATTTGCTGTTCCCACTTTGTCAGTTACACACCTAAATATTATTTGCCAATGCAGGCTTCTAGTTCTGATTCACAACCAGACATTGCAACACAACCTAAGCACAAATTTGTTAAAGGGCTTAAAGGCATGTGGAAGAAGCTGAAGCATTGAGGGTACAGGCTTGGGTTTTTAGTGTATCAACAACATGTTCAGACAGTGTGCATGTGATTAGCAATGACTGACAAGTGTCTAACGATGACCCTGGTCAATGTTGATTATACTCATTTTTTATACTACAATCTTTTAGTCCATTACTCTATGTTGCAGAGGTAGCACCATTCTCCTACCTGGAGATATCCCCTGTAAAAGGCAGAAAACAGTAGGTCACAATGCTGTCAAACATCTCACTGCAGTCTTCACGATACGTAGTCCAGTGCTCGTGAACACGGATCCACACTAAATAGGTACAGCCAATCAATGAATTCCATTAATCGCATCAATCGGACATGAATATCAATTCCTTATATGTTCCCAGCATGCCCGCAAGCGTTAACAACGAAATAATTGTTCTTCATGCACGTGGTCCCATTTCCAAGTCAAGGATCTTCGCTGGGTGTTCTTTGACGTTCGCATAATAAGTTTCGAGCCCACGGAGAGTTAAATTGAGGGCGTAGAAGACTCGTGGCATGCGCTCTTATAAATGCGCAAGGCTTCATACATTGATGATTGAAGAGATCCGTCAAGCGTTGGACGATAAACTTCCCTATAAAACACCGCGAGGACGGAAAACCAGGGTCCAATAGAAACGACCATAAATGTAGGACGGCAGCACTTTTGACGCATGTTTGCTCCCTGTAGGGCGCGCTTGGGTTAAATAGATCCTCGTCACTAGCTAATCTCGCATGAGCGACTTGCCAGTGTCTTTTAAATGCGAGAGATGCTTCAACAGTTGGGTCGAAACCCGCTTCGACGCCAACTAGCTTCCATAACAGCAAATGGCGCTACAGTTCCATCGATATCCAAACTATGCGGCCAAGTCTTTTCAACGTTATTCGCTCCCCAAAAGTATTCATCAATCATGTAAACAACTTGAAGTATATATCTGGTACCTTTTTCAAGTTTTGAACGTAGGATGATGGACTCGGATGGGAGACCACATCAACTTTTGCGTTTCTCAGCCTATAAAGGAACGTGATCGGCGAAAGAAGTTGGCAGAACACAAGTTTTTTCAAGCCTTCCTCTTGAATACTCCAAAAGTCTGTAGTGAATAATCATCCGAACGATAAAGATTATAGGACGGAACAACGGGTCGGGATCTATCGGACTGCAATAAGCGCTGCCGCAAGCCAGCCGGCTTCGAGCCAACTTCAGCAATACACACGGACACAAGGCGTGTGTCAACACTCCTCAGCTCTTTACGCAACAGCAGTGTTGCATGTCAGCTCACCTATCCTGCTCTCAAGTACTTTCCCCAGGCGGCCTCCTACCCTGTACACGCGCGTAAAAGAGCCTCCAATGTCACGAGGGCTCTTCGACTGCTCGAACCTCGATGATATGAGCGGTAGAGGTTGGTGCGCTACTAAGACGCAAAAGTTGCCCGTTACGGCGTGACTTTCAACGCGTCGACCGCCAAATGCTTTCAACTTCCGCGTCTTCCATACAGGACTTTGCTTCCAAACTGATTTCCCACATAAAATTAGCTCAGACAGCGCCGCAACGATAGGCCGCCACGTCAAAGGCCCTACCCTTTAGGCTCCGCGCTACTCCGACCCTGAAGGCACTGACGCTCACCGATGCGTTCGTTTATTAGACATGTAAGTACTCTTACTTTAAGTATTGTCCTTGATTCAACCGGGAACTTTTCCGTCAGATTATCTTTTCGTTACTTGGTTCTCAACTCCCGTTATCCCCGGACCCGAACAATGTCGTCCAAGAACGCAAGTCCGTCGCCATTGTTGGCGCTGGTCCCTCTGGGTTGGTTATGCTGAAGGCACTACTTGACATACCTGAACACGAATCGTGGAAAATCACACTTTTTGAAAAAAGGGAGAACGTTGGGGGCATATGGTTTGTATCAAACTATGACTTTTTCGAATCTCCCATTCTGATTAGTGGACAAAAGGTTACCGGATCCCTACCCCGAACCTCCCCCAACAGTTCCAAAAACGCCGCTTTACCCAGGGTTACATTCAATCAGCGCTATACCTATAATGACCTTTCCGAACCTTCCCTTTCCTGCCGGAACCCACCTGTATCCGAGTCACGAGCACTTGGAAGCTTACCTTGTCAACTACGCCCACCGTTTTAATTTATTACCCTACATCTCGTTTAACCATCAAGTATTGAATGCTTCATGGCTAGGAACCCCGATAGAGGGGGTATGGAACATCACGTTCACAGACCACCGAAATGAAACGCATTACGACACTTTTGACCATCTCATTGACGCAACTGGAAGATTCCAAAAGCCTGTAATCCCCACGTGGCCTGGTCAAGATGAGTGGTTAGCTGTCGCCAAGCGAAGCATCCTCCATTCGATGTGGTTTAGAGACCCGGAAGCGTACAAGAACAAGTCGCTTGTTATTGTTGGGGATTCGATCAGCGGCCGGGACTTGGCTTCTCAAGTTGCACCTCTCGTATCCAATGCAAGTGATTCTATTACTTCATCACATTCCTTAAGTAAACTCACGTTTCTGAAGCTTTTCGTGTCCATTCGAACTGTCAAGAGCTATCGCGATAGGATACTTGGTCCCTTGCCAGCAAATGCTATCCGAAAGCCGGCCATTTCTCATTTCACGCGAAACTCTGTGGTCTTTGTGGATAACACGGAAATCGAAGCAGACGCCGTCCTGCTCGCGACGGGTTACGAAATGCATAAATATTATCTTGAAGCGGGTCATGCGCTCATCACCGATCGAAAAGTATCAAACGAGACCAAGTCGAAAACGCTACTCTGCAACACGCGTTATCTCTTCCCGTTGTACGAGCATATCTTCTCTTTGAGCACGTTGTTCCCGCCCACGGCACTCTCGTTTGTGGGTTTACCAGCCGGGAACGGTACTTGGCATGCCAACGTCGCAGAGAGCTTGTTTGTCGCACATATCATTCGTAACCCGGCATTGTTACCCTCTCGTTCTGAGATGCTTCACGAGCTTTGGCGTTTAGAACAAGCAATTAGGAATGCGGGGATCGATCCATACTATTTTGGTCATCTTTTGTTTGATGGAGATTGGTTCAGTGACTATCAAGATGGTCTAGTTGATTATCTTAAGAAAAAGGTGTGTTATAAAAGATTTGTCAGGGCTTAATTAATTGATTTTTTTGCGTTAGGGTGCGATTGAGGACGATGGGAAGAAGTTTGTGGAGCCATGGCGTCGGGAAGTTTATAAACTTCGTTATCTTAAATGGGGATGGAAACGGATCGAGAAGCTGGGAACAGGAGACGAATGGGTGAAGGGCGTGTCAACGGAAGAAGATTGGATGAATGTTGCGCAGCGGGTTGATGAATGGGAGAGAGAGTACGAGGGAAGGCATCATAATAATTAGACTGTGCGGAAGAACCGGGCCGCCGGTTAGGCCGGCCCAGTGTCACGCCGTCACAACTGTACAGTACATCACGCCACATTCACGGGTGACCAAGCCTATTACATACCCCCTCAAGACTTCAAAATCTCAGCATGAGGTGCGGCCCTCGTCCTACGCGTTCGCCTCGAGCTCATACACGATTATAGCAAACTTTCAGTGGCAAGCGTGCGGGGCTCTATCAAGGAGCTGCTCGCAGACTCCACCGGCGAGCGGAAGCGCAAATTTGTAGAGACGGTGGAGTTGCAGATTGGTTTGAAGAACTATGACCCTCAGAGGGACAAGCGTTTTTCTGGAACTGTCAAGTATGTTTTAGCTAGAATGCGCTCGGGAATAATTGAGTTGACTTGTTACGGTTGATAGACTTCCCAATGTTCCTCGGCCTCGCATGTCAATCTGCATTCTCGCTGATGCGAACGATATTGACCGTGCCAAGGCTATTAGCCTTGAGTACATGTCCGTTGACGATTTGAAAAAGTACGTCGGGTTGACTCTGTTTTCTTGAATAGCCGTTGACGTCTCACATAGACTTAACAAGAACAAGAAGCTCGTTAAGAAGCTCGCAAAGAAATACGACGCTTTCCTCGCGTCTGAAGCTTTGATCAAGCAGATTCCCCGTCTCCTTGGTCCTGGTTTGTCCAAGGGTAAGCAAGCGATTTTTTTTGTGTCTCCCTTAGGGTCTGATCTGTGTTTGCGCAGCTGGAAAGTTCCCCACTCCAGTCTCACACTCTGAGGATCTGAACAACAAAATCACTGAAGTCCGCTCTACTATCAAGTTCCAACTCAAGAAGGTTCTGTGCTTGGGTGTCGCTGTTGGTCACGTTGATATGACCGACGACCAAGTGCTATCAAACGTGATGCTGAGTGAGTATATATATATATGCGATGCCCAATTCCGTTGCTAAGACCATATGCGCAGGCATTAACTTCCTCGTTTCGCTGCTCAAGAAGAACTGGCAGAACGTCAAATCTTTGCACATCAAGTCCTCGATGGGCAAGCCTATTCGGCTATTCTAATAAGCTTTTGTGTATGGAAGTAGACTCAGATGGGATAAACACGAGAGCCGCACTGCACAACATGAAGCCCCGCACGCTTGGACCAACAGTTTCGGGGGGAGGGAACTGATTGGGAGCTGAACGGAACTCGTATTTTTTTTATTCTAGTCTATACGCAACTGTATCAATAAACGTGTGACCTGGAACAGAGTGACGTTCATATGCGGACAGCCGGCGATCACTAATCTCTACGCGTTATCAGTCTTTCATCTCAACCATGACCACCGTCAAAAACAAGGTCTGCCTCATGTATGCGCGCGTATTTTCTTTCATACGCGTATGACTGACACCCTGCTACCGATAGTGTCCACGATGGATGGGGTATCTCAGAGGAAACAAAAGGAAACGCAGTCTATGCCGGAACTACAACCAACATGGACACTCTGGCCAAGGAAAACGCATATCGTACCCTCCTAGCGCACGGAACGGCTGTTGGGCTTAGCGAAGGTCTGATGGGTAACTCTGAAGTCGGGTAAGCTGAGCTCGTCACAATTTCCGATCGCATAAACGGATATATAAAAATAGACACTTGAATATCGGCGCAGGCCGCGTCGTATGGCAAGATATTGTCCGTATTGATGTTTCCATCAAGAAAAAACAGTTTCATAAAAATCCTGCTATCCTTGATTGTTGTAAACGCGCCAAGGAAGGTAACGGGCGACTACATCTATTGGGTTTGGTAGGCGTGTTGTTTATGGGATAAGTTCAAAACTGATCTTCTCTCGTTCTAGGTATCAGATGGTGGTGTTCATTCGCATATCCAACATCTTTTTGCCCTCCTTGAGACCGCCAAAGAGGAAGGCGTTCCACACGTTTATGTTCACTTTTTCGGGGATGGACGTGATACTGCGCCTCGTTCTGCAGACGGGTACTGTCAACAACTGCTTGACTTTATGAAGAAAGAGCAAGTTGGTGAGTTGGCGACCGTCGTTGGGAGGTATTATGCCATGGACCGGGATAAACGCTGGGAACGTGTCAAGATCGCAATCGATGGTTTGGTAAAGGGCGAAGGTGAAGATGGAAAAGGGCAGGACGGTGTCGTCGATGTTATTAAGCAAAACTACGAGAAGGATATCACGGATGAATTCCTGAAGCCCATTATTGTTAACGGAGAGGAAGGCAGGATCAAAGGTGAGTTGAGGATTGGAATGCTATTGCTTATTTAACATTGTTCATGCAAAGACGGCGACACGATCTTCTCCTTCAACTATAGGTCAGACCGTATGCGCGAAATTGTCTCTGTTCTTGGCCTCCCCGACAAGCCCATGGAAGTTGAAGTTCCAAAGGACATCGTCAGTAGTTCTTCTGCATCCTTAAAAGCCTAGAATGCTAATTCAGCCAATAGAGCATCTCGACGATGTCGCGGTATAACGCAGACTTCCCTTTCCCAGTTGCGTTCCCCCCTCAAGCAATGGCAAATGTACTCGCCGAGTGCATCTCCAAGGATGGCCTTAAGCAAGCTCACGTCGCAGGTACGATTTTTTCAGTTTCCGAATTTATTTTATGCTGATACTTTGTTTTTTACAGAAACGGAGAAATATGCTCACGTCACTTTCTTCTTCAATGGTGGTGTTGAAAAGCAATACGAGAACGAAGAGAGACACATGATTCCCTCCCCAAAAGTCGCTACATACGACAAGGAACCCAAGATGAGTGCCCACGGCGTTGCAGAAAGAGTCGCGGAACTATTGAAAAAGGGTGAACATGAATTTATCATGTGCAACTTTGCTCCGCCCGACATGGTTGGTCATACTGGTGTATACGACGCCGCAGTCGAGGCCATTTCTGAGACTGACGAAGCTGTCGGTACGATTGCCAAAGCCGCTAAAGAAGCAGGTTACGTCCTCGCTATCACCGCGGATCATGGGAACGCCGAGCAAATGATCAATCCGGAGACCGGGGCTCCTCATACAGCGCATACTACGAACCCCGTGCCGTTCATTGTCACAGGTGGTATCAAACTTGTCACTGATGACAAGGCGGACGACGATGATGATTCTGAAGAACAAGAACCGGGTGCTTTATGTGATGTTGCTCCGACGATCTTGGCTATTATGGTGCGTCACAGCCTACTTATACGGCGATGATGTGGAGCTAAAATGTTGCGTTCTAGGGCCTGTCCAAGCCTGAGGGTATGTGTGCCCCTTTTTGCCATAATTTCGTCCCTGCTAATGTTGTTTATAGAGATGACGGGTCGGTCGTTGTTGGCGAAAGAAGATTAAAAATGAAAATTACTTGGAGATAGTTTTTCCTGTTGTAGAAGATATATACACAAGTAGATGTATCGGTAGATTGTGAATGCTAACATGTAGAACTGAACTGTACCTCAACCTCTTTTCCGGGTGAGGCCTCGCCCTTGGATAGGAGACCTGCGAGGTAGCTGTAACGTTCCGATCACCAGTCCCACCGTTTAGTTCAATGCACTTCGTTGGTTAACCAACATTACTGAATACGTGGTATTAGATCTTGAAAATTAGATAGATTACATCATTTTTCCGACTATGGCCCCCTTACTGATTACACTCCATGCCCCTATCCTATGTGACATATGCGCGCTCAATCCTTTGACCAGACTCATGATTCAATTTTGCTCATACCCACCACACAGACTGTGGGATGTGAATAGCATTTGGATCGGGATGGGTTTATGTACTCTATCTAGTACGATCTTCCTCGTCCATAAGGCAGTCTCAACGGAAAACCGACAAGAGCATTATGGGATCGCTAGTGGCACGTAGTCAGGTGAGCCAGGTCTTGGAGGATCTACGCCGGTCAACAAGCCTGCCTGCTTTGCAATAAGCCAAGAAGCGACATCGTCCCTGAGTTTCCATTTTATAGGATTGTCAAGTCTGACTCCATCAGGACCGGTCCAGTCCTCTGTGGGAACGCACCAACGCTGGCCTCGCGCTTTGACCGTTGCGTTCCAGTGATTCGCGCCGTGGGGATTGGGAAAGATCTTGGGGAAAAATGGATCGAGATATCTGATCCCGGCATTGTGCAATAATTGCTTCACGTGGTTTTCATCTCCCTCCGTTTTCACCACAGATTCCCACTCAGAGTCTGATTCGTCCTCGCGCAAACCTGATTGCCCAAAGTCGATGACGACAGCCCGTGGGGGCTGCTGGGAGAAGAGAATATTGTCTGCACGGAGGTCGCAGTGAATTAAGCCGTGAGATGCGAATGAGCACACAGTTGTAATCAAGGAGCGTGCCAACGAGCGAGGAACAGAGTTGGGATTGATCTTGCTGAGACTTTCACCAGGGATATACTCGAGTGCGAGGACGTGAGGAGATATAGGACGGAGCGGATCAACAACGAGATTCCCTGAGGCATAGTAACGAGGGATACCTACACCCTGGAGGTCTTGTAAGCGCGAGTATGCGGCTAGCTCCGAGTCGAACGCATCTTCAGTGGTCTCGTAGCATTCCTCCTCACAAAGCACCCCATCATCCACGTCGTCGTCGAGACGCTCCGAGTCATTGCGGGCAATGGCTTTACGGCGCTCAGCTGCTGCGATTTCGAGGGACAACGACCAAGGATGGCCGGGAAAAATGGAGGTGGGTGATCGCGGCTCACGATCGTTGATAAAGCGCGGGTCGTATACCTTGAGGATGATGGGGGATGGTATTCCAGATATAGGAGGCTGTAATTCAACAAGTAAGACCTGACTTTTTGTGAAAGGAACGAATGGCTTGAGAATGGAGGCGTTGGACTCGACGACTGCCTGGTCGATTGTCAATACAAGGGCGAGAATATTACCAGGCGCAAAGAACTGATCTGCGGATGAGTTTGACATGGCGAGGACGCAGCTATCTGGGTGGCGGTGGACAATTTATGTTCCAAGAACCCGGAACAACAAGCGCAAACACAATTGGCAATCATTCTCCGTCATATGTGCAAGCTCGGTGGATATGATTTCTATCGATCCATTGGAAGCCCAAAATACATCGTAGCTCCTATGGTAGACCAAAGTGAGCTGGTATGTCTCCTCAAAGTCCGTGCTCCTGGCATAACTGACTCACCCTAGGCATGGCGCAGGTTATCAAGGCGATATGGAGCTCAAGTATGTACCTAAGCCTGTCATTATCATGTTTGAAACTTATTACACGCAAATACAGCTTGTCTACACTCCCATGATCAACGCCAAAGTGTGTCCTTAGCAGTCGTTCTAACCTCACCCTCCCAACACGACTTGTCAGATCTTCGTCGAAACAACGTCTGAGAAAATCAGAAACGCTAGTTTCGACATACTCGCCGGGGAAGAAGGCGCTTTGTCAACCGACAGACCTCATTGTCCAATTCTGTGCAAACGACCCGGAAATACTCCTAGCCGCAGCTAGAATAGTGGAAAAACACTGCGATGCGGTTGATATCAACTTAGGCTGTCCTCAGGAAATTGCAAGGCGGGGCAGGTACGGGTCCTTCCTGCAAGATGATTGGGATTTGATTTACCGACTGAGTACGTTAGTCGTTGTCTTAGCTCTCGCGCAAGAAGTCTAACTATCTGATGATGGACGCCAGTCAACACCCTACATGAGAACTTGTCGATACCAGTGACGGCCAAGTTTCGAGTGTTTCCAACGATAGAACGGACGATAGAGTACGCTAAGATGTTAGAACGGGCTGGCACAGATTTTGACGTGTCACGGTCGGATACGGAGCAGAGGGTCATAACACGGTTCGTCCTTGTAATTGATCGCAGGTCAAGTAATTGATATTCAATCACGTCAAAGGGTCTCGCAGACTGGGCCAAAATCCACGCAGTGAAACAAGTCGTTTCAGTCCCCGTTTTCGCCAACGGAAACACTCTCTACCAATCGGACATCGAAGCCTGTTTGGCAGCGACAGGCGCAGATGGGGTTTGAG
>WION01000159.1:0-118338 GCA_015039365.1 Amanita rubescens
ATATGACCCGCTCCGTCCCAAGTTTTCTAACGTCACTTCCATCGAATTCTCAACACTATGACAATGCACGGCGCGAACGAGCCATGGAGCTTGGAGGTGCCATTCAAATAAAGACCGCTTCCCAATCATCAGCCTTCTTTTTAATCTTTTTAATCTTTTTATTCCTTCTATCCTTTTCATTCTTCGGGCTATACATCCAGATTTCTTGATGTAAACTAGAGCAAAAATGTTGGTACGTATCCCGCGAGTCGAATGAATGGACTCACAAGGCTGGTCTAGGAGTGAACATATCCACAATTTTTCCTTTAGCGTATCTACGGAGGAGTCGTGCATCTTCGATAGTCAGGTCGGCCGTCTCTCGAGCAACGTACTTCGATTCCGGGTTCTTTATGATAAAAAAAAGTTTGGAAGGTCATCCCTCGGTTTGTCGTTGATCGCAAATGTAAGTAATTTCTCCGTAGTTTTGAGATATTGGCCCTCATGGATGACTTCTTCTTCATTTACTGTTTTCCAAATTCCTTTGATTATGGCAGGGTGCCCCGCGAATCCATCACGGTATTCGAATGCCATATAACTCCCCGTTGGTATACCTGGAATTTGGGATCCCTTTTGCCCCCAGAGCGATTCAAAAAAATCTGAATGAGCTACCAAATCGCCAAGTTCTGCTTCAAGTTCTTTCATTGACGTTAGGAGTGGTATAGGGGCTCGTTTCTAGATAAAACTTAACGGGACGTCGAGAGACGCAATGTACCAAGGGACATACTGAGATGGCTTGAATAGTACCGTTGTTCGAGGAACTGATATACACCGGTGAGGCACATACGTTAGATACGAAGATGAGGAGGACGGGAATGATAGTAGTGAGTTGCATTAGTTGCGAATCTTGCGAAAATTGGTTTGAGGGCCTGCCTGGATTGAATGGAGGGAAAGCATTCACTTTTAAGCCTGAGCCTCCAAAATTTCGGGTATGACGGAACACGACGCGTGGTTACGCGAAGTTATCCATCATGATCTTGATGCAAAACGATAGGATGTGTCAAACAACATGACTTCATATGGGCTGTTAGGTTCGCCCAGAGTTTGTTTCAGAACAGCCGAGTTGGCATACTTGGGTTGAACAAACGTGGCTGTTGCATTGACGAGCAGGGCACCTCTACTCGTCCGGATACGCTGGCCTTGCCGCCTTCCAGAGTGTCGAGTTTGACTTTGATGACGATGAACTGGATGCGACGGGAAATTTTAGCGAGGCGGAAGAAGCGGGGCAGACAATGAACCCGATCAGCTCGCGTCGGCTTTCGGTAACGTTGAGATTAGCAATTTCGCCTACTCGTTAGAAAACTCGATATCGCCTGCCCAGTGCCGAGAGTCATTAATCATTAGCGCACACATAAGGAAGAAGAAGAAGAAGAAGAAGAAGAAAGTTTGACTACTCACCATCCTAGCTAAACTCTCGTCCAACAATGTCACCAACAAATCGCCATGTATTATCCCATCGCGGCCGCACAGCCCTCTTCCAACATGGACAAGCACGATTACTTCCTTCTCGTTTTCCCCCGATCTCACCAACGGCCTCAACGCGAGTTTCCCGGGACCGCGAAGTGCGCCCGCGGTTATGTTGTTCACGCGTCTCCCTCCTGGGACGTAGTTCGTGTAGGGTCGAGTTTCGTACCATTCGTCGGCGTCTGGTTGAGATCGGAGAGCTTGGAGGGTTTGTTCGAGGGAATTTGTGCATGCGATGAAGCTGGGAGAATCATGTGAGGATGGGGGATGCGGGTCTGGGAAAGAGGAGGGAGAGTTGGGGAAGGTCCTTCATCCCGCTCTGTGGCCCGTATGACGGAATCGTTACCACTTGCTACCCATGAACCAACTCCTGTTTGTCTGCCAGAATATGCATACCAGTGGTTCCTACCGATTTGTCTTTACACGCCTATTACCAGTGTAGTCGCGATTCCAGAGAGTGATTCGTCTCAAATTTGCAAGGAAGCATGATGCCACGCACCTGTACAACGTTGAGGCTTCATGTGAGGGCATTACTATCATCATGCTGCATTGGTTTGGCGGCGTTGTACCTTTAGCGCTCTTGCTGTTAGAGCTACCATGGTATCACCGCTCGTCCATGCCTTGCAACAAAAATAATTGTGGCACAAACGGGCCAAATTGTTCGTCCCTGCACCGAATAAACGAACCTACGTACGCGCCCAATATTCAGATGAAATCAAGAGACACAAGTATGGCACTAAATGCCATCTAAATCGCTCTTAATAATTGGTTATAGCGAGCACGAGGTAACTGCGGTCATCATTGTGAAATTCATTATGAAGGATAATAGCAGTACCATGTAATAGACATGATATCGTACCTATTGTCGTAGCTATGTACTGCGTACACTGCCTCGAGATGGTTGCCAGGGTTTCAGGTCAGCTGATCGGCAGAGCCACGAGTGCGGTTCTCACAAGCTAGGCTTTTTCCGGTTCTGCGATCTCTTCCACTACCGCCTCCGTATATTGGGCTGGTCCCAACCCATTCGCTCTTTTCCTCGAGTTGCTTTCGCTGGTCGATAGCGCCAATGAACTCGATTACAATTCCCAGCATCAATTTCTCAGGCCTGGACTACTATGAATGGCGGAGGAAGCTGTCGAGGGCGATAAGGGTAAAGTCACTGGTGAGTGTGCACGTCATCTCCAGCATGTCTGGTCTAACATATCGTTCTTTTTTAGTATACGAGGATCACACTTACGCCGTTCACTCTCATTTACTTCCTGCTCGTCGTCCTAACATGCATTGTCATGACCGCTTTGCAAGGGGTAGTCTACAACGACAACACTACCGGCGTCCACACGATCTCCCCCATCATCAGAAATGCCAGCTTGACCAACGCCCTGACGCTCAACGCTAACGGTGCCCTCTATTACTGCAGCCAAATCTCCTCCATGAACGCAGCTCAGTGCAACATCATTGTAGCAAACCAGACAACCAATGCGACTGCGCCGGGAGGAGGATCCGGGTTTGTCCTCGCTTGGAAACGGGATTTGCGTGTACCCAGGACGTATCCGCCCATCGAATCCCGTCACCTTCAACCCTCCGCCAAGTGGAGGCGAATGCTCTCCATCGATGACGGGCAAGTGAAGCGCAGGAGTAGTCCGACCCAAGTTCCAATGCCAGCCAAATCCAAGTCTAAATCTCCGCCGGTACCAGCACGGAAAACTCCCATGCGACTCGACATACAGAATTCACCGAACGTAACGTGTGCGAAAGCCTTGTTATGGCTTGAAGGAGCGTGAGTCGTGTTTCAGTGTATATCGTAATTCCTGGCAAGCTAAAAATATATACGTGTATCCAGGCTCAACGACGAAAGAGCAGAAGATGTCGTCTTGCTGGCTTTTCAATTCTGGCTCTTTTCCCTCTCTGCGGTTGCTGTGAGTGTTTATCCAACCAGGGCGCTCACTTATTCTGACTCTGCTCAAGATTTTGACTGAATCCTTGCCACACCTCGGGGCCGCTTTCGTCGGTCACATTGTTGGTACAGGATGGGCTGCGGGGCGCATTCGGGTGTCGTACGACAATATGAATGTTTATCAAAACCAGGTCGTCACGGGCGCTTGTGGAGGTCAAGACATCATGGGGACTTGGTGGCAACTGAAGATATCCCACATGGTCAGTCCCTATATTTCCAAGTCGCCATCCTCTGGCTGAATGATCGAGCAGGTCCCTGTAGCGGTCGTCAATGGCATCGTTCTAGTGTTCATGTTGTTCTTGACCTACAAGATTTACGTGGTACGTGCGAGAGTGTCGAATCGATCGATGATCAAGTCATCAATGATAAAACGTAGGACTACTCCAAGCAAACCTTCAATTCTGTGGGAGCAACACCCGCAGTGGAGGGGATCCTCAGGGTAAATTATCTTCATGGCCTTAAATTATCAGAAGCTCATCTTCAATAGATCGTCCTTCTTTTATCCGTCTGCTTGCATCTTACAGTGTTCTTTGTCATCGCTTCTGCTGCCGTGTGGATCAATAAAGCTACTACCGGCATATTCAGTTTTCTCGCATCGACCGAGAAGGGCTTCGTGGCCGCAGCCGCTCTCACAATCATCGTATGTCGTCTGCCCAAAATGATCTTTACGCTGCTAAATCTGTACCAGATGATCTTTCCATGGATGTTTGCTGTATGTCTATCCGATTTTATCAAGTACAATGATTGAATTGAGATAAACTAGGGCTGGGCCTGCGTACGACGAGAATGTCAATGGCGCTTCTTGGCCTTTTGCGTCATGTCCGTTTTGCTGATAACCATGTTCTCGACGATGTTCTGGAGCCCAAGTGAGTCATATCCCCTCTCTTACCATGGATTTATCTTAATCAGGATGCAGCCTATCGGTTCATCTTCACATCTTGGCCGTTTTTCGCAGCTCTTGGTATCGTGGCTTATACCCTGGTCGTCATCTCAACCATCCTCGCTGTCTGGTGTCGCTTCAACTTTGGTCAAGGATTTGCGCACTTTAGTGAGGACAATCATCCCTTCTTCCATTATTACAGTGCTGATCATGGGGGAAATCTCTAGTTCAAGTCAGTGAGGTACTCGAGGACATGGACTTTCCCAACGTCGCCTTCTCAAAGGAAGGTGGAGCTGAAAGGGGAATGAGAACCATATCTGGTCAAGTACTCCAAATTCCTCCTGCAGCGTCCACCCGGCCCGCAAGTGGACTGCGTTCAATGCGATTCATGCGCACCTCGGTGTACTCGAACCATAACCTCGCGACGGTGAAACTATCTTCGTCGCAGCCGCTCCACTCTGATATAGTCAATACTACCCCGACGTCACCTACGTTCCAAAGGGGGTCAACCTTGACTGTGACTCAAAGGCTCCGCCGTGTGTTCGAATATAGAAAGTCAAACGTGTCTGGGTCCTCAAGTTTCGAAGGACTTTCTGTTCCTTCCGTACCTCCCGTACCCGCCCTTCCACCCGTTTCTCCCACCGTCCCTGCCGCCGTCGCTGCTGCCTTCCCTCCTCAGCGACCACCAAGCCCACAACCGATACTAACCCATCAAATCGCTCAGAAATCCCGGATGAAGTTGGAACCTGTCCGACCTTCGAACCGGCCTCCGCCTTTGAAGCTCTCTCGAGATGACGATGCCTTCCGAGGGAGGACGAACACGGAAAAAGATACAAAGCGGCGCAGCAGGAGCGTTAGTCTAGGCCGCGGGTCGCGCAGCGCACGAGAGCCGACTATAGATAGGTTGGAGCCTTTGGACATTTCTCCGATGCCAAAGTCGGCCAAGACGAGACCGTTGCCTATTAGGCCGTTACCGAGGCCTCCGGCTACGGCTCCGTTGACTTTGGATGAGCCGCCTAGTGCTGGTCCTTCTGGACTTGTGAGGAGAGGAGGTTTGAGAGATGCTAATCGATCTAATGACCAGTGGTGATTATTTGCAGTGCATATATAAATAATATTACCGTGAGAAAGAGATGTAAAGTAACTACATATATTACTAAGCGGATTAGCGGAGCTAGAAACCCTCGCCTAAATATATGAACTCGTCCGCTGAGGAAGAACAACCTTCCCAGACGGTGGAATTACAGTGAACTACCAAGAAGTTCTCCACAGTGCGGGGACGTTGTCGTCACAGGCCTGCAAGAGCGGCTGACATAATACTGTTCCTAGACAGAATTAAAAGACCGTGAGAAAGCTTCAACTCATGCTCCGGTGCCAGAAAGCTGCTCTCCTTCCAAAAGGGCTTCAACGCCTTGGTGCGCAATGCCCTCATCGCAGAGCGTTCAACACCACACCCGAAATTTCGCGTTCCCTCTCAGAAGAGAACAAAGATATTGCGTCGATGGACAAATTACTCCGCGTCGTCAGTGCGTCCGAAAACGATTTTCGCATGAAACTTGGGGGTAACGTCTACATCGTTTGTTGGCACCTTTAGGGGACCACTCGGATCCTAAATACCATACGTGAGTTTCAACAGTCCACAGATATAGTATAGCCGTAGTCTGATGATTGTTTTTGTAGCGTAGTGCCGTTAAGGAAACCCATGCGATGGGCGGAAGCGCTATTGCTCAATTCAGTGCCTAACACCTCAGCCTCATCGCAGGGACAAGCACAAACTCAAATCGACAAGGAGCTAAAACACCCTCCACGGCACATGAATGATTCATATTCGGAGTTTATCCTTCCTTTTGGTTCGGACCCGCAGTTGTTAGAGCAGTACACGAACGCTTCTGGAGGGATACGAATGGGAAAGTCAGTCGTCGAGGTCTATCCGTGATGTCGTTTGACGAGGAGGGACGCCTCTAGGTTGATGGAACATCTCGATTCTTTGGCTGGGTCGATTGCGTACAAGCACGTGTTAGGTCCAAGCGTGGAGACCTTGGGACAGATACATGAACGAGGATTCTATATCGTCACTGCTTCCGTGGACAGGTTCGTGCGCGAGACTGAGTTTCCTTCGGTTTCTCAAATTTGATAATAGACTTGACATGCTTGTTCCGCTCAACCCAAAACGGGACCTCCGGTTAAGTGGACAAGTCATCTACACTGGAAATAGTTCCATGGAGGTTGCAGTCAAAATGGAACACATTGGGATGAACCAGTCTGATGAAACCGTTTTGTTAGGTATATTTTCCACATTACGTACGTGCGGCTATTAACTGCCTGCCTAGGCCGGTTTTCAATGGTTTGCCGCGACGCTAATACGCGCCGGGCGTACAAGGTGAACCCTCTCATCATATCAACACCAGAAGAATACTCTCTATCTGCCATCGGGAAACGTGAGTTCGTTCTGCGTACACCTTGCCACCTGCTTAAGACATAATACGCAGATATGAAGGATAAAAGGCAAACTTTCGCTCTTCACTCCCTTTCGCGTGCGCCTCCTACGTCTGAGGAAGCAGCAGAGCTTCATACTTTTTTCCTTACCTATGGACAAGAAGAAAGTGCAGAAAAAGAGGAGCGAGTATGGATGGGTGATACGAGACTTGAGAAAACTATGTTGATGTTCCCTCAGGAACGCAAGTACGCCGTTTTTTCTAGTTTGTTCGTGATTATGAAATCTTACCACATGGTATAGCGTCCACCAAAAGATATTCGGTGGCTACTTGATGCGCCTGGCATACGAGGTCCGTGTCATCGACATCTTCCTTCACATCTTCCTCTTACCCCAGAAGTAGCTCGGCTTTTCCAATGCAAGCATGTTCACAGGAGGCCCTGTCCGCTTCCTCTCTTTAGACGGGATTTCGTTTGCTCGTCCTGTCGCCATAGGATCGATACTGCGTTTGACTTCTCAGATCCTATATACGACGTCGTCTGAGCAGTTTCCCGCCATAGCCGTATGTTTACTTTTTTTTCGAACCCGAGCAACCCCATTTAATCTTTGCATAGCACGTCGGGGTCAAAGCTAATGTTGTGGATGTAGCGACGGGCCTTGAACAAACGACGAACGATTTTCGGTTTACATGGTGCCAGGAGCATGGGACGAGCGCGGAATTCAAGACGCCTAGGAAAGTAGTTTTTAAGACGTACCAAGGTACGCGAGGAATCATTATGTGACGAACGTTCGAAATGTCTGACTCAATACACTCAATACAGAGGCAATGCTGTGGCTAGAGGGGAAACGCGCTTTGCAATTGGGGGACGAAATTCGAGGGCGGAGAATGAAATAGACCAATCTTATGTGTATTTAGTGAGTATATCTTTCATGATAAGTTCGTTGTACCGCCCTCTGGTGCTCGTAAAGGCAACACCCTCAGAACTGCATAATACTTGCCTTTTTCATTGGGTATTTTGGGCCATTTCATGTGTCCGTGTATATGGGCACACGTGTAGACTACTTAGCTATCTCAATGAGGCAACGACAATTCTTAAAATAATAAAAAAAGGTACAATCCCGTGCCTTGGCCCAAATACGTCAAGACGTTCCCGTGTTCGCGACCCTAATGGCAACGTGACATTGACATGTATGTACAAGTCTTGGCGTAACTAAGGAGCGCGCACCATACCAGCAGCCATGCCGTTGCGCATGGTACGAATACCACAAGTATCATGCAAGACCGATGCGCTACGAATCACCCTAACGATGTCTATGCTCGCCAATGAGCTGAGCAACATATCTGTGTTCCCGCCTGTCGTCGCAGCGACATCCATATTGCTGATTATCCTTCAGACTGTCCAAGTGAGTAATCGAAGCTAGCAACCTGCTTTTTTCTTACTCGTCACGTCGTACAGAGTGTTGAGGTTGGTCTCCTTCTAATTTACGAATGCTGGAATATGATGTCCGTTTCTTTTCGACAGAACAATAGGGAAGCATGTGCAAAGTATGTACTTTGTTTTGATCATGGTATCTCATATTGAGTAGTTCATACATATCGGTTCTTTACCAGTTTGGCTGAGCGCTGTGCACAAATGCTGCTAGACCTTAACGATATCATGCGAGATAAGTGGGAGACTGCACCGCCTGCCCTACTACGGAACTTGACGAAATATACCGAGTAAGATCATTTGGGACGTAAATTCTTTTGTGTTAATGAATGCAGGACGTTGGGGGCAGTCCACGATTTTATGAAAGCTCAAGCTAACGAGAAATGGACAAAACGACTATTCCGGAAGGCAAGCATCGAAGCTGCCCTCGCTGATTTCGACAAGAAACTGGGTGATTCCGCACAGATGTTCCAAGTGCGTCCCGATGATCATTTTGAATATTCTTTTGACGAAAAAACGTTTAAGATGGCCATGCTTATTGACATTAGCCATCATGTGCTATCTCGAAAGACCATAACGGATGTGTCCCGTCCTCAATCAAATGAGGATGAAATTTCAGCCAAACAAGACGTGGATTTGGAGCCACCTCCTGCTTATCAATCTAAGCAGAATACCCTCAACGAGCAATTCACCGCTTCTCCGCAATACGACCAGGAGGATGTTCAGGATGACACATCAAATGTCACGCTGAGGATTGAAGACTCTGAAGATGCTGATGAGGTGTTAATATCAGATACAGTCCTTGAAGACCATGGGGTATGGTTACATTCTATTGCACCGACATGTCTAATCGGAAATCTCGTAGTTCCGCAGGTATCACCAATCCCAAGTTAGACTCACCGGACGTTCGAAAGTCAAAAGCGGGTGGTTTGCCGATGTGGCCGTCGGGGAAGTCGACGGCCAGTCTACACTTGTTAAATACTACAAAGGAAACTCAAAAAACGACGCAATCAAGGTAAAACTACATACTCTACCGCGACTCATGCCTGGAATCTGACGAAAACAGACGTGGCTACACGATGTCAAAAATTTGCAAAATTTATTGTCAGTTTGATATCATTCGGAATGAGTAATACATTTTGACAACAAATAGCCATCCAAATCTTCCGCATATGACTGGGTATTCGGACGAGCATTCACCAACTCCATTTATCCTACTTTCAGATGGTATGCGGTCCTGTTGTATTTTCTCAGCGACTGTCCTGAACGCTCCTATGAACTACTAGTTCGGACAAATGCTGCTGACAAAATCATGAGTCAAACTTTGAGAAATGAAGGCGTAGCTGCTTGCATAAATTTGCTTGCTCGTTATGTACGTCGATTCTTATGGACCCTTCCTATACATCGTGACACAATCACCAGTACAACGACATCACGGTATGCTATCTCAATGCCTGACGAAAAGCATCACCAATAGACACTATCGTAGGATGCAACTGCATATATTCAACGCCAGCTTAACATGCCGGACAACCACCTGCAAGATTTTGTCGAAGTATGTGGAATGTTATGCAATTCAGACCCAAATGAGTAACATCTTGCAGAAAACCAGCTACAGAGTTGGTGCGTCGAATACAATTGTAATGGGATTGCCACCCGCAAGAGAAGGGACTTGGGTGTCATGGCGAAATTATGACCTTTCTCACTCGCTGGCACGAGCGATGTTGAATGTAAGCCAGAAACTACTTGTAACATATTTTCTTTCACACATAATCTTAGATGCTTCCGGGAGGAGGGACTGTGCAACGTAGACTTGAGCATTACCAAGGTGGCTACTGAGTCTTTCACTTCCATAATTCATCTCTTAAGCGTTTCCAGACACGGCAACTGACGAAGATCCCCTGAAGGTCGCCCATCTGGTATCGCTCGCAAGATGTTTACTTTCCAACAAGCACTGTTCAACATCACCTCTCATAACCAAGCTTCTACAGGACAAGGACGATGAATTTGAAGATTTCAGCGAGGGACCAAAGATCAGCATGAAAGAACTTCGGCAACACAGTCTTGAAGCTGGCGTTCATGACTTTTTCTGGACTGAGATGTCTGCTATCCCTGCTCACAAGTTCGCGGCCGGCGACTTTGGCTACGTTCCTTCAAACACTGCCTTTGGAGACTTCGTAAAGCTGGGGAACATATATTCAGACAATCTGGCCAATCTCCTCATTACAGCTCGCACATATGGGTCCCAGTTTTGCTGGGAAGACCGCCCGGTCCAGCATGTAGAAATTCAAAAATATCCTTTGCCCCTTGATGTTTACGGGTAAGCAGGTCGAGTCGCGTCCTTGGTGATAATGACTTGACCGTTTCATCAGCTGGCCAATAGCAGTTCCTCGCGGCAGTCAGATCGATTGTCAAATCGAGCACAGCGAGCGCATAGGCGACACAAACGAAGCATGGGGCTTTCTGTCTAACCACGCAAAACAATTGGCCGGAAAGTTTAACGTTGCGCCGGAAGATTTGATACTCAGTATGTTTTAATTTTCAGCCAATTAGTCGGTGGAGTCATACTAACTCATTTTCATAGTAATCGCGGCGGGGACAAACCAAAACTTTTACATCAGGGACTTTGGGAACTATGTCGCCAACCACCACGTACACGGAATGCCCACGATGCATAATCAACAATTTCATCATCCTCACTCGTTTATGAATCATACCTCAATCTCTATACCAACGATCATGTACTTGTTAACATCACCCCGTTCCGACTTCAAGCCCTTTTGGAGCCATCAACCCATGTATGTTCCAAACATGCCGCTTCCGAAGCTAAACCATGGCTGGGTGCCAAGTATTGGATAGTAAGCCGTCTCTCGCTCTCACTCACTTGCTATTGATATTTCTATAGCTGTCATGGATTTATTCAATGGATAAGGCTATTAAAAGAGGACTTTTTAGATTAATGCTTTAGACGAGCGCGTTATTCATGTAACGCTGGTGCGCCTTTCTACGTCACTCTCAGTCCTGTCCTAGTACAACTAGCTATATTGGATATTTACCCGTTTCACGCCTTGACCACAGCCACTTAGAGTCCGGTGTAAGAAACTCACCATGACTTCAGGTACTCAGTAAGACTCGGCAAGAATTTGACGGGACAACGTCTTTTACATATCTGCTACTTTACAGACCAACATACTTCGTTCACGTTGACTCAAGACATCCCACCCAGACTCACTACAATTTGTGAAGCTTGAAGAAGATTTCATTCTCGATAGCATGCTTGCCGGGCTCAAGGATGATCTGTTAATTGTGCAAGTTGTCTTTGTTTTCAGTTTAAATAGAAACTAAACATACGATGTTTCCCGGCAGCTTCTTATCGAACCAGTAAAGATCTTTGCCGTTAACGTAGACCCTGCATCATGTCAAACTTTTGGTGCTGCAAATGGGGCAATGGCCTACGAATGAGTGCCGGGCGGCCCGTTGGTTGCAAAATCCCAGATGTATTTCTGGTTGCTCCAAATCAGGTGTTGACCCTCCTCTGCCTAGTATGACTCAAGTCAAGGAGAAATCAATCGCATAAGGTGAACTTCAACGTACCTTGTGGATTGCGATGTGCAACCCGTTCTTGCCAATCACGGTGGCCTGGCTAGTGGCACCCTGGACGGCAGGTTCAATGGTGACGATCTACGTTCGAAATCAATTTCGACAATTTGCAGAACAATGATCGTCTGCGTACGCTAACATGAGGGTCAAAAACAGGTGGAGTAATGACTTTGTCTCCTGGCTTTTCAGCGCCAGTGCTGACAATGTAGTGGCCAGTTTGGGCACTTTGGATTCTGTATTTGTGCATTTTCGGACTATAGCAAGCTTTGGCCAGAGGATCTGAAGACTGAGGTGCCGTTCGCCCTGCTTTTATACCTTTAAATGTTACTCCAACAGCCCTTTTTGCGTAGCAGATCCAAATAACAAGGTTTCGTGAGTGGGGATAGTTCCATGATTATGCGGCATTAGCCATCTCCGTTTATGAACCTGATTTCTAATTAAAGGACAAGTGAGAGGGTTTCGAAGTTGGAATATGAAGTGTGCCACCGTATACCGACATAGATGACAGTGGTCATCAAATATCTCGACTTCTATCAAAGACGGGATTGCTTAATTTGGGGCTTTGTCTTAGCCACCATCACTGAGCATTATTCTCTCGTGCTTGGCGTCTGAGAAGGGGAGGTAGTTTATCTGACGTGGATGGACTACAGGGGATCGACGTACCAGCCCGCGGTCCCGCCTTGCACTAGATTCGTGAAGGATGACCTGCTTATGACGTATCTTATTGTCTTAACTCCTTCACGCGGTTCAGTTTCTTTTTACTTCAAAGGCTGACGGAGGGCTATTTGTATTGGACCAATGGCATATGTCGCACTCCCTGGGAAAGGCGTGAAGTTCTGGAATGTGGTTCAAACGGACAGTACCTGCGTGAGTCCAGCCTGAGCGCAAGCTTTGGCAGTTATGGGGTATACTTGAAATAGCAATGCTACGAGGCATCTTCGTAAGCAAAATACTATGCTGCCGCCTCCATGACCTTGCCAATTGTCAAAGTTCGCACAACAGTGAGCAGATCAAGGATATCCATTACACCTTTACGTCTGAACGATCCATTGGAGCTTTGTAGCGTAGTATTGAACTTCAAGCAAAGCTGTGTTCCAGATCGTAAGAATAATGTAGATCCATCTTACCACGAATGCGGGTTACTAGCCAGAAAGATGACATCTGGGGTCTATGTGACAAAAGCATCGCGCGTAGGCATCATTCCCCCATTTGAATTCAACCTTCCAATGGTTCGAAGGAAACTCGCCCTTTCTAACGCCAGTATCGATGCACTCTGTCAGCCAGACGTGGACAATGTGGTCAGTGGGCCTCCGCCATTACGAGGTGAAACTGACAACTTTATATCTCTCACGGGAGTGGGTGCGCAAGATTTGTGATAAAGTAGAAAGATGCCTCGTGCCCCCACCGCGTTATTGTGGCTACGAGTTTTGGTTACGAGGCTTGCGAGGCCGTAGCCTAGCCTTAGGCATAAGTGAAGGTATCGGCTTATCAACGTAAAAATGAGAGGCAGTAATTTCCCTGATGGGATCTATAATATACTTGACCAAACAGAGTTACTTGCCCGAACAGCTGGCGGCCCCACTATTTCACTTCTTTTTTTCTATTTTCTATTTTTTTCTAGGAGCTGTAATTGCCAAGAACTACACAACAGCAATCCGCCAAGATCAATTCCTTCCAAGTTCTTAGGGAAATCCGGCCGAGGTGCGATTTGTGTTAAATTAATTGCCAACCTTTTTTTAGGTCAAAAACCTCTTGCGGCATGCTGACCTTGTTCTACGTCTGCTTGGGTCAGATAGCCGGATTAAGGAGCAGAATACGAGTCTATTTGGAGTCAGCAGAGACTATCCGTCAACAATGTGTGTATAATGCGCATGTCTTCTTTCCCTTCTCACTCACGTTACCTTTTGATTCTGGATTCAGTATGATGAGTATAGAATGCAACTGGGCACTGCGGTAAGGTTGAAGTGCATTGTGAAGTGCATAGCAGGGACGGTCGTGGTGTATTTAAGCAGAAAAGCGGTAGGACGCCATTGCCGAGTCTTGGCGGTTTCCCACTACTATCCAAGTACCCCGCGGCTGTCCGAACTTCCACATTCAATGTCGAAGATACATATGTGGTAACCCAAGACTGGTACATGATCACGTTCATAACTCTGAAAATTCATCATCTTGAGAAGTTCTTCTCCCGAAACCGACACGAAGTGCGAGCGCTGTGGGCGCTGACATCGCCCATCAAATAGAACACCATCTGACAAGGATAACTCCATGATACGACCTTTGAGTATTTCCATCTCCGTTCATGACTCTCTTTGAGTTGCATGCGGCTCCCTCCGTCAATGGACGAGAGCGTGTATTATTGGACGTCTCGAACGTGGGTCTCATTTAACATTGCTCAGCAGCTTATTCAATGCCACCAAAACTAACCTTTGCTCCATTCGGCCTCATATGAATCCCCGTCAATACTTACTGAAGTACGGAGTGAGAGTCGATGAATCGGCCCGTACTGCAGCTCCGACCAGGTATAGTTAAGAACGTTGTCTCCATGGCAAATTACGAGGTGGGCGAGGCGATTAATGCAATAAGTATGCCGCGCTCTGGGAAAGACGAAAGTTCCTGACCCGAGTATTGACATTCGACTCGTGATCCAAAAATAGAAGCATATCTGAGCATATCGATACCCGAATCGGGAACGTAGTATTTATCCATGTCAGTATTAGTACGTCGCGACCGAATGTCCTCGAAAAAACATGAGACGAGGATAGTTACTTAAAGCGTAGCCCCCATTCACATCTAAAGCGCCGATGAATTAGGAGAGGAACTAGAGCAAAGACCATCTAAGCGATCGCCCGAGACATTGCTTTTTCAGAGGTTGGAACAGATCATCGGCACCTGTAGCCGATTTCATGAGTAAAACTTATGCTCATCTAAATCTTTCCAGTTGTCTGATTATCGTACTTGGCATGCTGGATCATAATGCTGATCATTTCGACCTATTGATCTGGCTGACCATGGTAGATGAAGATTCGCAGAATGCGATGCAGAACTAGAAAATGATACAGGTGAAATCTGCTACCACCAAAGCATGGGGGCATCACCACGATATATCATATATCATGTCCGATCAAGGCAAGAAAACGATTCACAAGACACTTTGGATATTCGACGTATCGACGTTACTGTACAGACAACGTTCATATGTGTTACGAACACAAGACTCGGAGTCGAGAGAGATCTTAAAATTCTACCCTGTCAACGTTGAAGAAAATCTCTTGCTCCACAGAATCGCGGCCGGATTTGACGATGAACTACACCAATTTTCGTCAGCTCAGCTCTTGTCCCGAAAACCAGTTACTCACAGTGTTTCCAATACCGAATTTATCAAACCAGTAGAGATCTTGGCCAGGGACAACGATTCTGTATAGTGGATATCGTTAGTCTCTTAGATGTGGCCAAATCAGCCGAAGCTTACTGATATATTCCGCCCGGGGTCAGAAAGAATGCCCAATCAAAGCGCTCATAACTCCAGACAAGATAATCCTAGAAAAAATAGAGTTAAGAACATCTCGTGAAGCTAACTTCAGTTTGAACCTACGCCTTGGGCTGCGACGTATAATCCGGTCTTGCCTTGCACAGCGCTGATGGTTGCTGGGCCTTGTACCAGAGGGTCAATGCGGAGAGTCTGCTACAGTGTCAATAATGTTAGAGGGCAATCGTGAACGAGGCTTACTGTATTTCTGGGGTTCTTATCTTGTTCAGAGACAGTTTTGACTCTCTCTCCTGGCCTTTCTGTTCCATCGCTGACCAGGGAAAACTTCGTCTGGACGCTACTGATAGTGAAAATGCTCATCGTTAATCAAGTTCTGAAGTTGGGGTTCGAGGTGCTGAAAATGACAGCTGACTGGCTATGCTTTTATACCTTTCAATGGCACATCTTACAACATGAAGACAAATAATAGGCCTCGCCCGTCGACGTGTGGAACCGAACAACGCACCGAATAACTTCCGATTCTCATTTCGATTCCTCTTGTCAATTTCCCGGTTCGGGCCAGTAACAGCACCGCAAGGCCGATCAGAACATAACCTCATCCTGTGTGATGCAACTGGATATTAAACGTCACTCCTTTACGGCTGAAACTGTTCAATGTGCAACAAACGTTAGTCCAGAACGCAATTTGGTTCATCAAGGAAGGAGACTCTTGCCTTTGGTTCATATGGTCCAGCAATGGCGCTCAACCGCCTGGGTTCAGGTCGATTTTTCAAGTTCCGCAAGGCCCGATTCGTTGAGATAAGCAGTTGGGGTCCTTATGCGTGACGACCCTATTTGGCATTAGGTCACATTCCGTTCCCCATGTTATTCGCGCTTCCTGGTCGGCTGAGTGCCAGAGGAACACTCTCACTCGGCGAGTCTGCATGGCTGCCATCGACTTCACTCCCTCGAGTCCACCTACTCTCTCCCAGCTGGTGTTCACAAACCGGTCCCCTCCAGAGCCATCAGTCCTAGTAACCCGTGACCTGATCTGGCTCTTTTGGCGCGCTTTCTAAGCCCCGCCTTGGTTGTACCAGGCCGCGCTAGTTTGTAAGTCGTGCCACTTAACGGAACCTAGCCTCAGGGGTGACTGGCATGGATCTGAATTCCAACAACACATTGGGCAATGCCCACCCAATTTGTGGATTCTCGACAAGTCCACAATCGCTCATCTCAATCTTGCATTCTCACCTTTTTTAGCTAAAGGCTAGAGACAATGACAAGCAAGCGTCAATGATATCTTCTTACGCAAAGACCACCTCTGGCGAGGGTTGATGGACTCGGAAACCATAATTGTGGCGGGCGTACTAGGTGAAGTTCTACTCATGGTGTGACCTATTCTTTGCTTGATTCCTTTCCTGGTGTACCTCATACTTGCGTCCCAGTGGTGTAGTGTTGAGTATCATCATTAATTTAAACACGATGGCAGCAATCCAATAATCCATTGGTATTTTATACCCCCAAATCAACCAGTATCTGTATTGCAATACACTAGATGCATGCTCTCGGGCTGTTTGCACCATACATCCCTTACTTCACATTCAACCCATCATTGAATTGTTCGGAGCTGATGGGCCTCCCGGGCGGTGGTGAGATATCTCTTCCACCTCCTTTACAGGTCGGGAACAACCATAGCTCGGAGACGCGATACGCATCCTCTCATACCCCACTTGCACCAATCTAGATTGTCTACCTGCCAGATGAGACGCGAATATACCCTGCATGCACCAATGGATATACCGCTGGGATTATTCCACCTCCCATGACGCTCTAGTTAGTAGTTACATACAGGTTCGTTTGTGAATCCAAGTCCTGATGCTTCCGAGTCAATATGATTGGCAGTGACGGCAGCACCAGTTAGCAACTTTTGATAATCGCACTAGCATTAGAACTGAAATGCGAATCATGTAAATCCAGCTGCCATTCTCAGAGACCCTTTTATGTGGGCACAGTTGCTGGTGCCGACTCAACGCTGACCGTCTCAACTCTGTCTGTTTGTTTACAATGCCTGACTGCAATCGTAGCCTTTTCTTTTACCTTCTCAAAGGCAAAATCTGAAGGGAAAGACGGCCATGGACAAGGCAACAATTCGGCGCGTGCTAGGGGATTGTGTGACAGGAGTGCCAGAGACCCCTGACACAATTCGGCACAGCTGTGCCGTGACTGGAGTTTGAAAAAATCGACCTCAACCCAGTCGGCAACCGTAAACGTATGTATACTCATAGTTGTGATTATCGCGCTTGGCATGCTGGATCATCATTTCGACCTATTGATCTGGCGGAGCTAGAAATGGTGAGAACGGATGCAAGTTGAAGTTGCTACTACCAAAGCATGAGGGCATATACCATGTCCGATCAAGGCAAGATCACGATTCACAAGACACTTTGGATATTCGACGTATCGACGTTACTGTACAGACAACGCTCATTTGTGTTACGAACACAAGACTCGGAGTCGAGAGAGATCTTAGAATTCTACCCTGACAACGTTGAAGAAAATCTCTTGCTCCACAGAATCGCGGCCGGATTTGACGATGAACTACACCAATTTTCATCAGCTCAGCTCTTGTCCCGAAAACCAGAGATCTTACTCACAGTGTTTCCAATACCGAATTTATCAAACCAGTAGAGATCTTGGCCAGGGACAACGATTCTGTATGGCGGATATCGTTAGTCTCTTGGATGTGGCCAAATCAGTCGAAGCTCACTGATATATTCCGCCCGGGGTCAGATAGAATGCCCAATCAAAGGGCTCAGGACTCCAGACAAGATTATCCTAGAAAAAATAGAGTTGAGAACATCTGGTGAAGCTAACTTCAGTTTGAACCTACGCCTCGGGCTGCGACGTATAATCCGGTCTTGCCTTGCACAGTGCTGATGGATGCTGGGCCTTGTACCGGAGGGTTAATGCGGAGAATCTGCTACGTGTCAATAATGTTAGAGGGCAATCGTGAACGAGGCTTACTGTATCTTTGAAGTTCTTATCTTGTTCAGAGACAGTTTTGACTCTCTCTCCTGGCCTTTCTGTTCCATCGCTGACCAGGGAGTACTTCGTCTGGACGCTGCTGATAGTGAAAAGGCTCATCGTTAATCAAGTTCTGAAGTTGGGGTTCGAGGTGCTGAAAATGACAGCTGACTGGCTATGCTTTTATACCTTTCAATGGCACATCTTACAACATGAAGACAAATAATAGGCCTCGCCCGTCGACGTGTGGAACCGAACAACGCACCGAATAACATCCATCTGCCGAAATTGCGCCATTGATCGAATTAGCCAATTTTCGATTCTCATTTCGATTCCTCTTGTCAATTTCCCGGTTCGGGCCAGTAACAGCACCGCAAGGCCGATCAGAATGTTCTCAACCTCATCCTGTGTGGAGCAACTGGATATTAAACGTCACTTCTTTACGGCTGAAACTGTTCAACGTGCAACAAACGTTAGTCCAGAATGCAATTCGGTTCATCATTGAGGGAAAGGAAGGAGACTCTTGCCTTTGGTTCATATGGTCCAGCAATGGTGCTCAACCGCTTGGGATCAACAATAAGAGTTCACGTATATCAATAAAAGGCGTACTAGGAGTCCTGAAGTTCTGTAAAAAGTTGCCCGGTGGTACGCCAAGTGCCTAATCGGTCGCTAATGCCATCGCTTTGAAATTCCAAGCTCCTCGCTTCCGCTCGGGGCATTCGTAATACGACTTGTGTCCGTACGTGTCGCACTAAAGTTCGTCTCGTATCAAGTCATTGTGCGTGCCGTAAATTATGCATTTCATCTTCGCACGCATAAGATGGCAGCTGACCGGATAACGTACATGCATCAATAATACAACGCGAATTACTGCGCGACTCGGTTCCATGTCGAATCGCAAGAAGAATGTTCGGATACGAAGATTTTCCACCAGACGATGTACACCGTTGGTCCCTTAAAGCAGTCAATTTTGCGACATCAAAAGTGTAGCCCCAGCGACGGTCCGAGTTTCTTATTTAAACTCATGAACGTTTATCCTTTGTGGGCCTCACTTAGCGTAGTTGCAGTGGATATCCCATATCTGATAGGCTTCACGGTGACGTACGCAACTGCGCAGCGTTTCACTATGAAGGACGTGGGTTCATGTTATCCGTTTACGGACTAGAATGGGCGCATTCCAATCCGCTGTCAACGGCGTCCTCTGCGAGATAGCTTCTTGTAAGGAAGCGAATTTCCGCGTCGACATAATGATACTCGTCGGGTAGAAACACGTAATTCGGCTCGGGCCAAGCAAGCAAGAGTAAACGTCTTTTCTTTCCATTTCCGCGCCGCCCTCGTCATTCGTGAAGGCGGCTTGTCAGTTTACAATAATGATTAAAACCTTTTCCGGGCGGATTCTTAAGAGACAATGAGTTTGACCGCTTTATTTTCGAACGACGAAATTTGACATGTAGAATTCGTTATAATACTATTAGCATCGCAGTCTCCAGCATCTTAGCTCAAAAAGCCTACTTACTGGATAGTAGAGTCGTCTGGGGTGCCGGTAAAAGTTGCCGGATCCAAATATGTCACAATATACGTGACACGCATGACCGCGATGATCTCGACCACTCTCCGCAACTTCAAAGAGCCCTGGGCACAAAGGATGAACTTCACAAGACACGGTCCAAGACTCATGCGTAGCCTATCCATCACGGAGCTAGATACGCTGAAAATCGAACTGCAAAAGGGAGACGTGTTATTCGGAGGCCCTTGTATCCAGCTCATTTATCATTGATTACAAACGAGAAGATGGTCTAATCAGCGATGAGAAGAATGGTACTCCTGCCATACCACGGCGAGCTGAGTTTTCGCTTCAGGTGATCCCAAAAAGTGCGTGGCCCACCTCAACACAAGATGTTTCTTCACTAACCTCGAACCAGACTCAGAGGAAGCATCAAAGATCAAGAAGTTATGGACGGCGCATTTGAAAAGTATTGTCTCGTTTATCATTAAACTCTGCTATTTGACGAGTTGACGAGTCTTTTCCTAGGACACGGCCGCAACCTGTTATCCTCGATGTACAAGGCTAGTTCAAGTCGGGCTTCCAAACAGACTACGTGGAGAAATATGGGAAACTCTTTCTAAATCAATTTTCCTTCATTTCACGAACCCTGGCTACTACGATCAGACAAAGCTAGTACAAGCATAGAAGATATTGAGAAGGATTCACACAGAAGTCTACCTGAATATGCCGGGTACCAATTTGAGGAAGGCATAGGCGCGCTCCGCCGGGTATTGCACGCGTATTTGTTCAAGAATCCGGAACTTGAGTACTGTCAGGTCGGTTTGATCGTTTCTCTCCCCTTTGCAAACCATGAACTGACTGGATGTATAGGCGATGAACATACTTGCAGCGGAGACCCTAATTTAGGGTCTTCCCTTTTTGTCCGCCTTGATTTGTTTATCAAATGCGATTGGTAGTTATATGTCAGAGGAGTGGCTTCTGGAGATGCTATGCGATGGATTACGACTGGGACACTACTCGTATGTTGCTGTCTGTTCATTCTCTTCTTCATTACTAATGATAGTATATGCTCTGCAGGCCGTCGATGCACGCTCCTCGATCAACGCGTCTTCGACTGGTAGCCAGATATCTTCTTATGATCCATAAACTTTTGAAACGATCGACGTGCAACTATCGGTAGCATTGCTTCCCTGGTTCCTTAGTTTGTACGTGAAACTTCATTCATTCCGCGATCGGGGGCTGACAGACGTCTCAGATATATGCCTATGGTCTTCGCATTCTGGAGTGGACTGTTTCTTCTACATGGGACCCAAGGTCTTGTTCCAGGTAGGGTGTGTAACCTTTTCTATGTTGAATTCTTTGTCTTAATGGCTTTTTAATAGATTAACAGCCTCGACGATGATATCGTGACTCAACGATAGGACTTACTGTAACCATTCTCAAGATCAATGAGGAGAAGGTACTATAAGTTCAGGAGGATGGTGGTTTCTTCACGTACGTACTGGAGTCCTTTTGATGACAATACCACTCATGTTGTTGTTCAGTATGATAGAATGTTTCTGAAACGGGATCATCCACAACATTGAAGCCATCTCTAAGCGTGCCGTGATTCGGAACCTCGAGATTCTCGGCAGATCTAGCAGGGAACAAGCAGGGCTCATCCCGTCGTCGTTCTCGATCAGCGATGGGCATGGGGAGAAGCCTGAGACGAGGATCGGATCGCGCACATTCCGTCACTTTTTAGTGGGATGCTCGGGATGAGACTCAGCATCCTCATGTCATCGCCCGTCGATGAGCATAGCACTTGCGGCCTCTCGAATGCTTGTCAGATGGTTCTCCTCATACTGCTCGGATATCGGAATACGCTTTGCCGAACAAAGATGGTGATGACGTTGATCCACAATACTGATAACTCGGAACCCGATGTAATACAAGTTAGGCTGTAGTAGTGTAAATGCTTTCCTGCATGTGTATTTAACTCTTTAAAGAATCGGATTGTCTGTGGACAGCTAAATGAGGGTGATTGGCTCCTCGTAGGCGAAGCGTCGCATACATATCAATCACTGCAACGGTTGCAATTGCTTCCAGTCATGCTCCTGTCGAGCACACCTCAATTCTGCAGTTCTTCCTTGGTCCACATGAATAGGCTCTTTGGGGGACATAGTCGTCAACGGCCTGGGCAGCTTTGTCAATGTCCAAGGAACTGGCATGACGAGTCTTCGATTTTTATTCTTATTTACTCATGGAAAAATCTTTGAGAGGGATAAGTCTTCAACGAGCGGCACGCGTTGATTCTCGTGCTATGGTGATTTTCACAGGTCACATGGGCAAGCTGAGGCAGCCACATTGACCGCTTTGGATGATTACAGGCTCCTATGTTCGGGGTTGCAGTAAAACACATCTAAATATCTATAAATGTGAACACGATAAGCTCGAGTAGCAAGGGCAGTAGAAGTAGCATTGTTAGCTCTGGGATCCCAGAAAGGTAGATAAGATCCCAAGAGATGGAGATGTCTCCGCAATCCCTTGTCGGAGGAGCGGATCTAGAAAATTCGGCACCGTATAGACAAACCACATAACGACCCATAGATAACCTAGACACTGCCACGGCAAGCCACGAAAAGCAAACTTGCGGGCAATCTCATCGATAACCAAGAATTCAAATGTGATACCAACAGCTTGCAAAAGGAAAAATGGCAACGCGTGCCGATATGTCCAGTACCCGATGAGTGAAAACTCTCCGGCAACGTGGATAAGACCCGTCACGAGGAATGCAGTGTACACTTGTACCAGCAGTGCGAGTTTTGAGCCTCGTTTTAGACGGAACACGTCGTATGCGAGGAAGCGCCCGTGAGAGATCGCAGGCTATTGTGGTACGGAATTAGCAGAGAGACAAAGTTTTTACAGCTTATTTGTCCACTCACCCATCGTAATGTTTGATGCCATGTGCGCCTTGTTTATCCATGAATAAAAATAGGACCCAATATGTCAATGATGGACACTCACCCCCAAAACCTGCGCAAAGTGTACGCGTCACGGATATCACCAAAAACCGGAGGACAATCCTGGGGCTCCGTTATTCCAACGCAGAGGCACAAAATGCGGCATATACGGTGGCATCCACGGATCGATGTGCTCCCCGCCAACCCAAAAACTAGCACGTTCGTTATCCGCCGGATCATCCCGCCTTCTGCAAAGGAGGGTCCATTTATAGCAAAGTTGGGGATGCTCTTGACATATGTGACGATTATGTCATAAAGGACTAGGTCGAACAACAAAGCGCCGATTTGTTGAAGTACAAAGTTGATGCGATTGGTGGATGGTGAAGGTGGTGGTGGGAGGGCGCCTTTTGCTCCGTGAGACCAGCTCGTGCCGCGGGTGTTGGTGGTCAGCTTTACCGCCCACTTGACGCGTTCGGCGAGTGGTAATGAGTAAGCTGGTACTTTTTGGTCTCGAACGGTTATGGTGCGTTGGACGTCGTTGATCAGGATGTAGCTGGATGCAATGAAAAGCTGGGCTAAGACAGCACAAGCGAAGGTATACTCGAGTGCGTTGTGAAAGTGAAGAAGGTGTTTGAAAAAGGTAAACGTGAAGAACGCTACGGGTAGGATGAACATCCATCTGTATGGCGATGGTTTTGCGACTAGGCCGAAGGAGTAGAACGCCTGTGCGAGTGCGAATGAGACGTACGGAGAAGAGATGGCCAGCATGATGGGTTTGGGTCAAGGAGTGGCAAATTAAAACGGTGTCCCTGATTAGTTAATGCGGTTCGGTTGTATACAGGCGGTACAGCCTCCAGTAGGAAATATCACAGTTATTGCCCAGATAAAGGATGCACTGGGTTATCAAGGCGGTGGCCGTATAGTCCTTCAGAACGCAGCTGAGCGCTCGGCGCTCAAAGGCTGGTGCAAGTTGACGAGGCTTGACGGCAAATCACGGCATGAGCACTAGTTGAAGGAGCGGAATCAGCGGATCACTGTACGGCCCGGGGGAGCCGCCGTGGAGAGTGTACGGACATAATGCCATTGCTGATCTTTTCGGCAGTATTGATCTGGCTGAGCATGATAGATGAAGATTCGCAGAATCCGATGATGACACAAGAGCTTAAGAGGTGGAATCTGCTTACCACCAAAGCACGAGGAACATCACCATATACCATGTCCGATGAAGGCAAGAAAACAATTTTGGTTATTCGACGTATCATTACTGTAAAGACAACGTTCGTTTGTGTTACGAACACGAGACTCAGAGTCGAGAGAGATCTCAAAAGACTATCTTGACAACATTGAAAAAGATCTCTTGTTCCACAGCGTCGCGGCCAGGTTTGACGATGAACTAAATCAATTTTCGTTAGTTTAGCTCGTCCCGAAAAACCAGAGATCGTACTCACAGTTTTTCCAATACCGAATTTATCAAACCAGTAGAGATCTTGGCCAGGGACAACGATTCTGCATAGCGGATATCGTTAGCCTCCTAGATGCAACCAAATCAGCCGAGGCTTACTGATATTTTCCATCTGGGTTCCGATAGAATATCCATTCATAGCGCCCCTCACTCCAGACAAGATTATCCTGGTTGAGAACATCGGCGAAGCTAAGGTCAGTTTGAACCTACGCTTTCGACTGCGACGTATAATATAATGATTCAGCCTTCCCTTGCACAGTGCTGATGCATAGTGGGGCTTCTAGCGGAGAGAGAATGCGAAGAAACTACTGTGTCAAAAATGTTAGAGGGCAATCGTGAACGGGGCTTACACACTGTATCGTCGATGTTCTTATCTTGGTCAGAGACAGTTTTGACACTATCTCCTGGCTTTTCTTTTTCATCGGTGATGAGGAAATAATTCGTCTGGAGTCTGGACGCTACTGATGGTAAAAAGGCTCATCGTTGATCAAGTTCTGAAGTTGGGGTTCGAGGTGCTAAAGATGACAGCATGACCAGACATCCTTTTATACCCCTCCAATGGCGTCTTACAACATGAACACAAACAATAGGGTTCGCCCATCGACGTATAGAACCGAATAACGCACCGAATAACGTCCATCTGCCAGGACCGCGCCATTGATAGAGTTAGCCGATTTCCATTTCGATTCCTTGTGTCAATTTCCCACTTCGGGCCAGTAACAGCACCACAAGGCCGATCAAAACATTCCGAACCTCATCCTATGTGGTGCAACTGGATATTAAACCTCAGTCTTTTACGTCTGAAACTGTTCAATTGGAGTGTAATAAACGATAGCCATTCTGTTTATCCTGCGATGATGACATGCGAAGATGTTAAACACGCATTCCGGGCCACGGATCGCTGCCAGTGTTGAACACGGTAAGGAACGAAGGAACGTGGGAACCAACTTCAAAACATGACATGTGCCAACAGATTGCAGTGATGGGAAACGTCGTGAGGTTAATCCAGCTATGTAATCCTCGACTCTAATCAGATCTGGAAGCAATAATGTTGGCACGACTCGGAGGAACCCTTTGTTAGACGTCGCGTCATTCTTGCATGGTAGAAGGGATCTAAACTTTACATTTCTAATCTGTCCTACCACGGATTTGATAACAATAACTATACAACAAGGGTTGGAATTATACAGTGCTTTCGGAGCTCTATGACGAGCATATTAGTCCGCAAATACAAAGAATATACACAGTCCAGAATGCGTGGCAGCCGTGCCAAAAACAGGAGTCGTAAGGATGTCGTGAAAATTGCTCTACCGTCGTTTCCCCGGAAGGGCTTTGGTCTGTGCGCCATCGACTGCGTGTGAAACTTCCTGCTTCACCTTCGACAACGGGGACACAGCATCAAGCGGAACAGCAGTGGATGGCGTCATGGAATGTTGACCATCTTTGTGAGTTAACCTGATACCACAATCGTGGGGTGCGACTTCACCGCACTTAACATGGGCTCTGTCATTTAAAAAAAGTTGAATCAAGGTATGAACGGAGACACGTGGATCATAACGACGAACCTAAGACCGCAATCATCACATTCCAATACAGGTTTCCACCCAAGCCTTTTACCACAAAGATCACACTTGGATATCAACAGACCGCTGGAAAAGAACAGCTCCAAAGGATTCCAGCTTGCTGACGCCGCGGCAATACCGCCGTCGCCCGGTCCAGGAGATCCTTCCCTCCTCTGTTTCGCACCCGGTTTGAGAAGCGTGAACCTGTGCACAAGCGGAGGGACAAAGTTGCCATATACGGAGTCTATTGGTGATCCGCCTTCAGTTGCACGAGTGCTAGATATGACCGATGAACCTGTCCGTGGCGCAGTGCGGTAAGTGTCGATGGAAGCGATCGACATAAGTGATGATGTTCCAAGAACATCAGTGGCTTCGTGTACGTGGTACACGGGGGGCTTTGTCCCTCCTACACTAGCGGATTGGGTATCGCTGTCTGGGGAGGGTGGTAAAACTGCGGTGGGTATCGAGTTGGGATCGGGGGATGGCCGGACGGTAAGAACAGATGATAATGACGGCGAATTTTGCGCTATATGAGAGCGAATCACCGATGTGCTGTAGCTTGAACCAGAAGCCGCGTTATGAGACTCTAGCAGAGGTTGTTGAGCTGGGACGACGGATCAGTCTTACTTCCAAAATGACTGGACAGTGTCTTACCACCGGAAGAACCATTCAATTTGTCTCCAAGGTCGACTGAGGCCAACGCCTCAACGGCTTGATCAAATTCGTCTTCGCTATCGTCTGATGCAGTGATATCATCATTAACTTTGATGCCCTTTCCTATACCCATACCGAAACTGGGTATTCTGGGAGCAGGACTAGGCCGTTTTCCGCGAGACATAAACTTGATGCTACCAAGATGCGTTTTTTCCTCTCTTTCTTCAGGGCGCGCGAGAACTTCCGCCTCTATTGCGGCTAAACGCTGTAAAATTTCGCGCGTCGTAGGTCGCTTCTTGGGGTCAAAAGAGACGCAGGCAATGCACAAGTCCAGAAAACCCTGCGGACAACCGGGATTTGCGGCCTGCCGAATTTCAGCAGGGTCGAAATCAAAGTTCGGTGGGTATCTTTTGAAATGGTTATCGTTTGCAAGGCGACGCGAAGCGATTTCACAGAAAATAATCCCAAGAGAAAAAATATCAGTGGGCAAGTCGAATTCGTTACCGAGAAGTATTTCTGGTGACATATATGCGTCTGTGCCACAAAAGGTAAGCCGTTTCGATTCCTCGGCATTCCGCGCAGCGATGCGTGCAAATCCAAAATCGGTGACTTTGATCCGTCCGTTGGAGGTGACCAGAAGGTTTTCTCCCTTCAAGTCTCGGTGTATGCATTTCCGCGCGTGGAGGTATGCCAAAGCACGTGAAACATCAGTTGCGAAAGATAAGCGTAGACGCCATGGGAAAGGCATGTACTTGTCGTGAATATAGGTACGGACACTACCGTTCTCGATGTACTCCGACACTATGAATATGCGGTTATCTGGTGGAGGCGCGCGGCTGAGGCCTATGAATAGGCAGATATTCGGGTGTCTGCATTCCTTCATGAGTCGCCATTCACGCTCGAAATACTTGGCGACGTCATAATCGGTGGAGGGCAGGACTTCCTTGATGGCGACGTCGATACCCAAGTAGGTTCCTTGCGGCGAAATAGATTCAGATCTATCGGGAAGTCGAGGTGTTGTACGAACCTTTGTAAACCTTTCCAAAAGAACCTGAGCCCAGTTTCTTCCAGTCACCTTTGATGTCCTAAGTGAACCCGAGATTAATAAACATTCACTGATCGCCATCGAGATGTACACTAGGCGTGATCTCTTTTAGCATCGAAAATGCGCACCTCATAAGGAATAACGTCAAAGGCATCCGAGTGTCGCGCCATGGCCTGCAGGGAGATTATAGCACCACAGCGTCTTGCTCGCCGTTGGCGGCGGTGCTCGTGATGCCGAATTTAGCGATATCACGTGATCCTCTGAGAAACTGGTGTGACAGTGATACGTGACGTGACGGGGATTGTGATCCGGGCTTCTCAGCCCGCTTTGCAGTGCGTCGCAGCATCCCCCCTTGGCTTCGAGGCCATCCTACGTCCCAGCCGAATGCACGGATCAGCTCTCGCATCACCACGACTTGTTGGCAGGATATAGAGTCCTCAGCGGCGAGTCACACGAACAGTGCTGTATCCATTGCAGCATTCAATTTGGCGGATGGATGTGCGATTATGCGATAAGTATGGCTAGCTTACAAGTTGTGTGCCTCGCTAAGTGGTAAGTTTCACGCTAGTGTCAGTGCCTGATTTCTGATAAATTTGCTCAGCCCTGCATTCAGAATTATTCACTCGTCCACCCGGTTATTATTGAATTGAAATGACAGTTATCATCAAACCGAATGCTGGGCAAGTGAATAACAAGTTATTGTCACCTACGGTCCAGCCCATGCATCTGATGAAAAAAGAACACGGAACCCTTTTTGAATGACATTTCAGTTGTCAGTTTTTGATGTTTTTACCTGCTGGCCTCCTGTTTGACCCTTCGTTAGAAAAATACGGTTCCTTTTCTCGCTATCTTGGAAGCCGTGCGACTCCTTGTCATCCATGAGACCGTTCGACTCCCGAAGGAGTCCTCAACGGCCTTCACCTTTCAACGTCATCGATAACCTAAACATCTCAAGCCTATAAAACCACCTGCGTCGTACATCTTTCCTCCAGTTCGATTTGAGCTACCCACACCAACTCCAATGCGTTTCGCTCATCTTCTCGTCTGTCTCAGCGCTGCTATCGTTGCGTCGTCTTTGACGCTTAACACCAGGGGGCTTCCTTCGGGATTTAATGCTGCCGGCCATTATGGCTCCCCAATCCCCCCCTGGGAGGGAGGCTCATATCCTGGGTGGTACTTTGGTGAACATTGTCCCAGCGGTTATCACAACTTGCTCTGCCTCTCGGGTGTAAGCTTCAAATAATTTATTCCGTTTTCTTAAGTAAATATCGATTTGTATCTCAGCTCATCTGCGACCTGCTCCACCTCTTGGGCCTCGGTTTCTTATGCCCTTCCAATCGTAACCCGCCCCCCGACAGCGGCTACCATCAAACCTTCAACAACCTGACCGGCGCAACTGAAGCTTCCGATTACCTGACCTATGGCCTGGTCGATACCGTTGCAGGTATAGTTAAGGTCCCCATTCCATTCAAGGCACTTATTGATGAAACTACTAGCTTGTGAAGCCATGTGTAACTCTGTTACAGGCTGCGGTTTTGTTAACAGTTACGTTTTTTCACATAGTACCTGACGCTAGTGCTGATGATCTTCTAGCGTACTATGACGTGAATGGCAAGGTGACGTTATTTTTACCTTTTGCGTCCAAGCGTGTTTTTGATCGGTTCTCTGCAGAATGGAAGCCCCTTGCTCACATGCGCGCTATTCAAAATATGCCATGGCGCGGCCGATGCTATTAACTATGGAGGCCAAACCCAGCCCGACGGGAGCGTCGACTACATCAAAGACAGCAATGGGTGGTGCAAAGCTTGAGTTTCCCAACAGTTTTTCCTGACGTGAATGGTTACGTATCGGCCTTTTTTGTACTAAGTAGCGAGCGATGGTAAAATTGATCATTTCAATACGAGGCACGGAATTGTATGGCTGGGTGGGAAACGTGCTGAGTCTTTACTCCAGAAGTTGAACCGAACAGTGGCACGTGCCTTGGTCCCGACTGGCTACCGATTTTTGGAGATCTTCTGCGCTCGCTTCACGCAAATACTCTCCTGAACTCTCCATCAAAACTGACTCGGATCTCCTTTTCTTACGCGTTTGGAAACCATTGTACCATTCTGAGCTGATGTAAATCAAGGGTAATCACAAAACTGACACTTTACATTGAGACATCCCTACTCTTCCAGTTCGGATGGTTAGCGGGCGGCATCATTAGTAACGACACTCTACGTGCACTACAGACATATTTAGCCAGGCGCGTAAGTACTAGGAGGCCAACATCGCGTCCTGAGATTGCTCGCGCTCACAATGCACTTCGCTTCGTTGTTAGTTGGCCTCGCCGCGGTCGCCACCGCGTTCTCGATATCTGTCCCAGCCAAGAGGGATGATCCTCACTACTTCCCGACCTTCCGACACCGCAAAGCGGCAACCGTATCGCCGCCTGACTATTTGACATATGAATTACGCGAAACTGTCTTGGGTATGACCCCGTCTTTCATCCTTCGGACAACTTCTAATCATGTTGCTTTCAGAGTGCCAAGAAGCGTGTAACGAGGTGGTAGGCTGCAATTTCGTTAACTGTAAGACCAATTCCTACTTTCTGTTTGATGTTAATATCAATATTTCTGTAGCTTACCATGATAACAACGGAAAGGTCAGTTATATCATCCTTTTCTTTTACTTTGTCAAAATCGACACGTACTGACGGATCTCTCTAGGGTGGATCTCCATTGCTTACTTGCGCGTTGTTCAAGGAATGCCACGATGCTTCGAGCGCTACAAACAGTGGTCAGACACAACCGGACGGAAGCGAGGACTATATCACAGACAGTGACGGTTGGTGCAAAAAGCCCTACCACTAGTGTAGTGGCGACCTAATCAACGTTGATGTCGTGTGGACCTTAGACCTATACCCTTGGTAGCCTGTTCTTAGGTTGAACTTTATTCGTAATCTCATCCTTGCGTAATTGTCAATGACGATCGATGATCGAGTCGCACCTGCAATGTATTTATGTCACTTAGTAACCGTCACAAATCCGCTTTAACTCATGCCTATTGCATGCAAGCCAGCGGTTCCCAGTCCGAAGCCTTTTTTCACCAACTTGTCTCAATTGGATGCATGGGCAAGTGAACCTCAAGGAGATCTCAGAACTGTTTTGCCGTTCGTGCCGCGTAATCCACCAGACGATCCGTATGGCGCGAGTCGGGGGAAACTTCTAGTGCGTTTATCATCAACATGATCTGCATACACTGGCCTTATATCGATTGAACAGGTATGTCATGATTTCAAGGTATCAACCTCTCTTGATAACATCCACGCGATCTAAGCCGAGAACTTGAAATTGCTACGATCTGATAGGGTGGATACATCGAATCACCGTTCTCGCTCTCATACACGTTCAATTTTTGGTCTATGATAGACATATTCGTCTAGTACGCCCATTTCCCAGTCACCCTACTCCCACAGATTCACCTCAATGGCTTTCCTCAGCTTTTCGCACAACCGCGTCACTATTCCACCACCATCGTGGATCAATGCTGCACATCGTCATGGAGTTAAGATGCTCGGAATCTTGTACGCACTTCCTATTCACCACCATTCTACACTTATCTTACCTGCAGGATATTCGAACACCGCGAACACTTGCCAGACCTTGTCCGCTTACTCTCGGGTCCAGATTTGGCACTTGAGATTGACCCGTCTATCCCATCGGATTACTACACCTGTATTCTAGCTGATCTGGCCCGTCAACGTGGCTTCGATGGTTTCCTTCTGAACTTCGAGCTATCGCTCCCAGGTGGTGCAACGCAAGCGAGGGCATTGGCCAGGTGGGTGTATCATCTAAGAGAAGAACTATGGAAGAAAGTGGGCCCACACGCTGAGGTTATATGGTGCGCGGGACCCCATAACGAGCGAACTCGTCTAACATGCATTTGTCTGGAAATCTTTACCAGGTACGACAGCGTCACCACCACCGGGGATGTGCGGTACCAGAATAAACTTAATGATTGGAACCTTCCGTTCTTTCTCTCCTCGACTGGTTTCTTCGCCAACTATTTTGTAAGCAAGTCTTATAGTCATGTTATGAAAGCGATTAAGCACGTTACCAAGTGGAAGGAAAATCATCCTTTCGAAACTGCGGAATATTTTTATTCGCTTAATCCCGATACCCTCCTCATAGAGAAGCATAACCCAAGTCCTTCAAATACACCCACGCATACTCTGACTCATCGAGATATTTATATCGGCATCGACGTCTGGGGACGGGGATCTCAAGGAGGTGGAGGCTTTCGCATCCACAAAGCTTTGGAAAAGATTTGTCCCGAGTCTTTGGGACTGAGCGTAGCCATATTCGGGCAAGGGTGGACATGGGAAAAGAGACAAGACGAAACTGGACGGACATGGAAAGCATGGTGGGACGAAGAAGTGACTCTTTGGACTGGAAAAGCTTCTGGGCTGGATTTGAACAAACTGCTCGGAAGTGATACAGCGCCTTTTAGGCCAATTGGAGATTTCTTCGTTAAGAAACCTCCGCCTGACCCAAAAGTCTTACCATTCTTTACGACGCTTTGTCCCGGGGTTGGAAAGGGATGGTGGGTAGCGGGTGGAAATGTTTGGGATGGACTCGAAGGTGACGACCAGCGCTGGACTTCTGGCTGGCTGGACGTCGAGAAATGTTACTCTATCGGGGATTCTCTGTGGCCTGTTCCGACTGTAGTACGCGATGACATTCAAGGCGGCGCGCCATTATACGAAGCAGCACTTCCTACTGCTCAAGTGTCCATCAATCTAAGTAACGCCTGGAACGGTGGCAGTTCAGTTCAGCTATCGTTCTCTGAACCCGAACCTGCGAAGCCGGAAGAAGCGCCAGGAGATCGTTCATTTTGGGTACCTGTGCAGACCTTTTCGCTTACTCCCGAGGAGAACTATACTGCGACAGCAGTATATAACCTGGACAAAGTTGAGAAAGGCGTGGTCGTGGGTGTGAGGCTTGAAATAAGACGGTTTAGGGGTGATGTTTGTGGCGTGCCTAAAGGGATATATCAGGATGAATCGCGTCCTTTAGGGCGAGGCTGGAGCGGCTTACAGACGTGTATCAAGATTCATGCTAACGACAATACCCCCATCATCCCTGTCGAGCTGGCGCTCGGACTCAGATTCAACGTCAAGGGATGTGCTTCTGCAAATCAACAGCTATTCTCATTGTTGCTTGGGCAGGTGATTGTCAATGCATCACAACAATACCCGCAAGCGGCCGAGAGAATTGCAGTTGACTTTAAAAGTCATAATGGTGAAGAAAGCGTACCGAAGACCGGCGGATTAGAAGGGCTAGATGGAATCTTGACATGGAGAGAAATCGCTTCCGTGGCCGAGCCCACCTCCCTTTACAGATTTGCATATTGGAATGTCTATGTTTCACCTTTGACTTCTCCTGGATTCGAAGATAAGGGGTTGACACCTGGGAATGCAATGTGGATTGGAACGTCTGGAGTAGGAGATGCCCGGGAAGGTGAATTGGGTCGCTTCGCGGTTACCGGAAGGAATCTGTTGACACGCTCTACATTTTCGGGCAAGTTGGAGACCGCTGAGGAGCTGAGATTCTACGTACAGGCAGTCGTAGCATGTGGTGAAACTGGTGGTGAGAATACGAGTTCATACGTTGATGTCGGTATAAAGCAACCTACCTAGCGGATGTCGACTCTATTACAGCTCAATCCAGAGTTTCATCCTGCTTAGCTACGAACTCTTCTCAGGGTAAACGCCGTGCACACCCGAATAAAGTTTGTCTAAGGATGAGATTTGGAGGTCCGTGGCATCTCTTCTGCCCTCAATGAGCAAGAATATAGAATCTTCTCATGAATTGCTGGTCCGTAACACGATTGCGGCGGCCGAGCGATCAAGGTTCGAATGGCGTCTCGCATGCTCCATTGCCTCATAAGAAGCTACACCGATCAAAAGCAGATCTCAAGTCGGGTACGAGCTACAGAAAAGCAGCGCCTGCTGGTCTTGCGATTCGTACTAGGCCACTGCATGGGGATGGTGCAGAATTGACAAGTCCCGGACACAGTTAAGGGGGGCTGTGATGCACCTGTGACAATTACGGTAGCGGATGACATGGTGCCGATATTGTGTGGTGAAAGATCAATACCATTATTATAGCCGGATAGTTTTCTATGGGGAATGCGGTCGGATTTGGTAGCAACGATAATGATCTTCATTAACAAAATTAAAAAACGTATCGAACATTTTTCGGCTGTCAACCCCTCCGGAGAAAAATTTGTTAAATTTCGCGAACGGTCAAAGCCAGGCGGCGGGACCACAAATAAATGATTTTATCTCAGCTTATTCGGATCTCGAGGAAGCGCTCGCAAATTTTTAGTGGGATAGTCAAGTAGACGGTAGAGGTTAAGGCTGGGAGGAAGCTGAGGAAGCACGCCGGCTATCCGGCTATCGCAATGCGTCACGCGTCACGCGTCACGCATTTCAACTTTTATCAAGAAAGGCTTACTACTTATCCAAGACCCTCCAGCCATCGCACAAACGATGGGTGTGGATTATGTTGGATGGACTCAAAAGCCCAATGCAGTACGTTCAAGGACTAGATTCTTAACACATCCAGGACCGCCGGGTCCATGCGACGTCCATCTCGGACGTACGGCACTCCATGAATACTCATGGCAGGTTCGTGATCCCCGTATGCATGCAAATAAAGCTCTTGGTGAAATAAACTCCCAGACTCAGATATTAAACTCTAAAGGTAATTTAATAACGTGGTGTGGCCAACCCCGCAAACTGAGGCTATACTAGACGGCGTCCAGAATGCCCTATAAATTATTTAGACTTCGGTACCGAACGGTTGGATCTATGTCTCCTGTTTTTGATGCAAAGTATAATTAGAGATTATTCGAGGCGATTGTTCCTTCCCTGATTGTTAACCCTAGCACTCATGTTATGGCAGGTTCACACAACATCCGACATCCTCGGGGTCAGGGCCAGGGCCATGTGATGCACGGTAAATGGGACACATCATACAGATGACACATACTGATGATCCAAGCGAAGCTAGAACGTAGCATACGCTTGGCCACTGGAGGGAGTCATATTTTTGTTATGCATTCTACAGTGACTCATACTTCTACGTCGCCTCCGGGCCTTACGTGCGCCTGTATGCAAATTCATTTCGCACAAGTTACTGATCCTTAATTTCTGGGTAGGACCACTTGAGTCGTCTCCTTCCGAGGCCAGATTGAACAGCGCTCCGGGCGGGCGCCATTTTGGAATGCTAAAAGGATGCCCACCCAAGTGCGTCATGCAGTAAACTTTGTTGTATTTATGATCTCAACCTTCTACAGCAAGGCGTTCATAACTTGGCCAGCATACGTCGGATGAATGCGAGGCATTCCGGTGAATCTGGCGCGCATTTCGGTATCAATAAATAGTGAACGAGCATTCACTTTTATCACCTTAATCATTCGACTAAAGACTTGCAGGTCGAGATACCTCGATCCAAGCTACACCTAAGATACCTGAGTGGGAGTTAGTGATAAGATTAGGGGCTAGAATGCTTCGAGACATGCGAACTTTTGCAGAAGACAGAAGCTGGCGAAGTAGCATTTGACTATCCGAATCGCACGTTCGGTAAACTTCACCTCACCCACGGATGTTGCCCGCAATGGTAGGCGCCAACTTGAATTAGGGTGCATATTAATATAGCCCTTGGCAGATGTGCGGTACCGGTCCCCGCACACCTCTCGCTGGGGAATGTTTGAACCGACAATCGGACTGCGTCACCAAAGAAAATTGCGCTGAAATGTCCCTATAGCGGGTGTCATGTATCTATAATGCGCACTTTACTGACCCTTTCAACTCTGTGAGAAGCATCAGGTTTGCTTTTCGCGACCTGGCCTGGTCTTATGTAAAAGGGCCATGAGCAAATGGTGTAATTTGTCATCATTCTCATGGACTGTGCAAGAACGTTCGTCGGATCCCACGCTATATCGCTTTTGACCTAGTCGAAAACGTGTATTGAGACGGCAACCCCCGGGCCCCGAAGGATGCACCGTTTTCAAATCCTTCCAGCGTTTTCAGGCCGTTCATTGCATATTGTAACATTCTATACATTCATCTGGTTCCCACTTCCACTCCTCTTCATTGGCATTATTCAATGCCCATGCCAATGGCAATGCAAGGATCAGCAACGTGGTTGGAAGATCCGCAGGAAAACTCCAATAATTTCTCTTGTTCTGGGAATATGAGCCCCGAGAATTCGGCCGTGACGGAAGGGTAGATGGAGCTGGGCATTCTTCCTGTCAGTTACCTCATCGCTCCGCACAAGATACGTATAGCTTATTCCGTGATAGCCAGGTCCAGAGTGTTATTCTGACCTAAATATCTCGCTACTGGAGGGTTCCAGCCATCTATGCGAATTTGTCCCTTAGCACAAGCCTTCGACGAGGTATTCCTCCAGGCTCGCAAAGACGAGTACAGCTCACACGAGCTTCGAGAATGATTTTCTCTTGTTCGGATCCGATTACTGTCGAACTTTCGCAGAGCCGGCCTTTCCATTTACATCGAAATCTGATGCGTCAAGTCAGAATAACATATTCAACCACTCAACTCCCACCGGGAAGGTTATAAAAATCGTCGGTTGTAAGAGGATCCTTATAGACCTGACAACTGGTATGAAAAGGATATAAGCCAACTTCTCCCATCCACGCCTGCACCACATTCCGCCGGCGATCTTTCCACCGGTTGATGGCGTCCTCCATCATGTATTCCTTGCTGTTTCTGCAGATTCTCTGCCTCCGCTTTGTCGCCTCTCAGTATGTCCTAGGAACTGCGAACACGAAATACTACATCAGCGGCAGTGGTTACGAGCTGCCAGGCGACCCCGTTCATATTGCCAAATGCCACGGTGACGAAGATAAACCTCCTCTAACTGCGCGGGTATGACTTAGCATATCTTGAAACTCCAGGTGTACTTACTCATCCTGATAGGCATTGGTGTTGTATCCGCCGCTCGAGGAGGGTCGCCTGAGTTCTATCTATGATAGATACTCTGGTCTGTTCATTGCTCCATACGTGGGTTTCATCGGTTCTTCCATCGGACTACGGAAATGAGTTGTGTATCAGGATGCCGGAAATGGCATACGGCTTGCATGGAGCTCGCGCCCATTCCTGTGGCGATTGGAGAGCGTCAGTGATGGAAGCCATATGTAAGCGGTACACTGTTTATTTATTCGGTCCTTTGCGGAGTGCCTCGCCCAGAATCCTTCATCCGGAAAGCGACGAGTTCTTTTGGTACCATAACCTGGAGATACCCGAGCTCGTGAGTTATTTTCTGATCATCAGTTAATTAAGTTGTAACTCAGACGGACATAGATCGAACTTGGCTATAGGCCAAACACTGCCACCGGGGGTGATACCGAATGGACCTTCCGACGCCCTGAAAACTATTATTGATTCGGTCACGGCCCTCTAAAAGTCCACCCAGTGACACCATTGTACTTTTTACCGCCCAGGGCCCGAATCTTACCGAGTCCTTGTTGATAATTGCTAATACACAAAAGGTTGCTCGGTTATATCCGATTGATAACGTTGTACCATACTTTTAAAAACAGAATCGATGCGTTCTAGAATGCCTGCGTGTAGTCTCTATATGCTTCCTGCCTCATAATTCCCTCGACTTCGAGCTCAGGTGATTCTGGTATCGGAAGATTGCTCTTGAATCTCCTAATCGCCTCGAGCCTCATATGCCAATTTGTCTTGACTTCGTTTCTCGTTGTGTCGCGATTTGTTTGCGCAAAAATGGACGCGAACCAATCGGCCAGCAGACTAAGCTGTCTGACGAGAAACGGTAGGTTCATACCCGAGATGAGCTTAAAGTTTCCCACAGGAACAAATTCCGTCATCCCAGGTGCTCGTTGCACCATGACCTTGAAATACTCGCTTTCGTATTCTTTATCAGAAAATGCTGATATCCCACCAGGAGAGTGTGGCTCGATGACGATGTTGACAAATTGGAATTGGGTAGACAGCGTATCAAAGCGATACGGCAATCCAGAATCGTTCCAAACAATCCGCACGTAGTCATTGCCGATGTGACGCTTTTTGTTATTGGATTGCGGATCGTGAGCACAACTTGGCATCATCGTTGCGGTGTGGTATAGTATTTGGCCGATGTCGTCCCACCATGCATATGCGTACTCTCCGTCCTCATCGGGGTCCAGCCCGCCGGCGTAAACGTCTAGCTGTCCACGAAGGTTGATTAGCCTGCCCATGCCCTCCAAAAAACGTGTGTATGCTGGGGAGCCATGCGTATTGCGCAGTATTTCAACCTCGTTGGTCTGCCCTGGCGCGACGTACAAGATTCCAACTTTGTGCGTGTCGATGACGGGTATTCGGTCGATTGTGTTAACAAATTTGGGCACTGTTGTCGGATCTGCGCGTACTTGCACGGTAGGCGGATTAAGGAATGTGGGATAGGGAGAAAACTGGATAGCAAAGTACGATGGATCCACAGCTACTTCCTTTCGTCTTTGCGAAGGTGCTGACTTCTTCCATACATATCCAGTAATGGGATCCGGTCGAGGTAATTCATACTCTGTGTCTGCCACAGCCTCGAATATTTTCCCTAGTTGCACTGTCTATCGACAAGTCAGTCCTTTAGCATTAGCCCCGAATAGTTAAGCGATACCTGCGCCTCTTCTGTCGAGAACAGTGGGCCTTCGTAGTCCTCGGGTCCTGCACGCAGGATCTGCGGTGGATCTCTTTCCATTAGCAGCGCCGCAGGTATCGAGACGCGATCAAGGTCAACTTCACCCGGTCCTACGACCGGTGCATTCTCCACTCGACACAAGAACTTCGTGAACCCACTAGGCCTCCGCATTAGGACTTCCAGCCATCCAAGCCTCGGAAGCGCACGAATCGTGACAACGGCATTGCCGATTACCCATGTCTTCTCTTTTTCTGTTACTTCCGACGGTTGTTCATTGGTTGGATTCATCACGACGTCGGCGAGAAGAGAGTTTGCGGGACGAGGATCGGCAGTAGCATAAGTGTACCTCGCCAGCCAATCGAAGCACACTTCGGTCGGGCCGTCAACAGCTTCGTTCCCTTCATTCGCTATGAGAAGTTGCCTTGTAATGAACTTGATATGTTTCACCCTATCTGGCAACCGAAGCGCAAGGAACCAGACATAGATGACGTAGTACGACAATACTCGTACGTGCTGTGATAATGCCCAAGAAATTGTCGGCGATGCATTGTGTCGGCTGTAGTGCTGAAGGTATTGCAGGGCGACGCCGAAAACAGTCTTGAAATCCTCCTTGGGTAAAGCTCGCATAAAGGTGGGGAAGTGATGCGATGATACTGATATAGGCCAAAATGTGGACGGCCATATCCGGATTGGACATGATTTGCGACAGATTCTCCAAAATCTTGGGCAGATATCTGGTCGTCGAGCGCGGCATTTCAAACGCTGCCAATGTGAGGGCGTGGAGAGCGCATTTAGTTGTTGACGGGCTTTCATTCAAACCAGCGTATAAGACTTCCATAAGGACGTGTCTTTGTTGCGGTTCAAAACATCGTCGGTAGCCGATTAGCACCTCGATCGTGTAGTGCGCCAATCCTAGTGCATCTCTCTGCCGCGTAGATCCCATAGCCAGGGACTTGTTTAAGATGCCTGAGCATAGCACAGTCAATAACTGTGAAATCATTTCCTTTGTCTTGGGTCCACAGAAGAAATGCTTGTTTGCGAGTTGAAGCGGTAGATGACACAAAGCGTACGATATGAGCTCCCATTCTTTCTCACCTTCCAGTATGCTGATGAGCATTTCGACGTGCTTGCTCACGGGCAAGCAATAGCAAGTAGGCGGACCGGATTCCCGAGAATCGTGAGTCGTGAGGGTTTCGCTTGGCGAATCGGTTTCTACCGAAAATGGTATTACTTCAGGATAGTACCACAATGGCTCTCTGGGCTTTATCGGTGCGGGCATGGTCACCTGGGGTTGCAATCCAAGGGAATACCCTGCAGGAACCCTTGATCGACTTCGGCTTGATGTTCTTCTAGTTACTCCAGTGCCAACAATTTTCCCTCTCGATCCCTGTCTCCCCAGCCTCTCCTGTGGCACTCTTGAACGGGCTTTATGAGCATCGCTTCGGTCGCTGAGGCTACTGGAATGTGAGAGAGCTCCTTGTCTGTCACGGCCGCTGCCACCACTTCCACCGACATCCTTCAAACGCCCTATTGACGCGGCTAACGATTCAACGCTCCCATTCCCATCGTAATAATCCTGGATGAAGAAAACGCGATGATCACTATCAGCCCTCAACCGCATCAAAAATATCAGCGCGGTCAGGCGCGCCTCAACCGTCGCGTTCTGCCCAATAGTTCCTGAACCTGTTTTGTTCTCGTTACACTTGGTCTCTAAGCGGGTAAAGTAACTCACCACCAGCAATGCTCACCAAGGCTTCATACACCTGGATTACTAAACGAATTCCTTCCTGGTCCATCGTGAACGGTGAAAAAACCAATTGGCTGAATATCGAAACTAATGCACAAACGCCGCATAACGATCGAGCAGTGTAAACAGCATCCCGGGAAAGCATTGGCTGAGGTGAGGCGTTGACCTGACGTACAGACGGATCAATAGGCGCGTTGTTATTGGCAGAGGTGGCACTAGTGGTAGTAGTGGCATTTGACGAAGCCGAAGACTCATCAGTAGTGGCGGCGCTGCTAGTACCCGTACTGGAACTTGCATTCGACGTGGAAGTGGTACCTGCATAAGCTTCCGGTCAACATCGGTAAAGAAGACAAAGGCGGGTGAAAACTTGCCTGCAGCGAATGATGACAACAACGAGATCAAGCCGCTTCCGCTGGTTGCATTGTCCTTCGCGACTCCACTGCCCCCATCTCTCGCTGACCCTGCCGCAGTTGCCGACGGCATCAGAATTGTTCCCGTGCCAATTCCCGTCCCTGCATATTCACTCTGCATCCTCGATATGACAGGCGAAGTCGCCCCCGAAGGAAGCGGCGTTCCTCCCACTGGTACCGTCCCTTCCACTCCTCCATTCAACGTGGCCAAATCAAATGACTTGGCTTCGGAGGAGACCTTTCCAGCACCACCATCCCCAGCCACATTGAGAATCAAATCCAAAAATGGCTCAATGTCTTTCACTGGGAGGCCTTCCACCGTTCGCAAAACGACTTCATCGGCAAGGAGCCGCCAGACAACCTCAAACTCGTCTCGCGCCTCCAACCCCCCACCTATCCCCATAATCCCTGCAGATCCCGCAGGCATCGCGCCGCCCCCAAGACTCGTCGCGTCGATCCCCCACCAGACGATTGACGTCGCAAACTCGCACACGACATCCGCCAACGCGCGCCTGTACGTCCCCATATCCCGGACACTATCGTACATCCTATCCAGCACCACCATCGCCTCCTCCCTAGTTTTCCTCCTGCTCAGCTGACCACCGATCCCGATCAACCCTGCACACCGTTCGGGTTCAATACCCTCTTCATCCGCACCCTCACCACCACCTCGTTTTCCCCAATCTCCCGCAAACGCTCCCCACTGATCTGACTCGCGCTCCGCCACGATTTCCTCCATCCAATTCAAATCATGTTGGGCCAATGCCAAGCCTCTTCGCTTAACATCCTCCTTCGTCTCCGTCGAAAGACCCGCATCAACAACGCACACCACGCCTAAAAGAGACCTCCAATTCGCCAGCCAGTCCAAACTCGTCGGACTCAGCTCGTGCATTCGCATCATGACATCTGGCAACGGAGCCAAGTCCGAGTCGGTGAGGTAATCTGAGAGGGAGGCAAGCGTTAAAGAAAGGAGAGGGCGAAGGGGTGTCGTGAAATGCGATCTGGATAAGAGCGTTGTGAGCGTGCGGATGAGAGTCGATGAACCGAGGTGCGGAGTGGCACCTGGTGTAGGCTGAGATTGTGCAAGAGGGGCAGACGAAGCCATACATGCAAGGGGGGAGATAAATGTGGGTGGCGTAGCGGCACTGGACGTGGGGGTGGTGCTGCGAGGGATGGCGCCAGAATGGGAGAGCGAGTGAGCAAGGCGGGGTCGCGCTGAGACAGGTTGAGGATGTAAGCGTATGATATAAGTGATTCCTAGTTTCCTGCATTTATGCATTAGAACGGCCAACCGAGGAAATAAAAACTTGGGACCCACCTTAACCCTCTGAACCAACCAGCCAATTGGAACAGCGTCTCGCCAATAGCCACACTCTCGTCTTCCTCCATCTGGCTGCCGGCCACTCCGCTGGGGTTCGCACCAGCGTATCCAGCACCACCTCCCGCATATTCATAATCATCATCCCCTCGTTCATCCACCTCCTGCAACAAATCCTTCAACACACCCGCAATCTCTTCCAACACACGTTCCGTAGCCTCCCTCAACCTCTGCCTCTCCTCCTTATCATCCTTCGCTTTTGCCTTCTTGTCCCCTCCCTTCCTTCTCGCACCCCTCTCCACACCCACTTCCCACTCAACCCACGACTTGACAGCCCACCTCAACGTCCGTCCAATCCTCACAATATCCCATTCATGCCCCCTCGCCACACCCCCGGTCTCCTTCAAAAACCCAACGGCATCCCCAAGCGGCGCAACACCCCCAGAACCGCCCACACTCGGCCACGCACGCTCCATCGCCTGCCACTCAACATCCACTCTCGCGGGTACACCACTCATAGTGTACCCGAAATTCGTCTCGCGGGATATATACGTCCGCGCGAGGCGCGAGATGAGCGAGCGGCGGAGGGCAGTACGTAACGTACGATGAGCGCCGAGACACGTGTGGATCGTGAATAGAGTGGGAGAGGTAGGATGGAGTGGTTGGGGGTAGTCTGCCTGTCCATGACTTCCTGATGAGGGCGGAGCTGGGACTGAGCTTGAGCCCGCACTCGCGCTCTGTTGCGTCGAAGATGATGGATGAGAGAGGGACGGGTGGAAGGACTGTAAGTGGACAGAGATGGAGGGCAGAACCGGTGAGACAAAGCTCGCCATAGGCGACGTAGGCATAGTTAGCGGTACCTGCGGCGGTGGAAGAGATAGAAGTGGTGGGATGGGTGTCGCAGGTTGCGTTGGGACTGGAGAACTCGTCATAAAAGAGAAACGGTCCGTTGCTGGGCCTGGTTGAACCTGTTGCCCTTGTACGTAGGCTTGCTGGCGGCCTAGCAAAGGCTGCGGATGCACCTGTGGAGACGGCTGATGCTCGAGTGAAGCTGCTGTCAAAGGTTCGGCCAATGGAGGAAGCTCGGAGTGGAACAAGGGCGGCGGTGCGGACATATCTGGCGTCGTCTCGGGAGGTCCTAACCACACCTTGAGGATAAGTTTGGACAGAGTTGCATAAGGGCCCGTGAGAAGTTGACCCAAAAACGTCGTTATCCTCTCTTCTGTTTCACGCTTCCAGTCGAGCGATGTGCTGCTCGTGGAGGGCTGCGATTGAGATCGGTCTGTTGACGAAGAATTGTGCCTCGAAACGACAGACAGCCTAGATAAGGGCGTAGCACAAAACGCAGTAGCTCGGAACAGAGTAGGGATGATATCCTGCAGATGTTGCGGCGAGAGCATCTTGTCTTGGGAGGATAGATGAGTTAGATAAAGATGTATCGCTATTTCCGCAGGGTGTTTGAGGTGCGCCAGTCCAATTGCTGGTGCAGATGTAGTTGCAGAAGCGATTGTTGAAGTCGACGTCGTGCGCCTATGCGCCTGAGTAGACCGGGCGGATGGCGCTCCGGTTGTCGTTATCGAAGGCGTGGACGGTTGAGCCTGACCAAGTTCTTCTGGCTCCTCGCTTGCGGGATCGTACCCTTTTGTCCTAGGCAGCTGGACAGCCCTATCCACTAGCGTGGCATAGAACGTGATAACAGCATCTAGCTCTTCATCGGGGATCCTAGCCACGTTTTCGGATTTTTCGAGTATTTTCGAGATAAATTCTGCACAGAGAGTGATGCACCGTTCCCGATCGTTTCTTTCGTTGCGTTCATCTATAAGCGAGCTGGATCGGGGAGGAGGGCTGATACCCTCCTGCACGTTTATCGCGCGTGCTTCGAGGATAAGGAGGCCATCGAATGAGGTTTGAATCCAAAATTTTAACAGTTCAAGGACGGCTTCCTCGATCCCTAGGGTATCTGTGCCATACCCTGTCATCCCCCTGAGAGCCTTCAGCCTCGGCTCCCAAGTCTCTGCGGCCCACTCTTTGCACATTGTAAAGAGTGAGAATAACGTCAACCTATCTGCGGTCGTCAGTTCCTCTCTTTGCTCGTTCTCGAAGTACGAGCCCATAAGATCGTATCCTGCAGCTTGTATGGCCGTTGGTCTGTCTGGATCGCACAAAGAGAGCCAGATGGGTACAAAGAAAGATCTTTTCGGAAGTGGGGAAGCTGTTGGGAGGACCGAAGCGAGATGACGGGCATAGACCAGAGAGGGGACAGCTGGGGGCGTCAAGGATGAGATGAGGTCATAGATCTCGAGACTAGGCTGCGACGTGTGTAGGCTGGAGGACGACGAGGGCTCCGAGACGCGGGGTGCGGTGCTCTGTGCAGCTGACGGTACGGAAGGTCGTTTGCGCCAGAAAAAGGCGGGGTTGGTTCGAGCGCGCGGGATCGACATCGTCGTCGTCGCGCAAAACGACGAGCTTGCTTGATTACCTCATCACACATGACTAATTTAGCAATTTCATCGTACGTAGCACAACCAATCTCTCTTCATTTACTTTAACCAGGATTACACTGCTTTCTCCTTTCTAGCACCATTTCTCAGTAGTAAATCGACATATGAAAACTAGATCCTAATCTCTGCAGTTAATTCCAGTACTGCGATTCGAAATGCCAAGTACCAGGCGACGTGGTACGGGCCCTAGCCGGGACGATGTCCAGGATCGTCTCGCGTCTCATCACCGTCGACTTTGTTTGTGATGTCCAGTTGATTAGTTCGGCTCTCCAGCCAAACTGACTATTGTCCTTCTTAAACACAACATTTCCGTCGTGGCGATCTCTATTATCAACCGTAAGCAACTAGCTCTAGCCGGACTCCAAAAACACTCTTACGTATTCACTAGATGAAACTCGTCGTATTTCTTTCTTGCTTCATCTAGGACGAGTTCATCGACTTTCGTCCTGTCATTTTTGAATAGTGTCTCGGACAACGGAATGCCCATTTTTGGCATGATAATATTTATATAGTCTAGCTCTGGACCAGGCGAGAAGTTCGCCCGTCCCAAACCGATTAACTGCTTGACTATCTTAAGGTGGGACACCTCTTGTCTGATAAATTCTGGCCCCAATGATCATGTCTTGATTATCTTGACAACAGCATCGCAGTCACCAAGTTTCACGGTTAGAGGGCAGACGTCGCCCCATCGTCCAGAGCCGCCAAAAATTCGCGTTCGCTAACTTGCTTGCATCTTATCTGTTCAGGGTACCTTGCAGCCGAGGCGTCTTTGCTGCATCTCGTGCCAGTGATATATTGAACTCTTTTCAACTAGATGAAACCTTGTTATTAATATCTGACGTTATGTGGGTCCTCCAATCATAAGCAGACCTTCTGCTATGTCAAATGGGCAGTAGCCCAGAATCGCCTTTGTTTGGCTAGCTTGTCACACGGGTTTCGTACATCTCCAGGAAGCACAGCGCTGAAGTAGATGTCATCTTTCCCACAACGATCAAGAGACATATTGAGTGTGAACGGGCCACTTCTTAAATGTCGTACGGCGTCAATTGAATTGTTCTATTCAAACATCCATGCCTGACGGATTCCTACCTGAAAGTAAAGCGTTCCTGTTGATTGATAGCGATAGTTTGGGCCTTGAAGAATGCTGGCATGTGCTAGGAAATGTAGTCAGCTTGTTGTTCCCGTTCCCCATGGTATGTCCGCTCTTTTTTTCGACTTATTCACTACATGCATAGTCTACGTCCAGCTGTGTGGCAGGGCGGCCCTATCCACAAGAGTAGCATATGCTAGCAGGATTCGAGACATTTTTTTTAAACATGCGGCTGCGGGGGGACAGCCTGCATTTGTACCAGTTCAAAAGGCGGTGTTGGTTGAGGGTGCAACATCGGCAATTCGAATCTATTTAGCTAATAGATGATAAGAGTTTATGCAGCAATCGTGAGCTGTTGGTTACATTGTGCGGGTTCACAGTCGATCAGTTCGGCCCACCATTCGCGACGCATGGAATCTATTGTATATGAATTGAAGATAAATTGATGGACCGGTTCAAGGCGCTGAGGATCATGGTCAGTTTAACGAGCGAGCAACGCGCCTATTGGGTGCACAAATGACCCTATAGACCAAATCGACCACTTTCGGATTGTCGCAGAGTGGCCAGCGATCGCTCGAAAAACGGCAACTAAGGTTATGCGGAACTTGACTATCAGATCCTTACCACGAGTTGAAGAAAGTTCCCTGTAGATTGAGAGCTACCACCCTTTACGTGTTCAATCGATATCGATAAGACTAAGCCTCTTCATCCTCATCTCCAACGTCTTCGTCGCCCGTGTCTGTCATACTTTCGGAGACAACCGTGGAATCTGAAGCGACTTCTTCCCATTCGCGCCGTAAAGTACGCACAGCTGCAACACAGAACTTCCCACAGAACGCAAATGCAAACTCGTGGACCTTTGTTGCATGGCGTGGAACTCTCTCGCGATAGCGACGGTCTGCAAGCTGTCCTAGTGGTGTTTGCTCGGTGCCAAGGGTGACGTCACGCCAAAGGTGACGCGATCCGTTGAAAACCTCAACCTCCTAGTGACCATGTCTTCCCCTGTTGAAGTTGAAGTTGCCGCCGAAGGTCATGTTGCGTTAGTTCTTCTGCAGGACAGAAATTCGGTCTTCTATCTCGAAATCCCATTGGATATCATCAATAATTTATGTTTGAAGCCCCTCAAGTATCTCCTCTATCTTGGTTGGTGCATCCTCGGCGCTGAAGGCGTACTGGCTCTTGAACCTGACGGTGATGAGATTGATACCGATGAAGACCTGGATGAAGATGTATACCACTATGTTACATATGATGAGCTAGGTATGTTTCTTTCATGATGCCATTGTTGTCATGCATAGTACACGCACGACACTTATATCTATCTGTTCAACGAAGATCTCGCCAGTATTATCGACCCCGAGGTCATTAAGACCAGGACGAACGTGCCTTCAGAAACTACGGAAATGCGTAACGATTTTTCCACCGATTTGCTGGAGCGTGATGTTTGTTGCGTGTGGACAGGAACTGATCCGTTTATTGGAGATGGTTTTCATATCATTCCATATAAGCGTGGTTCCGAAGTATGTTTCATAATCTTCTGCTGGGAATATGTCTCATCGTCCGGCTACTATTTCAGTGGCTTCAACAGATCATAGAGAATCGACCGAAAGACGACGAGAATGTGAAGGAACTGAATGAGATTAATGATATTCGCAATGGCGTCTTCGCGAGCTCTGGCATACATCGCGCATTCGATCGACGCCGTGCAGCCATTCTCAAAGTTTGTCATATTTTTCCGTCTGCTTGTCTTGTCCTATGTCCCACCAATCCTCTCAGACTCCAAACTCTATTCTTCAAACTGAAGACGTTCCTCCACGCCACCTCCGAGAACATATCTCGGAAAAAGTCAGTTATCCGCCCCGTTGCCGTTACACGCTGCAATGGCTGGTAAACCCGAACGCAAACACGATGTCCTCTATTCCAAACAATAGCGATGCCACTTTCAGGAAACGTACACCGAAGCGGGACTACCCATCGGGCGTTTTACTCCACTACATCTACGGTGCTGCAGCTATAAAAAACTGGGGGCGTGGTACGGATGTCCTTCTGAAAGTCGCAAAACCTGCTTGTCCACGGGTACCTGTCCGAGCACAAGCGGGGCCACAAAGAACAATAAACGACAGGACCACTGCAATTAGGAAGCGTGAGGCGGCTGATCGTCGTAGAGCTGAAGCTGGAGGGGGGTTGGTGGAATTGGAGGACCAGGAGACATGGGATGAATATGACATGATGCTATTTCTTCGGGCAAACACCAAGGCTGCAAAAGAACGCCGTCTTAAGAAAACCAGCGAGGATGCCGCTCGTATTGAGCAGTGGAGGGGAGGTGTGTCGCAGGGGGTCTGATTGTACTAGTAGTAACGGTCCCATCACTGCTCTTGAAGGAACAGCTGACTTGTTGGCATCATGTCAAGCATTGAAGGCAGATTCTACCCGTTGCAGCCGAGATTCTTTTTTCTAGAGACTGGCAGGACGGTTCGCAGGGATCTCACACGGATCAATACTTACCACCGAGAAGAATAAAGATGTCAGGGAAAATCTAAGATTCGATTTATTATAGTATTCGGATGGATGGATGTCTTATTTAGTCAATATCTGATTGTGATACTATAATATCGTGTGTGTGCGGAAACATTTACTTATCATTGAATGAGGCTGAGAAAGTGCATCATCAATTGTTACTTGAAGGCTTTGTGATTGACTTTTTTGTGTGGTTGTTACTTATGTCCCTTTGGGTACGGTCTTTGTTCTATTTCTTTCCCTGGCCAACGCTGGTTCGGTGTCCCAGTTACATGAGGACTCGAACGTGGGACAATAGCTATAGGCGGCCATCGACACGAGGAGTATAAAAAGCCCTGCGATGAAAGGGAAAAGTCCTGTTTTTAGTCAAATCCGTGTTGGAGACAAGAAAGCATTTAGTACCATATCAACGATGGAGAGCAAGCCCTGGCGTGACAGGAATGTCACAGTCTCGCGCGACGTCATCTCGATTCTCTGTAGTCTGTTCAAGGCCGCTCTAGCTCAGAGCCGCTCCCGGTGAGCATGTCCTCCCACCTCGACCATTCCACCACAACATCGCTCTCTACGTGACTTGTGTGGCCCAACTGACTGCCCGCCCACGTCAAAAATTTTACCACTTAGCGCTTTGTTCATACCACGCAAATACCACGCGTCGGCGATGTCATTTTTGGCAACTTGCTCTCTGGCGGTTCCCCCTCTGGCAAACAAGACTTAATTGCCTATAGTAATGAGTATGTTCTTGCACCACCTTCAAAGTCTCACTGCTCATGCCATTCACCATCCAGCCAACACGATGATTTTGCACTCCACCGCTTACCGATGCCCGGCGCTGCGCCGCTCGCCACCCCCTTGCCCGGCACCGTCGCTATGTCATCAACAACCGGCGCATTCCTCCACTACATGCTAGTACCCGCCGTTCATGCCAATTGCTCTTCTGTCTGCTCGGATCTTACTCGCCAGGGTCCCCTTTTATTTCCCAGGGTCTTATATGCACATCCTTGTCCTTGGTCCTTTTGAAATGCCTGCATCTCGGGACAGGGGTAGTAGATTATATTCGTTTTCGTGAGCCAGATATGCTATGGTCTTGTTTACGTATAACAATTTTGAAAGCATACAGAATCATGAAACGAGGCGGCAGGCCCATATCATTTCGGTGCATAGCCTGTATCACCATTCGCTGAAAGAAACCTGAATCGCCGCGAATACAACTCGTAACTGTGACATCCTCGTTTACGGATGTCTATAACATTACCCTATCCTGCTGATCAATTCCTCGTTTGAAAGCGACGCTTACTTTGGACAGCGAAGCAAACGGCATTCGATGAGCTTCAACTGTCAGTACACTGAGGCCAGATGGATGACGAACGTCTCGTTTCCTTGCGTGGTTCGGTTTGTGTGATGCATATGCTTACTCCACGCAACTTGGTAGGAACATCTTGTTTCGGCAAAGGTCAATACGCAGGCTGCGATGAGTGGGTGATTAACAAATACAACAGTAGCCATCGAATAGATCACTGACATAAAATTAAATCATCTTCTTGATGGCGCTCGTACGTTTCGTTTGATGTTTCAGACTTGCGGGATAGTACTACGCTGGCGACCCACAAGCTTTCCCGCCGCCTAGCCTGCTCCCTTCCTTCTCGCTCGAAGCTCAGGTAACGGTATCTGCAATGATCGTCGAGTATTCCCCGCATGATCTTGAGCTACGTGAATGGAGAATGGGTCCTCAGTTAGCTGCGAATACGCAATGATCGCCATCGGAGACGGTAAGCGTTGGGCGCCGGCTGGATAAGTAAAACTTTCCTCGACTATTTTGCCTAACGTTTCGGTTCTAGCCAAGCGTACACTTGCATAAAAACGCCTTCATTAATAGGCTCAGAACGGGCCCAGAACGGCGCGAGAGAACGTGCCGCCAGAGGATAGTACCAAGCTGGGTATTTTAGTCTGGGTCCCGGCATGGCCCATAGTGGGATCAGGGGAAAGTGGGGTATGACGAATGCGCAATACTGGGGGGGGGTCTACATTGCTACCAAATCAGGGCGGTCAGATTCGACAGAGGGCAAAGAGGATAGATGCGTACCGCCAACCTCCGAGCGTTGGCACTGTGCAGGACATTTTCCAACTCATATATTGGCCAAAGGACAGATCACCAATGTTGATCGCGATCACGACTGTGTCGGACAACCACCATTAGCAAAATCCCATCCGAGTGGGTAGAATAGGCCCGCGTTTCTCATACGACCGGCGCTGCAAAGCAGGTTAGTAGGGACGCTGAATTGAAGATGGCGATCCAGACTGTACGTCATATGTCAGCCTTGGCACATAGTATTTTTTTCCGTTTAGTCTTGGACACAACTTCCTTGATGCTGCCTGATTGAGAGACAGACGACGGGGATGAAAGCAATGGAGGCGATGAAACACGTGGCCTGAGGAAGTCACTCCGAAGGCATACCCCCCTCGTTTTCCAATCCACTGGCACGCTCGGAATCAGCCTGCCACGTATTGCTTGGAATACGCTTTGCAGCAAAGAATGGTGGCATGGTTTGCAGCAAGTCAGAGGTTTCGGACGAAACCTTCGACATTGCTAAATGAAGTAATTGACCAAATACGTACAACTTGGCTTAGGTTCCAGGGGTCCCTGCCTCGTGCTTGTTCTTCCGCCAAACGCACCAGCCATTCCCATCGCAGTGCTCTCAACTGAACACGTCAGTGTTTCATTTTCATGCCGTTGTCCGGGCTGACCACCCTCATTTCAGAGCCTGACACGCCATCTCAGCGCTGCCCAGTGCCGAATTACCTAGACTGCACGTACCACTGGTGAGCTGCAGAAACTGCTGTTACTTCACGACTCATGGCAGTGCCACCGTTCCCTAGTAGTACCAGCTGGTTCCTCAATCAAGTTGAACTCGGAGTCTCGGACCCGCTTTCTAGATTCACATCACTTTCCCCTGTCTTGTCTACTTCTCTCCTGAGCTTGTTATTACTTCTGCACCATACTACAATAAACATTCCACCACAAAGCACTGGTGATGGAAGATACTCATACAACTAGCATGCTTCTATCAAGTAGGCAAATATATGCATTTCTATCCCCTCCCAAAATTTGACTAGTGTATTTGGATATAGATGACTCAGAGAAACATGTCAAAATGCTCAAAGATCAATACCTATGTCCCCATTTTCGTATCCTTATCATAGGAAGGGCCAATGCTGGCAAAACAACTGTCCTTGAGAAGATTTGTGGTGTAGCAAGGGGAGCAAAGCCTATCATATATGACAAGGATGGTAAGCCTGCCTCAAATTTCTGCTTTTAAATTCTTAGTTCTTTGTAGGAAAAGAGCTTTTACCCACTGGGTCTCATTTGATTTCATCAGTTGAGGTAAGTTGACTTGTGACATCTCAACATACTTTGTTCATATCCAGTTACATATCACCAGAGAGGCCTTCATGATATTGAGCATCAAATCACATTTGATGGAAGTAATTTTATCTTCCATGACTCTCAAGGTTTTGAATCTGGTTCAACTGAGGAATTGGAGATTGTTTGGGACTTCATTGAAAAGAGGTCTGGAGAAACTGAGATAAAGAATCAGTTGCATGCAATTTGGTATATTCCTTGTGCTTTTAACATCACATTCCTGACCTGGCTTATTGTATGTAGGTACTGCATCCCCATGGATGGCCCTCGTCCCATTCTACCTGCAGAGCTTGCATTTTTTACAAAAGGGACTGGCAAAGGTAAATATTTATTGCTCAAATTGGCTTCTACCTGCCCCAAAATCTATGATGCCAGCGTGTTAACAAGTTTATATAACCTTGCAGTTCCTTTGGTGGTTGTGTTTACCAAATTTGATGGTCAAATCATTAATGAATATGTTACCTTAATGAATCCATACATTGAAGATAAGTGGGAAATGGCTAGGAACAATGCTGAACACACTTTTCAAGAGGTTTACCTTCCCAAAGTCTTAGATGCCAAATATCCTCCTAAGGCATATGTGCGATTGGAAGGTGAGAAGGCAAGCATTCCATCTCTCTAGTAACATAAATAATATTGCTTGAAAAATAGACATGGATTTACCAGAGAAGCACTGTCCTGAATTAGCTCAACAGACTGCTGATGCAATTGATGATGAAAGCTTACATCATTTGTTTGTCTCAACACAGAAGAATAACCTTGATCTCTGTGTTAAGGCTGCATTTCAGTGAGGTTCATATTAAAGTATTTCTTTTCATGCACTGACCATTCTCAGAGCCATCATCAATAAGAGTAATTTCACATGGGAAGACACTGCTATTGTTGTTCTTAGCAAATTTCCACATTACTGGGTATGCATAGTTTGTTAAATATCTGCACAGCAATGTAGAAGGAATTGAACTGGGAACAGTTCCGCAGGCAGGCAGGTGTCCAATTTTATATGACATGCTAAACATTCACAAAATATGCAACAGCATGCAAGTAACACTGTGATTTATTTGCATGTGCCCTAATTAGCCTTGTGCTAGATGTCTGCTACAGAAATGAAAGAAATTCAGGTGTATTCTATCACATACCATTTGTACAAAGTTTAATGATTGGATGGCAGTGGGTAAGCAAAATACAATCACTCATAAATATCATGCCTTGTCTCATGGCCACCAGTTTGTGAGTGATGCTTCTCTTAGTTATGTAAAAGTCTTCAAGTGTCCCATGGTCAACAGGAAGTGAGTGTGCCACTCAATTCCTGACAGGTACTAGTCCCTGGCTCATGATATGACCAACAGACAGTGAGTAAATCTACCTTTTAAACAGTGTTATCACACCATATTCTACAATTAAAAGGCAGTCAGTCTCACAACATTTTCCTGAACTTTGGGACTCACACTATATCACATTCTATTACATCAAGAAAGTGAGTGGCACCAGCATTTTTTCTAACATCTACCCTGATCCAATGAGCAACAGAATGTTTGTGACATTATGCTTATATTTGAACAAATCTTGTTTAATTACATCTTAACAATAGCGAGTAAGTGACTGTGTCCATCTAACTACTGATATTCATTCTAAGCACTCGGCCCAATAAAACAGGCAGTGAGTGAAGACCTACATTGTCTTGGCAGTCTCTTCACACTGACTACATGAACAAAAGAAAGTGAGTGATGACAGTACTGTCCACTCCTATGCTAGGATTTATCATGTCCTTATGTCACACAGTCAGTAAGTAATCCCATCCTGCACTTTGGCAGGTATCTTATAACAGCTTGTGGTCATATGAACAACAGTATGTGAGTGAACTTGCACCTTTTTCTGAAACAAACTCTGAGGAAATATTTATCACATAATCAGTCTGTGGGTAACATTAGACACTTGTCTGAAAGAAAACTTCATCACCCCTTCTCCCCACAATGGATAGCATGCAAGTGACATTTATCTCTCTAGAAGGCAACCTCATCACATCATGACAATTTTCCATGACAAATAGGAAGTGATTGACATTGCACTATTTTCTGAAAGCAATCTTATGACATTTGTTTCTGCATCTAACAGGATGTGAGTGATATAGTGATTGTGATCATCACAGCTCAATTCATATGGTCAACAGCATGTCAGTGACATTACTACAGATATTTCTGATACTTAACCTCATTATATTCTTCCTTTGGTTAACAGTATGTGAGTGACATTTAACAGTTGTCTGGAACAAATATTCATTGTATTTCTCTGTGGCCAACAGTTTGTCAGTTACAATTTTCTGCAATTCAGTTTCATCACTGGTTTTTCTATCACCAACAGGCAGTAAGTGAACAGTTTTGAAGTTTTTTATCAGTCTCATCACATAATTTCACATCCCCAATAGTTTGTGAGTGACATTTCATATTTTCTAAAAGGTAGCCTGATCACATATTACTCTTTTATCATCAACAGGGAGTGAGTCTGCACAGTTTTCTGGTCTTCACACTTATCACATTGTTTTCTACTGCCTACAGTATGTAAGTGAACATATTGCTAGTAAGAGGTGACTTTACTGCATCCTTTGCTGCTACCAGTTTGTCAGTGATGCTATACATTTCTCTGGAAAACTGTTTCATCACCTTGTCCTACAATCAACAGCGTGTGAGTGGCAATGAGCATCTTCCAGAAAAACAATCTCAGAATGTAATAAACAGGGAGTGAGTATCATCATGCAAAATTCTCAAGGGAGTCTTATCACCTAGCAATCACATGATAACTTCTTCTATGACCAACAGGCAGTAAGGGAATTATACATTTTCTAAAAAGCAAATTTATTACATACAATCTTTCTTTGACAAATAGCATGGAGTGAGTGTACTTGCATGATTTTCTTCAAGGAAGCCTCACCATGTGTTATTTTCTTGGCCAACAGGAAGTGAGTTCTGTGCATTGTGCATTTCTCTGAAATACAGTCTTATGGCATATTTTCTATGACCAACAGCCAGCAGTGAGTGGAATAAGATTACAATCCCCTGAGGTGTAGTCTTTTGACATTTTTCCTAACTGACAGAATAGAAATGTGAGTCACATTGTATACATACACAATTTCTTCTAACCCTAATATATTTCTTTTCCTTCACCAACAGTTTGTGGGTGGCAATGCACATCATTCTGAAAAGCAACCTCATGCTATATCAACAGCCAGTGAGTAGCCTTACTATCAAAAGGCAGTCTTATCACATCATTTCTGGTCTTCAAAAGGTAGTGGGTTATATTGTAACACATTTGTGAACAGGAGTCACATTATATCTGTTTCATAATCAATAGGGAGTGAGTATCATCCTGCACTTTGAATGGCAGACTGGTTCATCACATCTTCTCCTAGCATGCCCAACAGCGAGTGCGTGGCATTGCACATCTCATAAAATTCAATTTTATGGCACATTCTCATCATCAACAGCATGTGTGTGATATTTTACCTTTGTTGTAAAGTTAATTACATTTTGTCCATCTCCAACAGGAAGTAAGTGATATTTATGGGAAGGAAGTCACATCTGAGTCACATCTTATACAATTGAAAGTTTGTGAGTGATATTGTACAATTTTATATATGGGATTCCCATGACCAACAGGGAGTGAGTGAGACTGAACATCTTTGTGCTACCAAAATCCATGATACTTCTTATGACAACAGAAAGTGAGTGGCACTAAAACTTTTGAGCATGAGCCTCATTATATTCCAATCCATCAATGCTTGATGTATTATTTGAATGTAACAGGAAGTGAGCAGCATACAAGTGTCCTTCTGTGCTTTCCCCATTTTTACTGCTACCCATAGGTTGTAAGATTGCTTTTCAGTTTGTCTAATTCCTGAGCTTTTGTGTCTTCCCAGGTGAGTGATATCAGCATGAGATTTATTAATACTGTGACATTTATCTATATGCTAGTTTGTAAGTCAGAAGTCCACTTCTGCATTTGAAATCTGATTTTTATAAAATAAAAGGGACCACTTTTATCTTTGTTTGGAGGTGTTCCAAACAAATTTTCAATAACTGTATGCATTACTCTTTCCCATCTGATAAATAACTGATATCAGCACAATTTGAAGCCCACAGCCTGCCAAGTTTTAATTTGTAAAAGTTGCTTCTCTTCACTAACTCTCTTCATGCTAATGCATTCAAGCAATGAATATTATTGCTAAGCTATCATTTTGGATTGGCAAACCATTCCGGGAATCAGTCATGGAGGCTTTTGACAAATTTAAGAGAGAGGGCTATGTGCAGAAACTGAAAATGGCCATTACTTTGCAGGCCATAGATTTGAGCAAGGAAGACTTAGTCATATTTATGTGCCAGTATGTGACCCACATTTGATGGTATGTCCTTCAGTTTCAATTCAAAAAATACCCATGCACATTTGAGGCAGGATGCCATTCCACACTCCAAGTTGGCAGTGCTTCCACAGTACATGAAACTCATTTTAATTTACCTGGATATGCTCCATCTTTTGCCACTACTGCTTTCATCCATTGCACTTACATTTCTTACTTTTGCTGTCAAAACTTCTTCATCAAAGTATGCAGACTCTAATTATACCATGATCATGGACTCTCAGCTTTGTGTAGTATTGTAGCCAAGGCAAGGCTGGCTTGGTATATTCCATGATATTTGGGTATGTGCATGTCTTTTGTTGAGTTTGTGGGTCTTCCCTGTGCAACCAATATGAGATGTGGCCCTCATGGGAACAATTTTTGAAAACCTGATTCTGGACCAGCACCACTGTATTGTAGTAAGATCTGACCTTTACAATACTGATATTGTCAATGCCAGTTTTTTCCCTTTTCATTGCAACATTAATGGTCAAAGCATTTTCTGACTCTGCATTCATCCTTTCACTCTAGTCTCTTGTTGAAACTGTGCCATGCAGCCCATGACTTGGCTACACTACTACACAAACATTCCATCATGACATGATCAGATTCTGCATACTAAAGATTCTTCTATGGAAGAAATTTGGACAGCAGAAGTAAGAAACTGGGGGCATTATAAGTACACTGGAGGAAAACAGTAGTGACAAAAAGATGAACTATGTATATCCAGGTAAATCAAAATAAGTTTCATGTGGAAGCACTACCAACTTGGAGTGTGGAATGACATCCTGCCTCAGATGTGCATGGGTATTTTTTGATTGAAACTGAAGGACTTACCATCAAACATGGGTCACATACTGGCACATAAATACAACTAAGTCTTCCTTGCTCAAATCTATGGCCTGCAAAGTAATGGCCATTTTCAGTTTCTGCACATAGTCCTCTCTCTTAAATTTGTCAAAAGCCTCCATGACTGATTCCCGGAATGGTTTGCCAATCCAAAATGATAGCTTAGCAATAATATTCATTGCTTGAATGCATTAGCATGAAGAGAGTTAGTGAAGAGAAGCAACTTTTACAAATTAAAACTTGGCAGGCTGTGGGCTTCAAATTGTGCTAATATCAGTTATTTATCACAAGGGTCAGAGTAATGCATACAGTTATTGAAAATTTGTTTGGAACATCTCCAAACAAAGATAAAAGTGGTCCCTTTCGTATTATAAGAAAAAATCAGGTTTCAAATGCAGAAGCAGACTTACAAACTAGCATATAGATAAATGTCACAGTATTAATAAATCCTATGTTGATATCACTCACCTGGGAAGACACAAAAGTTTAGGAATTAGACAAACTAAAATGCAATCTCACAATCTAGTATGGGCAGCAGTAAAAAGGGGGAAAGCACAGAAAGACAATTGTATCATGCTGCTCACTTCCTGTTATATTCAAATGATACATCAAGCATTGATGGATTGGAATGTAATGAGGCTTATGTTCAAAAGTTTCGGTACCACTCACTTTCTGTTGTCATTAGGAATGCCATGGATTTCTATAGCATAAAGATGTTCAGGCTCACTCACTCCCTATTGGTCATGGGAATCCAATCCACACTGAAAATTGCACAATATCACTCACAAACTGTGAATTGTACAAGATGTGATGTGACTTCCTTCCCTTTAAATATCACTTACTCACTGTTGGAGATGGACAAAATGTAATCAACTGTAGAACAAAGGTAGAATATCACACACATGCTGTTGGGGATGAGAATGTGCTATGAAATTTAATTTATGAGATGTGCAATGTCACACACTCGCTGTCCATCATACTAGGAGAAGATGTGATAAACCAGTCTGCCATTCAAAGTGCAGAATCACACTCACTGGCTGTTGGAAATAGGAGAATATGTATTTCAGATAAATGCACAATACACAGGACTCACTTCCTGTTGGCCAAGGAAAAACACATGATGAGGCTTCCTAAGTTGAGGAAAATCATGCAAGTGCACTGACATGATGCTATTTGTCAAAGAAAAATATGTGATAAATTTGCTTTTTAGAAAATGTGTAATTCCCTTACAGCCTGTTGATCATAGAAGAAGCGATCATGTGATTGCTAGGTGATAAGACTCCCTTGAGAATTTTGCATGATGATACTCACTCCCTGTTTGTTGCATTCTGAGACTACTTTTCTGGAAGATGCTCACTGTCACTCACACTCTGTTGATTGTAGGACAAGGTGATGAAACAATTTTCTGGAAAAATGTATAGCATCACTGACAAACTGGTGGTGGTAAATGATGTGGTGAAGTCACCTCTTACTAGCAATATGTTCACTTACATACTGAAGGCAATAGAAAACAAGATGATAAGTGTGACAACCACCCAAAAAACTGTGCAGACTGAACTCCCTGTTAGAGATAACAGTGTAATATGTCATCACCTTTCAGAAAATATGAAATATCACTCACAAACTATTGGGGATGTGAAATTGTGTGATGAGACTGCCATCAAAATTTCGAAATATTCACTCACTGCCTGTTGGTGATAGAAGACCAGTGATGAGACTGGATTGCAGAAAATTGTGTAAAATAACTGACAAACTGTTGGTCATAAAGAAATACAATGAATATTTGTTCCAGACAACTGTTAAATGTCAACTCACATCCTGTTAACCATAGGAAGAATATAATGATGTTAAGTATCAGAAAAACACGTAATGCCACTGACATGCTGTTGACCATAAGAAATGAGCTGTGATGATTGCCATTAGAGAAGTGTTTATATCACCCACACTCTGTTAAACATAGGAACAAATGTCATAAGATTGCTTTCAGAAAATAGTGCAATGTTAATCACACGCTATTAGTTATGGAAAATTATCATGATGTGTTGAGGTTGCCTTCTAGAGAAATAAATGTCACTTGCATTCTGTCCATTGTAGGAAGAAGGGGTGATGAAGCTTTCTTTCAGACAAATGCCCAATGTTACCCACAGACTGATTGCATGATTAATATTTCCTGAGAGTTTGTTTTAGACAAAGGTGCAAGTTCACTCACATACTGTTGTTCATATTACCACAAGCTGTTATAAGATGCCTGCCAAAGTGCATGATGGGATTACTTACTGACTGTGACATAAGGACATGATTAATTCATTTAGCATACTAGGAGTGAACAGTATCACCACTCACTTTCTATTGTTCATGTACTCAGTGTGAAGAGACTGCCCAGAAGACAATGTAGGTCTTCACTCACTACCTGTATTGAGTGACTTAGAATGAATATCAGTAGTTGGATGGACACTGTCACTTACTCGCTATTGTTAAGATGTAATTAAACAAGATTTGTTCAAATATAAGTATAATGTCACAAACATTCTGTTGCTCATTGGATCAGGGTAGATATTAAAAAAATGTTAATGTCACTCACTTTCTTGATGTGATAGAATGTGATGCAGTGTGAGTCCCAAGGTCAGGAAAATATTGTGACACTGACTGCCTTTTAATTGTAGAATGTAGCATGACAACATTGTTTAAATGGGTAGATTTACTCACTGTCTGTTGGTCACATCATGAGCCATGGGACTCCCTGTCAGGAATTAAGTGGTACACTCACTTCCTGTTGATCATGGGACAAGACTTTTACATAACTAAGTGAAGCATCACTCACAAACTGATGGTCATGAGACAAGGCACCATATATATCTACATGAGTGATTGTATTTTGCTTACCCACTGCCATCCAATCATTAAACTTTGTACAAATGGTATGTGATAGAATACACCTGAATTTCTTTCATTTCTGTAGCAGACATCTAGCACAAGGCTAATTAGGGCACATGCAAATAAATCACAGTGTTACTTGCATGCTGTTGCATATTTTGTGAATGTTTAGCATGTCATATAAAATTGGACACCTGCCTGCCTGCGGAACTGTTCCCAGTTCAATTCCTTCTACATTGCTGTGCAGATATTTAACAAACTATGCATACCCAGTAATGTGGAAATTTGCTAAGAACAACAATAGCAGTGTCTTCCCATGTGAAATTACTCTTATTGATGATGGCTCTGAGAATGGTCAGTGCATGAAAAGAAATACTTTAATATGAACCTCACTGAAATGCAGCCTTAACACAGAGATCAAGGTTATTCTTCTGTGTTGAGACAAACAAATGATGTAAGCTTTCATCATCAATTGCATCAGCAGTCTGTTGAGCTAATTCAGGACAGTGCTTCTCTGGTAAATCCATGTCTATTTTTCAAGCAATATTATTTATGTTACTAGAGAGATGGAATGCTTGCCTTCTCACCTTCCAATCGCACATATGCCTTAGGAGGATATTTGGCATCTAAGACTTTGGGAAGGTAAACCTCTTGAAAAGTGTGTTCAGCATTGTTCCTAGCCATTTCCCACTTATCTTCAATGTATGGATTCATTAAGGTAACATATTCATTAATGATTTGACCATCAAATTTGGTAAACACAACCACCAAAGGAACTGCAAGGTTATATAAACTTGTTAACACGCTGGCATCATAGATTTTGGGGCAGGTAGAAGCCAATTTGAGCAATAAATATTTACCTTTGCCAGTCCCTTTTGTAAAAAATGCAAGCTCTGCAGGTAGAATGGGACGAGGGCCATCCATGGGGATGCAGTACCTACATACAATAAGCCAGGTCAGGAATGTGATGTTAAAAGCACAAGGAATATACCAAATTGCATGCAACTGATTCTTTATCTCAGTTTCTCCAGACCTCTTTTCAATGAAGTCCCAAACAATCTCCAATTCCTCAGTTGAACCAGATTCAAAACCTTGAGAGTCATGGAAGATAAAATTACTTCCATCAAATGTGATTTGATGCTCAATATCATGAAGGCCTCTCTGGTGATATGTAACTGGATATGAACAAAGTATGTTGAGATGTCACAAGTCAACTTACCTCAACTGATGAAATCAAATGAGACCCAGTGGGTAAAAGCTCTTTTCCTACAAAGAACTAAGAATTTAAAAGCAGAAATTTGAGGCAGGCTTACCATCCTTGTCATATATGATAGGCTTTGTCCCCCTTGCTACACCACAAATCTTCTCAAGGACAGTTGTTTTGCCAGCATTGGCCCTTCCTATGACAAGGATACGAAAATGGGGACATAGGTATTGATCTTTGAGCATTCTGACATGTTTCTCTGAGTCATCTATATCCAAATACACTAGTTAAATTTTGGGATGGGAATAGAAATGCATATATTTGCCTACTTGATAGAAGCATGCTAGTTGTATGAGTATCTTCCATCACCAGTGCTTTTTAATAGAATGTTTATTGTTGTCCGAGACTCCGAGTTCAACTTGATTGAGGAACCAGCTGGTACTAGGGAACAGTGAATGGTGTCACTGCCATCAGTCGTGAAGTAACAGCAACTTCTGGAGCTCACCAGTAGTACGTGCAGTCTCTGTAATTTGATACTGGGCAGTGCTGAGATGGCGTGTCGGGCTCTGAAATGAGGGTGGGAGTCAGCCCAGACAGCGGCATGCAAATGAAACACTGACGTGTTCAGTTGAGAGCACTGCGATAGGAATGATGGCTGGTGCGTTGGCGGAAGAACAAGCACGACGCAGGGACCCCTGGAACCTAAGCCAAGTTGTACGTATTTGGTCAATTACTTCATTTAGCAATGTCGAAGGTTTCGTCCGAATCTCTGACTTGCTGCAAACTATGCCACCATTCTTCGCTGCAAAGGCAATACGCAGGCTGATTCCGAGCGTGGATTGGAAAACGAGGGGGTATGCCTTCGGAGTGACTTCCTCAGGCCGTGTTTCATGATTCGTCTTCGCTGCTTTCATCCTATTCGTCGTCTGTGGACATATGACGTACAGTATGGATGCCCATCTTCAATGTTCTTTGAATCAGCATCCCTAGTACTAACCTGCTTTGCAGCGGCACCGGTCGTACGAGAAACGACATGTAAAACTTCATACTTACGATCCCGGGCCTATTCTACCCGCTCAGTTAAGATTTTGTTATTGGTAGCTCTCCGACACAGTCGCGATCGCTGGTGATCCAGCTAATATTAATGTACGAGTTGGAAAACGTCCTGCATCGTACCAATGCTCAGAGGTTTGCGGTACGCATATATCTTCGCCCCCTGTCCAATCTGACCACCCCGATGCAGTAGCAATGTCGACTCGTCATGTCCCACTTTCCCCCAATTCCACAATGAGCCAAGCCGGGACTCAGACTATAATACCCAGTTTGATATCCTCCAGTGGCAGATTCTCTCGCGCCATTCTGAGCTTATCCCACGTGTATCGATCAGGGCATTCTATGACTTATGCAAGCGTACGCTTGGCTAGAACCGAAACGTAGGCAAAATAGTCGAGAACAATCAGCGCCCAACGCTTATCATCTCCGACGGTGCGATGGTGACATTGCATATTCGCATTCGCAGCTGACTGAGGGCCCTTCACATAGCTCAAGATCATGCGGGGAATACTGCGCGATCATTGGAGATACCGTCACTTGAGCTTCGAGCGAGAAGGAAGGGAGCAGGCTAGGCGGCGGGAAAGCTTCAAGTTGTGGGTCGCCAGCGTAGTACTATCCCACATGTCTGAAACATCTAACGAAACGTACGAGCGCCATCAAGAAAATGATTTATGTCAGTGATCTACTCGATGGCTACTGTTGTATTTGTTAATCATCACCCACTCATCGCAGCCTGCGTATTAACCTTTGCCGAAACAAGATGTTCTTACTAAGTGGTGTGGAGTAGGCATATGCATCACGCGAACCGAACCACGCAAGGAAACGAGACGTTCGTCATCCATCTGGCCTCAGTGTACTGATAGTTGAAGCTCATCGAATGCCGTTTGCTTCGCTGTCCAAAGTAAGCGTCGCTTTCAAACGGGTAATTGACCAGCAGGATAGGGTGATGTCATAGACATCCGTAAATGAGGATGTCACAATTACGAGTTGTATTCGCACCAAGACGCGACGATTCAGGTTTCTTTCAACGAACGGTGATACAGGCTATGCACTGAAATGATATGGGCCTGCCGCCTCGTTTCATGATTCTGTATGCTTTCAAAATTGTTATACGTAAACAAGACCATAGAATATCCGGCTCACGAAAACTTCTCCCATCCAAACTCCTGTCCCGAGATGCAGGCATTTCAAAAGGACCAAGGACAGGGATGTGCATATAAGACCCTGGGAAATAAAAGGGTAAGCTGGCAAGTACGATCCGAGCAGACAGAAGAGCAATTGGCACGAACGGGTACCAGCATGTAGTGGAGGAATGCGCCGGTTGTTGATGACATAGCGATGGTGCTGGGCAAGGGGGTGGCGAGCGGCGCAGCGCGGGCATCGGTGAGCGGTGGAATGCAAAATTATCGTGTTGGCTGGATGGTGAATGGCATGAGCAGTGAAACTTTGAAAGTGGTGCAAGAACATACTCATTACGATAGGCAATTAAGTCTTGTGAGTGTTCCTTGCCAGAGAGGGAGCCGCCAGAGCGCAAGTTGCCAAAAATGACATCGCCGACGCGTGAACCGCTGAAGTGGTATGAACAAAGCGCTGAGTGGTAAAATTTTTGATGTGGGTGGGCAGTCAGCACAAGTCACGTAGAGAGCGATGTTGTGGTGGATGTGTGGGATATGGTCAGTAAAACTTTGGAAGAGGTGGGAGGACATGCTCACCGGGATTGAGTGGTGTGGCTCTGAGCGAGAGCGGCCTTAGCTGGAGCGAACAGAGATGACGTCGCGCTAAACTGCCACTGACGAGGTTGCTAAATGAAGTAATTGACCAAATACGGCCCAGGTTCCAGGGGTCCCTACCTCGTGCTGCTTCGCACTTGTCGTTCACCGTGCTTGAACACGTCAGTGTTTCATTTGCGCGCCGCTGTCCAACATCCTCATGTCAGAGCCCGACACAGCATCCCAGCACTTTCCAGTGCGAGTCACCTCTGCACGTGCCGGTGAGTCCAGAAGCTGTCGTTGCCTCACGGAGTACTGATGTCCTGCTGGCAGTGCCAAACCATCCACTGTTGCCTACCACCCAGTTCTCCAATCAAGTTGAACTCGGACACTTTCTAGAAAGTTCACGTCACTTTCCCCTATCTTGTCTACTTCTTTCCTGAGCCCATTATTACTGACAATGCGCGCCAGCCCAGGGGCGGCGGCAACAAGCCCACGGCCAAAGGTTGCGAGAGGAAAACAGAAAGCGAAAATTTCGGAATGACTGGCAAGGTGCCCTCCTCAGCGCCCTTGCCTACGCTGTCTACGATCTTTGCACTAGCCTCTCGGGCCCTCCGAGCCCAACCCGAGCTGTTTCACTACCCATCAGATGATTTTGCCCCCTCGAGTATTAATCAGGGTGAGGTGTACCTCCTTCCTAGACCAGGGGGGTCGACAAGCTCCTTCCTCGTTAGGGGAACAGCTCCCTCAGCTTTTCGGGCCTCTCGGGGCTTTGCCCATCTGTTTTGACTCAAGGGTCCACTCAAGTGAAATCTATACCCTTCCCTCTCGCAAACGATCCTTTCCTTAGAAGCGTTGAAACACGTAGATAGTTACAAAGCCTAAAGGCCTAATGTTCTGTTGGCAGAATGCCACTAATCATTTGGATGCTGACGGTACAAAAGATGGATAGCTTGGATTACATAGATGAAATGTGAAGAATGCTAAGTAATTCAGTATCAGTAGAGTACCTTATACAACTGAAGTTGGCGCAAGGTTCTTATCGGCGCGCGACTGAAACACTCGCTGCGCAACGAGATTCACATGAGTTCAACGATCTACATACTTTGAAACTCGGACTTGTACGAAATCTTGATGAACGGGGAATAGGCTGGTCGAGAAGCGCGTTCATTCTTCCCTTGGGAGAGTTTCCCACTTCCCAATAGGGAATAAAACCTCTTGATATTGACCTGGTCAGTTCGTCGTCTTCGTCGTTTGAAACACTTCTCACTTGCCTAAAAGTTCCTGATCGTGACCTGTCTACCATGCCGTCTTCGTCATCTAAAACACCTGGGAAGCAGTATTGAGGTTGGGGATGGAGAACGTCCATCAACTCTTTTTAGCTGGAATCGAAAGGGATCAGCCAACCGCTCGCTCAGCGCTCAGCTGTCGCAGGACCCAAGATCCTCGCTACTCACTTTTGGCTCACACATACACTGACGACTCCCGTCGCACCAGTGCCTGGGAAATGAGCTGGTGTCTACGACGCCGAAGAGTTTGCCTTTGCTTGTGCCTCCACCACAGGCTCCGGCATATCCTCCCAAATTTCCCTGAAGTTAAGTACGTCCCGGTTCTTCAAGGACAACCAGGCCGCTCTCAAAGCCACCGACGATCTCTCAGACTACCCCAGCCAGAGCGCCTCCATCATCTTTCGCAAACAGATCGACCATCCTTACCTCCAATGCGGCAATGCCTCCTCCGTATCACCCTCTCCTGGATCCCGGGCCAAAGCGGTTTCGCAGGTAACGAGGAAACCGACGAGTCCCTCGCAAAGGAGCCTCCTTCATTGCCAAATCCAACGCAGGATACAGATGTAGACAAAGAAACAATAGCGAAACATGCCAACGGGCTTCTAACGCTAACATATAACATACTTTTCCATATGGTGAAAGGAGAGAAGAGTGACCATACGAAAACTCTTAAATAACTGACTAGAATAAATAACTTTTAGAAGGGGGAGAAGTTTACGCATGATGATGCGAACAATATAGACAAGAGAATGGGTGTGATCCAGTTTAATTCTACCCTTCACAGCGAGTTTTGAATGAGAGAGGCCGTTTTCCACACACCGGCCATTGCATTCTGGATGTCCCTTGCGATCAAGGTCTCCGATCCCAGCTGGTGCTTCGCCACCCTTGCGCTATGCGTCACGATAAGGTTCTGAATAAACTCGTGAAATTCAGATGCGGAAAGAGGTTTGATCTCGGCTTCTCCCCTGTCATTTACCTTTGAAAGAGGGTATGCGTTACAGTTATGAAGGCGAATGTAACAAGTTCAACGTACCGGAGAAGTGAGCGAAAATCCTTTTGGCTCTACCTTGAACAAGTCCTCGACTATAGACTTGGCCAACACCTCACTGACCGAGTCCACAACCCAAGTTTCCCATGTCTTTTCCCACTTCCTGCACATCGTCGCAGTCAAATCGTCAGTTATGGAACGAGCCTTTGTGAAATCGACTGATCCTTCCAAGGTTCTGAGCACGCAGGCTCTGACGAATTCAGGTTCGCTCCGCCCGGCATCCAGCGCTCCACTAATGCCAGCATCCGTCATATCAATCCAATCGGGTGGGAGGGGGAATTCGCTGCTGGAGAATTGGTTCATATATTTAACCTGAGCTGTGATCGCAGTGGTTTTTGCATAGGTTGCAACAACTCGCGCGACAAAAGTGACCATCACCCAGGTCAAAGAGACAGAACGTTTCACCTCCTGGGTTTTCGACGCGTGCTGCCTCTCCCAATCAGCCCTCAACCGCTTGTAGACATCCTGACCTTCGGTGATACATCCCTTCAAGCCGCCTGTTGCCCCGGCTATCGTGCCAGCCAAGGAACATTGCGTCATCCTTGCGGTTCGGGACACTTGTCCTAAAAATCCAACTCTATGCTCAGCGTAGTATTCTTCGAGGGCCACCTTCGCCTGCTGTCTCCATGTACGATTATACCTCGAACTCCACTGGCGTTCTACCAACTTCAATTCTTGCATATCCATCACAGCCTTCGCTTCGCCAAGCACCTGAGCACTGCAGGGTGTTTCCAGAATCGAACGACCCACGGATGCGTGCCCTGCTGTGGCATTCGCCGCGCTAGTAAAGCTGTGTATCAAGGCCATCCGTATTGCCCCTGGGGTAGCAGATTTCCAAAGGAATTCACGAAGAGCGGCGCATACTTTACGCCGTGTTGCATCATTCATCAGTTCGTGGTTCAAGGCCTCCAGAATGAAATCGGTTGGTGAAGCCTCGTCCGCAGCCAGCAGCCTTGTGACCCGAAAAGCCAGTTCGTGAGGATGTGATGGCTGGTGAGACAGAGAGAACTCTCTCAGCGTCCCAAAACTCGTACGCATTGCCGTTTCCCATGTAGATTCTGTGAAGATTTGGTCCCAGGCCGAACTACTCCTCGCCAAACAGGACATAATGGTCCACGAGAGAAAATAGCAGTTGTAACGTTGAAGAGTATAATGCTTTGCCTCATGGTGTTCGTGAATAGCATAACAGATAGACAACACGTCGAGGAGGTCGAATCCGCGTGAAAACTCGATTTCGGCAACTACGTCGGATTTTTCATCCAGTTCGTCCCATTTTGGCTCCCGGAAATATTGGGCCATATCGTAGGCGGCCGATCCCGTCCGCGTCACAGCCTTGGCAGGATCGTTCGGATCGCCCATCCGTTCAAAGCGACAGATGGGACCGTCAACGAGCTTTACGATGATAAATTCGTGACAGAAAGGCTTCTGGCGCTCCTTGCGGTATTGAAGAGCTCTGAAACGGGTCGTGGGTTGCATGCGATACCAATCAAAGACTGGACCACGTTGAGTGTCCCATTCGTATGGAAAATGAATGCGTAATGGGCTGTTTGCATCTCGTCCTTTTGACCATGCGAAGCTCGCGTTGGAAACCACAGAGGGGTTTATGGAAGGTTGGAAAAGAGGGGAACGCTGATTGCTTTAATATGAAATTTTGCTGGACGCTATGGTGAATTACTCACTGGGAGAAACTTCGAGAAGCGATTTTCGCGCGTCTTGGATACCGGTGAAACTGTGGTCTCTCCGTTCATCGTGCCCAGGAAGATGCTACGGTGCCGAGGGAAAGATTATTGTGTTACAATGAGGAACGACTATTCAATATAAACTCACCATGAGGTCCACCCAACGTGAGCGTGCTTCCATGAAGAGTGATCGGTCTGTGTCGCAACTGCATAAGGTACACGCGGCTACAGCGTGCATAAAACATTGCATTCCTGCTCAGCCTCAGCATGAGACAGACTCATAGGATGAAATAAGCCCTTTAGGCGCTTGAGTTTTCCCTCCGCCTGGTTATCCAAAGTTTATTGATAGGTCACTTCTGACATCACTCGTAGCGATCCATGAACTTAGGGGGAGGCGGGAGTGGCCCAGCAGGAACGTGAGACGAGGCCAAGATCCAGGCACGGGGTTCACTGCTGGAACGGCGGTTTCTGGGGGTCTTCCCATCCTATGAGAAAACAGTGGAAAGCAAGACGTAGTCAACTGTCAGGAGAACTCGAGGGCTGTACGGTCACTTTCCAGTCATTTGCATAACATAGCCTGCCCTTTCAAATTGAAGTGAGTTTGCTCCATCGGTAATTACCCTGCATACGATATATGCCCCCGAGCTGGTGATGGGAATATTGTTCCAGATGCAGTAGGTCCCTACTTACTAAAAGTAGGTCAATTCAAACTCAGTGAGGTAGGCTATATACAAGTATCAGTATCTTATACAACTTGGCGCATTGTTTTTGTCGACGCGCGAGCGACGACCGCTAGTCAAACTATCATAGGTGTCTGAAACATTGTGAAACTCGCTATAGAATAGAAAAACGAATCCTAGTGGTGATCACAAAATTCGCCCATTGAAACTCGGACTTGTCCGAAAGGTGGAGTAGAACCAGCTGCGTTCATTCTTCCTCCTGTGTCTGGGCGAGTTTCCCACTTCCCAGTAGGGAATAAAACCTCTCGATAGTGGCCCTGTCTTCGTCATCTTCGTCGTTTGAAACACCTCCCACTTCCCTAAATTCTCCTGATAGAAGCCTGTCTACCGTGTCGCCTTTGTCGTTTGAAACACCCAGGAAGCTTTGAGGATGCGGAAGTAGAACGTCCATCAACTCTTTTTCTGGACGTAGCTGGAAAGGGATATCGTCTATGGTTGTATGAGGATGCGGCGGAAGAATGTCGATATTGAGAAAGATGTATTCGCGCCATACCCCTGGCCCTATCTTGAGTTTTCCAGTCGCCAAGGGTGCAGACTCATCCCATACGGTCGCGCTGTCCCCGTTGCTGCTGTAGACGGTAATTTTGAAGGTTTTACCGGGACCAAAGAAGGCCGGTGGGTTCGATTTTCCAAACGGTTGCATCGTTGACTCGTATACGTCCTCCAAAATTGCTACGAGTGGCACTTTCAAGTCTTCGACTGGCATTAAGTCTCTCAACGGAGCGTCCACCCAGATTTTCACAGCGGTAGCACAGAGGACGGAATTTGGTGCGCGAAGGAGAATGTGGTCGATGTGCGCGCTTTCCGGCGATCCATATAAATAAAAGGGCATTTTTCGCGGGTATTCCCTTTGAAGATCGCGACGATCAATAGACCTGTTCACCAAAATCTTCTCAAACTTCAACCTGACCTCCGAAAAGATGGGCTTGTAAGTAGGATCGTTCCTGTAGAACATGTTATGTTAACCAGAAAAAGAAAGAGAAAAAACGGCATACCCTTTTCGGATTGGTGATCCATGATATATATCCCCAACAAATGAACCTTGCTGCAGCATTTCGAGTAGTTTCGACGGATTTCTGTCGAAGATGACCAGAGGCTCGGTCGGATCCTTTTCATAGGCTTTCCTGTACACTTTCATGGCTTCTTCCGATAAAAGCGTGCCAGTGGCAATAATTTGTCGCTTGTGATTGGCGATATTGAAGAGGGGAAGATGTACAAGATACAAAATGTCAAACCCTTGCATGAGGAAGGCATGGATACACGGATAAACCTTCCAACGGGGGTAGCGAATATTCAGGATTTTCTACAATAGAATAGAGTATCAGTGCATCTCGTTCGCAAATTAGATGTAGAAACAATACCTTGACCTCCTCTTCAGCGATTTTCTCAAAGGCGTCGATGACCTTGTCTACAAGACCATTGGCAGTCGGAAAAGGAGACATAGACGTATTGGCAAGGGCGATAAGGTCTTCATCATCGGTGGGATCAAGTCTAAGTCGGGTTCTGAACCTGGTTAAGCATGGTCCGTAACTCTTCTGTTGAAACCTAGTAGAATAAAGGATGAGAGGTCGGTCGTGAAGTTTGTGTTCCAGCTTTCGGACCGACAACCTGTCGTAGAGGCGGCCGTTGAGATAATTAGCTTCTACAACATCGGTATTGGGTTTCCCGTCGATGTAGAAATTGCAGGCGAACGCGTTGATCATAAGATCCGAACCCCAGTTCAAAAGTTCTTTCTTCCGGGCTTCCAAGTCGGAATCCGATAACTTGAGGAGGGCTAGAATCTCTTCCCTCTCCTTCTTGACCTTTTCCGGATCGGGGGGGTCCTCCCGTTCCGCCTGGAGCATCCTCATAGGGGTGACGATAATCGTGTTGGAGTCAATGGACAAAGTCGCCCAACGCATATACATCTGGTCTCATTTGAGAAGAATAATTCCGAAGAAGAATACGATGTACCTTGATGCCAGTCAGCATTGCAGTTCCGAGTAGATAACCGTAACCGTCCTGCTTGAGGCGAAGACTCTGGTGTGAGAGCCATATCGCGGCCGCACTCGCTCCGGGAGTGCTGAGGATAGATTGTTAGGTTAGAAACAGTAGAACGTCAAAACAAAGATAATCCAACATACCTTCCTTCGACCCCAAAGAGTCCGAGTGCCCCAGAGTCCTTCGGGCCGATGTTGAGCACCGGGCTATTCCACGTAATTAAAAACCGCAGGCGACCATCCCGATAGCAGAGGGTGACGAAAGGGAAACGCCCAGTAGCGCAGCGTCGAGGAGTTAAAGCGATAGCTTACCCGATGTGTACAGTAGCTGACCACTCAGCTGAGAAGATGGTGGTAGGAGGTTAAGAGAGCTTAGTTCCTATTCTACAGGTACATAGGCAGGTTTATATACTGTCTGTGTCCTAATAGGTAACAACATAGGTAAATATATGTAACTACATATGTCATACTCATATATGGAAATATGGAGCTGCGCTGATGTCATGCGCAGCTATGGTGTCATATGGCGCCATCCACAGTAAGGATGACGCAAGCGTACTAGAACCTTCTACAAGGTTCTATCTATATATATCCTAATCTGCTTAGTAAGCAGATAAGATAAGATCTCCTTGTTATCTTAGATTAGATAAGATAACTTCGTCACACCCCCTCGCTAAGTCATCCTAGAATATTTATCCGCCATTTCTTCTTAATGAATTCTACTAGGAATTTGTTTTCATCCAGTTAATGTCTCTAAAAGATTCCACGAGTCCAACATATTAATGTCTTCTCGTTTAAAGGATCTTTTGATCTTTGACTGCCTTATAGGTTCGTATATCTTCATAATACGATCTCTAACTGGTTTCGGCAGAAGATCTTCTTTCCTATTCATGAACGTATCCTTTGGTACTTTCGGATCAAGCATATCACGAATGAAATTTTGTCGCTTGTTCGTATACATGAATGTTGCTTCAACTCCATTTAACCCTTCGGCTGAAAGGTGTATCCAGTGACTTGCACTATGCATTTTGATAGTGGGATATGGAGTAATATTAACGGTGATTCCTAATTCATTTATAAAGAACTGAATTTTCTCTCTATTCAAGTTCTTAGTCATTAAGTCCGCTATTTGTTGATTGGTGGGAACGTAATAAAGATTGATTTCTTTTTGTTCAACACGTTCCCTAATGTAATGATAGCGAATGGAAATGTGTTTTGATTTGTGCTGTTGTGCAGGGTTTGATGCCAGAAATATCGCACCCTGATTGTCACAAAGAAGGTCAATGCCGCCCAAGGGGAAACCTAATTCTTGGTATAGGTTTAGCACCCACATAATTTGACGTGAGGCATCGGACATTGCCATATATTCAGCTTCCGTTGATGACAACGCAACTGTTTTCTGTTTTCGAGAAACCCAACAAACTGCACCCCCTGCCAAAGTTAAGGCATAGCCTGTAACCGAGACTCTAGTCTCTCTGTCAGACGCCCAATCTGCGTCTGCATAGGCAACGAAGCCTTTCCCATTTCTGGAATAGGTAATTCGTGTGTCAAGGGTGTGCGCTATATATTTTACTATATAAAGCGCCCTTTGGATGTGGTCATAAGATGGATTAACAGAAAATTGCGACATTAAAATAACAGCATAAGCAATATCAGGCCTAGTTCCTAAGGCGAGATATAATAACTGATCCAATTATTTGTTGATAATAGGATCTATCCTCGGAGGATGCTTCAGAGGTGTTTTTAGCAGGTACATATCCTGCAGGTAAAGGAGTTGACACCGGCTTGCAATTTAACAAGCCAAAGCGTTCAACGACTGTCTTTGCATAGGCAGCTTGATCTATTACAAGCGTACCAATTGCTCGGTCGTAATTGATTCTGATGCCCAAGTATTCTTTGACTTTTCCTAGGTCTCGACATTCCCACATTTTCATAAACTCCTTTTTGATATATGAAATTGTTTCGGTTCTGTCTCCCATGAAAAGTATATCGTCCACATATATTACACATATGGTAATATCTTTATCTGTGGTTCTGACATATATGCCAGAGTCGGCTAAGCATCGTTTAAATCCTAGGGACTTCAAGGATTTGTCTGCTTGTTTATTCCAAGCGTACGATGCTTGTTTTAAGCCATAAATAGCTTTCTTAAGTTTATATACTTTAGATTCTTGTCCTTTAATGATGAAACCTTCTGGTTGTTGCATATATATTTCCTCGTCTAAGTCGCCATAGAGGAAAGCAGTTTTAACGTCAAGTGCTTCAATATCCCAATTTTCTAAAGCACTTGTTGCCAGAAGAAGTCTAATAGTTTCATATCTCGCTACCGGCGAGAATGTTTCATCATAATCCAATCCCGGGCGTTGGCTAAAGCCTTTGGCGACAAGTCGTGCCTTTTTACGGCCATCCGACTTAATATCATAAACCCAACGACACTTTATTGGGTTACGCCCTTTTGGTAATTCCATTAATTCCCATATATCTCTATTTTGTAGAGATTTGAACTCGTCTTCCATAGCAGTTCGCCACTGCTTATATAGATCAATATTTTCACCTTTGATCTTATATATATCCCTATATTGATACGTTCGAATTTCTTCTCTTGGTATCATATTTGCGAGTAAGAAATGCATAAAGTCATTTCCACACTCTTTGATCATCCTAGCCATCGTTGCCTTTGGATCTATATCCATAGATCTTGAAGGTGGTGTTTTAGCAGTTGGATTGAAGCGTGCAGCCGCATCCTTATTCGGGATACGACCACCAAAGTCATTCTCGTAATTGTCAATCTGATATTTAATCAGATCTCTTTGTCTGAGAATTTCTTTTTCTATTTCAACTGCTTTCTTTTCACCATACGCATTGTCTTTACGTATAATTGGCTTGGGAACGCGATTAGATCTCCGGGGAACTACTGCCGGTGGGGGTACCACTGGAGTGGGTTCATTTAGCCTCTGTTTACTACGAGGTCTATGAGATCTATCTAAAGATTTGGATCTTTCTCTACGTTTTCCCATGGCTTTGGATGATGGTTTAATCGTTTCAGGGATATAATCTGCTGGATTTATAGGCTTTTGAACGGTTGATCGTTTGCCAAATTCCTCTCTAACTTTATTAAAAGTTAGATCTGGCATCGGAATTCGTTCATCAATCTCCTTTTTGAATTCAGAGATTGGTTATACGATCTTTACTACTTCTGTTCAAGATTCCTATCTGGTGCGAATCTTTCTGCAAGTCTTTTTCTAATATCTAAGACTTGTTCTCTAGTATTCGTACGTGGTGGACTTCTGTCAGGGATGAATCTTTTAAGGAATTTCATCCGCATTGCGTCTACGAATTTCTATATTCGTGTGCCTGTCACGAAGTCCACTGTTCTGTTCCAGCAGGCGAGTTCTTTCTCCATGCTTCAAGGTCCTCTAGTTCATCGTCAATGTTCCTCATGGTTTCTTGGAATCTCCTTCTAAGATCATCCATGGTGGAACCTTTTCTGATATCAGGACTATCCGGTCTATCAGCTTCATCCGGTGTTGGACTACGAGATTTTAATCCCCAAGACGGAGTTTTAAGGCCATCTGATAGGGGTGATAAAGATTCTCGTTTTACTGATGCCGGTTTATCGCCCGAGTGACCGGAGCTGGAGCTTGAGTCGCTTTCAGGATCTCCTCCCTCTACAGAGTCAGCTGGTAGAGGAGATTGTGTGCGCCTGCGACCAAGTTGTCTTCCCCTAACAGGGGAAGGGGATGGAATACCATTATTAGTGTCTCGATTATCGAGAAGGATTGGTGCAAGATCTTTAGTAATAATAATATCACTTTTTCCTTTACGAGGAAATCTGTCTTCAAAGAATGTGGCTTGGGCGGATATGACTAGTGTATTATTGGAATCCATAAATTTATATGCTTTTGATCCTAGTTCATACCCGACAAAGGTCATAAGTTCTGATTTTGGAGATAAGTTTATCAGAACGTTTTTCAACTGGGATAAAGACCCAAGCTTCACATCCAAATACTTTAAAGTATTGAACGTCAGGAAGGGAACTATATAAAAGTTCCCAAGGCGTTTTCCAGTTGCCACGCACAATTGGGGTTCTATTGTATACGTGTACAGCTGTTTCGATTGAAAATTCCCACCATGATCTCGGTATACATGCATCGAGCCGCATAGCTTCAGACTTATCATTTAAAGTCTGAATCATCCGTTCAGCTCGTCCATTTTGCTGATGTATATGAGGTGCCGATGTTTGGTGTTGAATGCCATTTTTGTCAAGGAAATCTTTAAAGGCTTTATTTACGAATTCCCCCCCTCGATCGGAACGGAGGTAGAGTATTCGTTTGTTAAGTGCAGAAACTTTCGTGAACCATCGCTGGAACACTTCAGTTGTATCTGACTTGTGTTTAAGGAATCCGATCCATACATACGATGAATAATCATCGACCACAACAAGTATATACTTGTATTTGTGATAAGATTGAGTTGGAAACTCTTTTAAAGTCCATGTGGATCATTTCAAGCGGACGTGATGCCCGCTTTTTAGATTCCTTGTAAGTTTTTGCCTTCATTTTTCCTTTTAAGCATCCTTCACATCGAAGATTTGGGGATGGTTTGGGAAGATCGCCTTTTTCAAACCCTTTTACGTGTCCTTTTAGATGTTGGAACACGTCTTTACTAGGGTGACCTAGACGTTTATGCCATATATCGTACGTTGATACACTTTCATTTACTGTATAAGTTTCAACAGGTGGAGCCTTATCAACGTGTGTATATGTATTGACAGATTCTCTTTCAAAGAATGGTGGCACTTTGTGGACGTTTTTATGAATGATACGTCCTGTGCATAAAGTTAATGTATCTTGATTGCGATAACTTGCTTCAAGATATATTTCCTTTTTACCATCTTTATAGGAAAAGGTGATCCGTTGATCGTCTTGTGACGCCAGTAACCCTTGCTTACACAACATGCCATTCGAAACAAGTCGTATGTTAAGACGCGGCATGTATAACACGGGGTACAGTTTCACAAGGTGGCTTGTTCCATTAGATAATTTATGAATAAAAATAACAGTGCCTTGTCCAATTAGATCGGATGTGCCATCTGCTGTTTTTACCAGTTTCACTTTATCAAAAGGTTTATAATCTGAAAAATCGTTCAGATTAAAGGTAAAATGCTCAGATGCACCAGAGTCACACATCCATAGTGTTTCTCCAGTCCGTTCTGTACAACAGGAAGGACATTTGCAATTGTCCGTTCTACCAGCACATATTATGTGCTGATGTTGATTTCCCGTTGTATGCATTGGATAGGCGACTATGAATCTTATTATTTATAGTTTGGACTTATAGGGCTAACTCTCATTGGGACGTTTTTAGATTTACATGAATTTTTATTACATTCCATGTTATATACAATTACAGAATCTGAGATTGTTTTACATACGTCCACTGAATAAGAGTTAGCCCAATCCGTACTAAAATAAGATTTTACCCACTCGTCGTTATAGTAATCATCATATGCAGAATCATCATAATTCTTCATATCATAATCGTCGAAAGCCGTGAAGTTATCATTCGGCTGATCATCATATGCCCCTTCTATAAGGGGTTCTTCTTGCATGGGAGTAACTTCTTCTATTCTCCCAGTGGACGATCCTTGTACAAATGGTACAATGGAATGGTGGCCAAGTATGGCCGGTGCAGCAGTATACTGAGTTTGGTTTTGCCCAGTATAGGTCATGCCAGTGGTTACTTGATGAGCGTCAGCTCGTGCTGCCGCTCGGTTGGCCTTCGCAGTTTGGCGAAGTTGCCTATTACGTTGCCAGTTACGGCCACGTGTTTGGTTGGTCATTTGACCCTGCCACTGCTGCTGTTGCTCCGGTAACCTCGGAGCAGTTACCAGCTCCCATTGCTGGTTGCTGGTTTTGTGGTGTGTATGGTTGAAAACCACCACGACCACGTCCACGGCCACGGAATCCTCCGCGGCCTCGTCCACGTCCTCGCCCACGACCTTGCCAGGGTGCCTGTCCACCAATTCTTTGTTGCAGGTCACCCCGTGCCATCTGTGCGGTCGTATGTGCGACAGCCTGAGTGTCGCCTTCTCCATTCTTCCCTGATCTGAATTGCAACATGCTGGACTGTTAGGCCAGCCTGCCGGTGCAGTTGCCAAAACGGCTCCTACAAAATTGTCCCAACGATGCGGTACACCGCGGACAATTATCATCGCTTTTTGTTCTTCGGGTAGCGAGAAACCCTGTCCTCCTAATCGCTCAAATTTGGCGATTATTTCATTAAGGGACTGTTCAGGGTCCCTTCTTTCATCAAGCTTCCAATCCAGGGCAGCCTGGAATTCGTTGAAAGTACCGGTTCGGCCGGTATCTCCATATCTCTGTCGCAAGGCGACCCAAAGGACCCTTGCATTGAGATGAGCTCCTGTGTCATATATCTCCGCGATAGAATCGCTCAAACGGAGCATAATTAGAACCCAGGGCTTTCTCGTTATCAGAGAGCCACTCTAAATATGTGTCTCTCTGATCTAGTAGAGCTTGGATATTTGCCGGTATTGGGGCCGGCAGAGGAGCTGCACCTGCTTCTGCAGGTAACATTGCAGTCGAAGTCATGAGCTTCGAGTGTTGCCTGCTCGGTGGCGTTTAGATCTAGCGGTTGGATGAAGGAATCTCTCATGTATTTGTAGATTCCTTTTACTTGTAAGTAGGCTGTCATTTTGCGAGCCCACAAGCGGTAATTGTCTCCCTTAAGTAAGGGGACAGTGGAGAGTGATGCTGAATCTTCGGACATCTTTCTTTAGATAACGAAGATTGAGAGTGATGCGAGGAATGCGGCAAGAAAGAGTTGTAAAAAGGTTCTTCGGAACCTTTGTTGGATGATGATTTGATTTGGTTCAGCTAATGAGCTGAACGAACTTGAACTGTGTTGCGAGAACGGTTCTACCTCGCTATAGTCAGGTCCTCGATCTTCGATTAAAGATCTTCGGAACTGGATTTCGTCGGTTAATGTGAAACCGGATCGAAATGTGTCAGTCTCAAGTCTGTACTGACGATTTATCAGCGAGGTATGGACACCTGCTGAATGACGAGCTGTTCCTGGTAAATATACAGGAAGCGGAGTATCTGCTCGCGGGACGTAATAATCGTTTGGATCACGATCTAATTCGTCCTCGGATGATGAGGCAGATGGGTATGTTGGTACTATCCGGTTAACGGGCCGGGTAGTAATGCGAGCTGAACTGCTTGCAAAGTTTGCAGTCAGCGATTCAAGTTCACTGTCGGAAGATGAACTTGGGAATAGGTCGTTTAAGCCTATTTAGGATCTTCTGCTAATCTATTATATCTTCTAGCTCGACGGCTCATAGGCTGGAGCGAAGATTTATATCTAAAATTGGAACAATTAATGAGGTGTCATTACGAAAACGACAACAACCCATTCGTGCAGCTTATGAGCTGCTCCAAGCATGGATATGCCTGGACGCCACCACCTTGGACGTGTACCCGTGTGTGTGAACGTGCTACCTGTAAGAGATGACATGCATATGGTCCTGGAACTGGGAGCGCGCAAAACGGCATTTCTCCCCTGGATCCCCTTGAACGGGGGAGAACAGTTTGTTCCAGGAATAGAAATAGCTTCTGGTCCATAAACCCCCCAGACAGCTATGTAAGCACGACCGGTAAACAATATGAAGCTATCTAGATAGGATTGTGGGATCACCACAGAGCCTAAACTTAGAATGTTCCTATAGAACATTCCGACTAGAGGAGTCCCTAAGGGCGCATCCTCAATAGACTGCGTGTACCACCCCAAATGGGATGTCAGCACGTCCTTTATACTAGAATAGCTATATACGAGCCATATTGTATTATAAAGCCTCCAATGGGCTTATGATGTTATATCGTGCATTAATACCCCAATCACGTCACGGAGGGCAAGTAAAACTCCGTGGGGGTCAGGGTTGCCATGCCAGCCCTGAGAAACGTAGGTTGTACCCTTATCCCTGGGTGTCTAGGAGATCCCCCTTAGCCCTAGGGTCCGGGCGCATGTCATTAGCTCTTATAACAGGTGCAAGGGTTAGCTGTAATCAACGGTGCTACAAGTACACAGACCCGCACGATACTATACCTGTGTTCACACATCGCGTACGTCGTTGGCGATAGCGTCGACAAGCAATACCATGTCGGGGCCCATAACCTGACGAAAGGGAAACGCCCAGTAGCGCAGCGTCGAGGAGTTAAAGCGATAGCTTACCCGATGTGTACAGTAGCTGACCACTCAGCTGAGAAGATGGTGGTAGGAGGTTAAGAGAGCTTGTTCCTATTCTACGGTACATGGCAGGTTTATATACTGTCTGTGTCCTAATAGGTAACAACATAGGTAAATATATGTAACTACATATGTCATACTCATATATGGAAATATGGAGCTGCGCTGATGTCATGCGCAGCTATGGTGTCATATGGCGCCATCCGCAGTAAGGATGACGCAAGCGTACTAGAACCTTCTACAAGGTTCTATCTATATATATCCTAATCTGCTTAGTAAGCAGATAAGATAAGATCTCCTTGTTATCTTAGATTAGATAAGATAACTTCGTCAGAGGGAACCTCCAGGGTAAGGGACGTAGCCACTTTTGTGAGGATCGATGGTAACGGAGTCTACGAAACGCAGGTGCCATAGCTCCGAGTTTGTCCTTTTACTGAGTGGTAACGAGAAGGCAAATCTTTCTGACATTTTGACAGGGTCGAACTCAAAATTTAGTCTTTCAACTTTGGTTGCAAAGTAACCACCCCAGGCTGCATCAGCGTGGATCATGAACGAAAGGCCCCTCGCTTGATAGAACTGCCGCAATTCCAACACGTCTGATATCGGGTCGATCGCTCCATGTTCCGTGCTCCCAGCGATAACGACCACCGCATATACCGCCTGTTCATGGTTCAGGCAGTCATCAAGACGGCGGCGAAGAGACTGAACATCCAAGCGGGCATCGAGATCGATGTCTAGCTCGACGATATTTTCGCTACCAATGCCAGTGATGGCCGCGCTCTTGGGCCAAGAATAATGATTAGTGGGGCTGATTAGATATACGGGAGGTTTCGTAATCCCGAAAAGGAGATCGAGTTTCCCTTTGCCGGTTGTCTGGATACTGTATTTCTCCAGAATCGTGGCAAGCGTTTGGGGCGGGATGCCAAACTGAGAGAAAAGATGATCGGGAAGGTTGAGAACCTCGGTGGGGGCTAAATTGAGGAGTTCCCAAACGGTACATTGACCAAATTCCTTTTGTTGGCCGTTGCATAGCGTAATTTTGAGCGAAACGGCGAAAGAAAGGGGTTCCCCTGGAGCCATGGCTGCCTTGAGGGACAGTGGATAATACTTCAAGTTGCGAGCTGATAGAAATTTCGTTAAGGTGGATCAATATGGTCGAGTATATAGCATACGTACCAACCCTAAATAGAACAGCAGTCAAACTTTGAACCTTCGAGGCAGAGCAGGCCATTACTCACCACATCGACTCTAAATTCGCTATGGATCCACCGGAAGTGATATGTCCCCATGCGATGGGTATCTTAGAATGATTGGCGATGGTCTTGAACCCCACCATCTGGCAAAGCTGCTGGCAAACATCGTACTCGAGAACAGTAGTAAGAGGGCCGCCTTCTGGAGCAACGTTGTTCTGGTTATAAAACATCGCGACCATGTAACCTAAGGTAGAGGGAAGTGATATTTCTCCGGTCATATGTGCAGCATATCGGGGAGAATAGAAAGGAGCGGAGTGTCTAGCCAACAAGCGTGAAAGTAGCAGCAATGTGATTTTGGTATTCGCAATGCTGTGTTGAAAGTACAGATTGTTTTGCATGTCTGAGCGGATAGACACCTAAAGGCCGTAAATTAGTGACCAATATTAGTCGAGAATAGAGACAGCGCACTGGATCTTCAGGGAAATACTTCTTCCGGCCAGTCTCAATTTCGTCGACGATTAGCTTGGTCGTTTCGGACAAGATCCCGGCATTCTCTGCTCTGGGCCCGAGGAACCAGGATCCGATGACAGCAAACCTGTCCTGCAACGAGAGGGTTGGGAGATCTGGAATGTCAAGTTGGACACCCAGGGGCCCAAGAGTGGTTTGAGACATTGTAGAGGGTTTGGGAGATTGCAAACTGCACGTCATGTTTATGAGCGACAGCCCGTCGATCGACGATAGCCGCGGAGATGCTAATCCTGGAAATGTAATGAGGAGGCCGCATTGATGGAGCGCGAAGCACAAGATAAGCCCGTAGGAAGTCCCAAGTTGACCTATTCAAGAACGTCAGGTGGTGGTCAGGTGTGGTCAATATGGAGTTCCGCTGTCAGGCAAGTCAACCAAATAGGTCCCATGGCCTCCCGTTGGGTTGAAGAAGGCGGTTCCTTCTTTGATTGGCGAGTGAACTTTGAAGTAGTGCTGAAACATCGATTGATGGTGGCCGCGGCGATGCCAATCCCGGAAATGTAATGAGAAGGGTGCATCGATAGAGCGCGAAGCACAAGATGAGCCCGTAGGAAGTCCCAAGTTGACCTATTCAGGAACGTCAGCACCGTCAGGTGTGGTCAACACGGAGTTCCGCTGTCAGGCAAGTCAACCAACATCAGGAAAAAGCCTAAACGCTAATTCGGCTTAATCTGACATAATCCGGATAGTTCCATATAATGGACCTTACTCGTACTTAGAAATCTCTAGTGTCGTTTAATGCATCTAATGACACTTAAGACAATATAATATGATCTTAATTCTCTTAATATATGCACCGAATTTTGATCGTGACAACACAATGCTCAATATCTTATGATCTACTTAACAAAAACATTTCTCGAGAGGAATGAGAATTGAGCAGAAAACTCTGGCACTCTTCGAGAACTGTGTCAGTTGTCCATTCCCGTGGAGCTACAGGACCAAAAAGTGGAAACAAATGTACACTGTGGGTAATTTTACTAACAGGGATGATGCTGGCAAGCCGGCACCCATCGCGCAGTGCATGCGAGACCCTATACATGAGGTGGTGTGGTTCTGGCTGGTTACGGAATGGGGTAAACCATTCGACGTACGCGAGATGTTGCGGGACATTGATTTGTGGGAGGAACAGTTGCTTGATGGCTTTTGGTTTCAACGAGAACACAACACGTATTCGAGCAACGCGATAGTCTAGAGATGCAATTAGACTGAGAGATCTTGAGAAAGTACTATTATAACACGTACCATGTATATTCTTATTCAAACTTGCTTCATCACTGCTGTTAACCAAAGCCGTATCGAAGCGCGCTGGAACGAAACGACCTTGCTTGTCTTTCCGTGCAGGTTGTACATGTATTGCGTCGATAATAACATTATTCGCGTCGCGGAATTTGATGCGGTGGAATACCGGCAATGCTAAAAAAGGTAGGAATGTATATAACGACCGCTGCTCCACCTGAGCCCGAGTAAGATATGGTGAATTCGTTTGCACGATAAACCGGGCAAGGGCATCCCGTAAGTATGTGGCTCCATAGTCGTTGACGATTGAATCCAGTGGGACAGAGTATTTTGAAGGTTCCTTCGCCATTGTGACATGTCGGCTCGGCCGTAGCTTTGGAATCTGATGACCTGTCGAGCTTTGGCTGTCAAGCTCGTGTTGTAGGGTGATAGACCGATCTTGTTGCAAGATTTTCTCGTGTCGCTCTAACCATGCAGTCATTTGGAAAAGCTCGTCTCGATCATTTGATGCCTTGTATGCCTGCTTAGCGAAGTCGCAATGCAGCCGTTCCGTGTGTTGTGTATTATAGTTATCAGTTGTACCATATGATACGATAGCATCAGCATAATGTCGGCAGAAGTGGAGCTTTGGTATATTGAAGTGTTCACGAATATTGAGGTCAATGAAGATAGTCTTATTTTCGTGAAACGTATCAAGTGCATCGGTAAGTTGTTGTAAGGAATTAGCTGAATGGATTGGATATTGGGATATGGTTATGAAGTCGAGAAGTGCTCGGACCGCCGTCAAAAGTCGAACCGAGTTAAGGCCGCTAACAAGGCGCGCGTCGGCAATCGTACCAAGCAGGATTCGACACATTTCATCATGCTCCTTTCCTGTAATACGTGATAATGTTGTTATGCCCTGTTTAAATAGTCGAACGGTACAACTAGGTGGGAGCCGTTGGCAGCGTGCATCCAATTCAGCAGCGCTGTATGCCTTCACCAACCACAAGATTAGATGCTTGAGGATGCCTTGATGTAACTGATGGAGGATGTCGGGTACAATAGAAGTATAGATGTTCGAGTAAGGGAGGTTCTCCCAAAACGGATGATAGATTGGCTTGATACGCGCATCACGACAAGTAGCGGCGTAGTGCGAGGGATCGGTCTCGGCTGTCGCGAGGACGTCAAGAGTGGCGTTGAGGTCCCTTGCTAACAGGGGAACCGTTGCGCTACCCAGCTCACCCTTTAGCACTTGGCATTTGGGACACTCGCCATATTTGCATCCTGCTACCAGGGTTTGTTCCGGATAATCGCCAACGAAGAGGGCAAATATTGGGTGGCCACGGCGCCGAATGCCGTCGCCGCCCGTGACCTCCATTCCATCCACACCAGTTGTTTCTATTGGCGAGAGTATTCGTTGTAAACAAGAGTGGAATAGATTTGCCAGCGTGCACCGGCGTGATGCCTTGTTCACGATGAGTTTCAGCTTGGAATCCGGAAGGTAAGCAATGAGTATCTGGGCACGGCGGGATGGTTTTCGGCGAATATGTTTAGGGATGTTTCCGATTGTCATGTAGACAGGGTAGGCCATCTTACTACCGAATAGCGTCAACTGGGTTCGGTCCGTGGATAAAATGAGTGGTATTAAGGTGGCGCCTCGTTTCCGCGCTTCGAGAATGTCCTAGGATTGAGTTAACAAAGTTGCTGAGCATTGAACCATGAATGACTTACTTGAGTTTTCCACCACCATTTTCCGGTATTCATTTCATGATAAACCCTTTGCGTGCCTTCTGGATCTTCAAAGTGACGTTCGGGTGCATAGATCATGTCACGCGCGAAGTCCGGATCACCATACAGAGCATGGATACATTGTAATATGTCTCGGCGAAAGAAGGGATACAATTGTCCAGCTACGGACACCTCTTCGTACTGAAACTCTGGACGGCCTGGCAGCTGACCATCAATCATTTTGTTGAGCTTGCGTGATGTCTTGAATGTGAGCCCGAGGCGTTCACGAAACTATATTTGTGCATCAGTGAGACATTTGGATTTTTTTAAAACAAAAATCTACCTCCGGAATTGCCAAAAACTCGTCCAACGCAGTTTGTGAGGGTCCCCGAAGCTTGGCCCAGCGTGCAAACAACCATTCAAGCTTTGATGAAAACGGGGCATAAAGGTGATCTTCACGACGGGTTGAGTCATGTGTACCGCGGGGCTGGCCTGCCAATCCCGGATATTCCTCCACGTAGTATTCAGGCGCTTGCCGACTGTTGGTGCTACCCTCTAGCACAAATCATTAGTTTGATGATCCACCACACTGCTCGGAGATTACTAACCTACATCTTCATCGCTACTGTTCTCGTCGCTACTGCTCTCGTCGATGTCGCTACCAGGGCGGTCGTTATCACTCCTGGGGGTCTCATCGATGTCATCGATGCCAGAGTGGTTGTCGTCATCACTACTATTGCTGCTCTCGTCTATGTCGTCGTCGTCGTCGTCGCCAAGACCACTACCACGGTGATTGCCATCACAATGATTGGGGGCATGTCCCCCATTCCCATTTGCCTCCGCGCCATCAGGTTGCCATTGGAGATCATTTTCGTGATATGGACCAAAATAGTCTTCTGGCACATCTGCCTCCAGTTCAGCAGCGACCTCTGCTTCATGATATGCACGACGACAAGCAGTATTACTTGTTCGTCGAACATGTTGTGAATACCCGCGCAAGTTGAAAATACGAAAGCAGCCAACGCAAACCACCATGGTGCGTCGGTTACCGCATACAGTGGGGATTCAGGCCTGGTAAAATTTCAACTCAATGGCTTCGTTCTGAGAACGCCGCCAGCGCGCTAGCAGGCAGACTAACCTTGCCATCCTTGAAACAGTTCCTGTATCCAGATTGAGTATCACTTGACGGAGTTGCTGTTATAGGACAAGAATTAAATCTAATTTACCAAAGAAATCCTGCCACGTACTTCGGCATGCATATTAGGTGCATTTCAGCGGGCGGCCAGGGCTCCAAAAAGGTACAAGAATGCAGAAACCCTAAAAAAAGCGGCATAATTACTTTAAAGGTATAGCGGCATTTCCTTTACTTACCATCTGAAGTCACGCGTAAATAAAGTTTAAAAAGATATAAATCTTTTCCTGAACGAGGGATATAAGGGGTAGATCGAGCCATTGCACGCATCATACTGGCCAAGGAATAGGCCGTTTAGTGACCACAAAAGGGAAAATAAGCGATTCGGCATGTCGTATTGACCAAAGGGTGGACCGCGAGTAGTTTGGCGCGCCAGTTTTCTTCACGCTGCTGAGTAAGGGGTGGACTATGAGTAGTTCACTGCGTCGGTGTCTTCACGCCGCTGAGTAAGGGGCGGACCGCGAGTAATTCACCGCATCAGGTATCTTCACGCCGCCCAGGAAGGGGTGGACCACAAATAGTATGCCACGCAATATCAGCTAAGGGGTGGACTGCAATTGGTATGCTGTATCGTATCGGCCGATGGACAGGGACGAGAAATGACTGCATATATAAGAGATAGTCACTCCACTGGTACTGAAAACGCTTACCTGCTGCCCTCCATCATCCACTTGACTATCCATGGCTCGTAGACGCGCACGGCGATCCACAGAAGAGCAAGATCCACCTATTGGTGAATCTGTTCAAGAGGATACTGCTTATGATTGCGATACAGAGGCGACTCAGGCCAAAGAATTAACCCGTGGTCAGAAGGCTGCGTTGACTCGTAAGCGCAATCAGATGGCGCAGATGATGGGCGATCTGGAAAGCGAGACTACCGGTAAGAAGCACTGTAACTCGTGGTGACCGCGGCTGCTTACCTTCATCGCCAATGTACTAGGACCCCGTCATGCAAAAACAAATGCTCTGAACAAAGCTAGTCAGTATAATCCATCCTTAGGTATTCACGGAGCTTACATGTTCATACACAGTATGGATGGAGGCCCAAGGCCCCTCTCGAAAGAGAGCGACGCCGCCTGCGTCACCTCAAAAGAAACAGAAGACGAAGCGAAGGAAGAGTGCGTTATTTATTTTTATTTGCTCACCGTCAACTATGTTCAACTTCTCACACTCTTCTCACGTGCACTTCAACTTGAACGTTTTCAACACGTTGCACTGCCTCACTCTTTCCCCATCGTCAATGTCCAACTTCTCCCGCAGGCGACAAGTTGAAGCCCCCCGCTTTCCAACTACAAGGTATGTGTGATGCAACCATATTGCATCCATGTTTTCTCAACCTTGAATAACCAGCTCGAACGCATCAACCGCCTGATATTGAAGCAGAGTCCGATGCCTCAGACAAAAAGGTTCGCAAGCTGGTACGTGCTGGCGCGAAAGTATCCGAACACCCCTCCGGTTAGTCAATTGAGCCTACGACTTGACCACTATTGCTTGAGACGAACACAGAAAAAAAACTTGCGAGTGCCGGTGTGGTGCGTGCTAGCGTGAAAGCGTCTGAACACCCAGGGTCTGGTGAGTCAACTGAGCCTATGACTCATCATCGTTGCTTGAGATGAACACAGGAAAAAAAGTTGCGAGCGCTGCTGCTAGCGTGAAAGCATTTGAACGCACCTCTGGTGAGTCAACTGAGCCTATGACTGGTCACTCTTACTTGAGACGAACACAGGAAAAAAAGTTGCGAGCGCCGGTGCGGTGCGTGCTAGTGTGAAAGTGCCTGAATGTCCTGCTCGTGAGTCAACCGAGCCTATGACTTGGTCACTGTTGCTTGAGACGGACATAGAAAAAAATATCACGAGCGCTGCTGGTGTGAATACACTGGGTGAGTGATTCTTGTCTGACTTTGCTCAACTGCTGCTTGATGCAATCACAGATGATGACGAGAACAGAGATGATAGCGATACTGAAGATGATGAGAGCGTCACTGAGTCGGACTCATATGGAAGTATGGTGGAGAAGAGCATGAAGAAGACTGCCAAGATGCTAACTGACAAGGTGTGTTGCCATTATCGTATTGGTTATTGCCGCTGATGACATCAAGGATGAGACTGGAGGGGACCAAGAGGATAGCGAGACTGAAGATGATACCAGTAGTGTTACTGAGTCAGATGTGGTTGAAAGTACCGTGAAGAACATGAAGGCTCTCAAGAGAATGACGGATGAGGTATGTTCCTGTTCAACTTGTTGATTGCGACTGACAATGTCAAGCGTCCCATTTTCCCCAAGGACAAGGACGCCACCTCACTTGCTACGGTGGCGAGTGCAAATACAGGCGAAGGAACGGTTGCGGTCGTCGTCCGCAAACGTGTCGTGCATGTATTAGATGACAGTTGTACTACTGACAAAGACTCCGGAACCCCTTCTGCAGTCCCCAAAGCACGCCCTCTCTTCAAGGTACCGCCAGTGCGGTCTACTGCTGCATCCCCAGCTGCGCAGACGTCTAGAAGCACTGTAACTACAGTCGATCCCAGTGATAGTCTCTGGCCAGATTATGCATGCCTTGCGCTCGGCCACAAGGGCGGCATTGGTATTCGGCTACAGAAACCTGAACTAGCCGTCATCATACGATCTGCTATTCACAAAATTATATCGTGGATCTTGTTCAAAGATTCTTTCCCTACCCTCCTCACGCGCGCTATCTGGAACCGTGACGCACTTGCTGAAGCATCTAAGGAATTCATGGACTGTGCACGAGGGCCGCTGAAAGAGTGTTATGAAGTTATCCGGCGCCGAATCTCTGTCGACCCTACCTTCGTCAATAGGATTGGTCGTTTGGTATGTTCTGCTATCTAGATTGCTTAGCTATTTACTGAACATCTGAGCAGCCAGATGCCCGGATCAGTCTCTACCGCGGCGACTTCAAAGCGCTATGTGTACAAATAGTCAAGACGTCGTACAACCTTGGAGAAGGCCGTGCGGAAGTGGTGGCTGACCTTTTTAAGGAAAATAAATATATATATCCATTATCATCTCGGGTACGTGTTATGGCTATCTTTTACTATTGCTCAACATATATGCAGGGTCTTGTAATTGGACACAAGCCGTTTGAGCATCCGGCGATTGTCGAAGTCATCAAACAGCGCCTGTTTGATGATCCACGTGAGTCCATCACTGAAGAATTTCCGGAATACTTTAAGGATGGGGAGCTTGCTCCGTCACTCATAGCTTTTGCGGCCACCACTGTAAGCCTTATTATTAGTGATGAGTATGTCTGACAGGCCTCCAGATGCATGCGGCAATCCAAGAATGGAGCACTGGACGACGAATATGTCAAGACTTTCAGGCCACCGTGTACAGCGATGTTTATCTGTGCCATATGGCTCTATTGAATGAAATCAGCAAGAAAAATCCCGGTGGCTACAAGCACTTGCTTCGTCGGCTGTTCCGTACAGTTTCGTAAGTTATATGTATACCCTACTTAGGCTCTAGCTGATATTCGAGTCACCGTAGCACTAACCGTTCGCGTCTTTCAGGTGCCGGATATTTGGACATATTTAATATGGAAACTACTGACAGTGCCACGTAACTATGATATCTGTCCACCTTCGTACATACTAGCCTTGATATAACTCCCCACTCATAGCTACTAATTAAAAAAATCTCAATCAGTATACTTCGACAACTAACATAGTCTAAACCCTCTTTAATGATGTCTAATTCAATGTTTTTGCTGTAATCCTCTTGTCTTGGTTATATCTAATATACGAAAATGTGTTTTCAATTAGATCTAATTGCATCTAGCTGAAGAGGCCTTTAATTCGGAGCAAAGTAATTCTAATCTAATTTCCTCTAATGTAGGAACTCGTAACTACGTGTTATTAGATCTAACTGGATACAATTTAACTTAATTAACTTAAATTAAGGGTTTGGCTTTTTCCTGATGAAATAAGTCCCATAGCCTCCTGTTGGGAAGAAGGCGGTCCCTTCTTTGATTGGCGCGTGAAGTAGTGCTGAAATTCCGAGGCCGAAACGAAGTTTAGGAATAGTTAGTCTCGTTCCCAGCCGTTCCACGAAACACGTCGAGCGGACTCGTAGAACGTCTGGGGCAAAACAGTAGAGAGGGGGGGGGTCACTCTACATTACTGTTTCTTAAGGATCTTTACCCTTGGGAATCATTCCTGGCCATCAGAGGTGTGGCTCGGACTTGTGTGGGCTACTCCTGGTGAGTCAATGGGCGCCAATGGTTCATAGGGATTGCGTTGGGGAAGCAAAAAGGGACATTATGGCGTAGTGGTTATATCATCATATTGTTTTTGCGAGACGAGGGTTCGAACCCGATACATGTTGCATTTTTTTTCTCGCGGTTTTTACATCAGCAAAACCTCTAGTAAGCTTTTTTGAGCCCAATAGAGGCAGACTCCTACCCAGTCCCAGCATCGCTCGTTATGTAAGCATGTCGCTCTGGAGGGACTGGCAAATAACATGCGTCAACAACGTCCCGCGTTGTCACCAGTTGTCACGTTTGGCTTCGGCCGCGGCGGACCTTGAAATGTATTTCTAAAAATATGTACGTCGTACAGCGTCGGGGGAACGTCGAAATACTAGATGTATATATGCACTATCCTTCTGCTCGACAATGCCTGAGTTACAACAGCCACAAGTACAGGGCATACAGCCACTACCTCAAAGGGACTTTACGGCTATATTGGATGCATTTGATGCATCTGGCTGCTCAATTCCGGACCTCGTCATTGCTCTCTTGACCGAGCGGCGCTTCAAGAGCAGCACATACACTGCTGAGCTACTTCAGCAGTCTGGTGACGTCCTCAGGAGTCTGTTAAGACATGCCAAATTGCCTAGGAATGCTGAGAAGGCTGCTTGTGAGGCTCTGCACCGTGTCTATGTGCGTGAAATCAAGGACCTTGTCAAGCCAAGTGCTGGATGGAATTTCTCGGCCCAACAAGCAACACCAGAGGATATTGATGACTTTGATCTTGAGGACTTGGCTTCGGATGTAGCTGATACTGCTCCTCTGCTCTGGGCTCTGCTCGATATCTTGCTATCTGTACAGACTAGCAAGCTCCGGGTTGTGTATATCACAGCACGTCTCAATGACAGCCGGACGGCAGTGGTCACAACCGTTGAGCATACTCGGGTCACATTCAAGGTGGAGGGATACTTGAATATATCAGACAAAACGTCATACAGTCACAAATGTGAAACTCACCAGCTTTTGTATTTTCGAACTGATCACTGAATGGCTGGCAGCGACAACTGACCCCCCGGGTATCGGCATTAAGCAAGGTGAAAACAGCAGGTTCAATCTTCTCTTTTTTGGATTTCTTTCTCGAGTACGTTGAGGGCTTCTTTTTCTTCCCCTTCCCCTTCTCGTCATCCTTCTCATCCTCGGCATCATCAGAGTCATCCTTCTCCCCCCCCTCCACCTCCACCTCCACCTCCCCTTCCTCCTCTCCCTCTTCGTCGGAAGCCTCGTGGTCCCGGGATGCCGCTGACCGACTCGTAGAAGGCCCCAGTTTAGTTTGTTTGGCAGTCGATGATGTACCTGGTTCAATTTTGATAGAAGAAGAATTGCGCTTTCGTTTCTTTTTTTCGTTTGCGAGAACGTCGAAATACTCCTTTTCGGCAAAAAAAATTGCAGTACCCTCAAGGGTCGGATCACGAACGCAACATCCAAATCGTTGCCAAAGAGCTGATATAGATGGAGTGGCATGCCATTGGATAACAATTGCGATGTCAGGTAGATCCATACCCTGAGCATCCCTTAGTACATTGTAAATTTGCGCTAACGTGAACTCACCATCCCGAATGAATCGGTTGCCATCAGACCCCACGTTTCACCCCAAGCCAACCGTCCTGCTTCATTCCGCTTGAACTTATCTGACATCTCTGAATTGAACCACTTGACACGGTGGTGTTGATCTTTAGGCAATAAGCTTTGCAAGAATAGGCCGGTGAAACGATCAGAAGAAGGCCGATGCGGAAGTGCGTTCGGCCAAAGGGGCTTCGGAGGTCAGTCCTGGGGGTGCCTCGGAGGCAGAGAGGGCGCCGAATGCGAAGGTGAACGAGTGGAAGGTGTCCGAAGCACCGAGGAACGAAGGGAACGAAAGGAATCGAACTCGGAGCAGTAATGGGGTGATAATTCGCTAACTACAACTATGTACACAATGGTATATATACTACGGAGGCATGAGGTGACCATGTGATGAATCCTGCACCGAGTCCGAGGGTCTGTGCGTGCATCCGAACTCAAACGATCATCCTCCGGGGTCGAGTATAGGCTCGGAGTGCTTCGGGGAGCTTCGGAAGGTTTCGGAGATCAGTTCCAACGTAGCCGGAATCGGCTCGTTACACCTCCTGGGTACTTTTAATACTGACCTCCTGGTCAGGACGGGGAGATCGGATGGTGATAGGAAGTAGAAGGGAAGTGGTGGGTGGGTTCTTCTCATCTCGCTTTCTTCAATCGTGCAGGCGGTCAGGGCGGCAGTTGGAATTTCGGCGGAATCAGGTCTCGGAATGGCAGCTGTCAGGGATGCCAGATGGCTCGGAAATGATGAAAGACTTCGGCGATGGGGTCGCCGAGGGTTTCCAGGGTGGCAGAAATTGGCGTAGCAGTGGTGGGGTCATCAGAAGCCTCGGAGGTCTCGGTGGTATCATGCGTTGTAGTGGTAGGAGCAGTCGGAGGGTCTGGAGGGTTCAGAGGGTTTCGGAGGGGGTGGTATTAGGGAGCGTGGATTGATTAGGGATCGTGGTGCTAATGTGTATGTGCGTCGGAGTCGTATGTACGTTTTGCAGTTCTTCAGTATTGACAGGCTCGGCGGTATGCGTTCCGGAGTGGTCTAGAGCTTCCAGGAAGTAGTTGGAGGACACAAATGGCTTCGGAGCGGTCGGCTGTGTGTACCTCAGCAGCCATACATCGATGCGTTCTTTGAACCATTGTCCGAAGTGGCGGTATTGGAATGCATTCGGTTCGTTGCCATCCAAAAATTGAATCCGTCCGTCGACTATTTTGATCTTCCCTTGCCTTGCATATTCATCCCTGATATGGCACCAGGCCATCCGATGATTGATATCTCCGCAGAAAATGCATCCGCTAAGGAGATGGGTGGAAGCTGTGCTCGGAGCGAAGGCAGTGCTCGGAGGGGGAGTAGGGATAGGTGTTGGAGGCGTCGGAAGCGTCGGAGCTTGTGGGGTGGTCGCGGCGAGCAAGGCTATAGCAGACCTTGAGCTGATAATGAATTGCGCGGCACTATTCATGTCTTTTAGATCATAGCCGTCATCGGGGTGGACGTCCGGGTACTTGATTGTGAGCCGAGTAGTGATATCAGGTCGGAGATCCGGAGGGAATGCGGACATGTACATGATGCTTGCCTCACAGGCGTGTCATGTGGCGCTTTCCGATGAGGTATTGAGCTGTTCCGGAAAATTCCCTGTGATACTCAGCAAGGGCTGTCTCGGATGTGACATTTTGCGCTGAGAAGCGGTCGGAAACGGCATGTAGTGCTGCAATAGTGTGGCGGCGATCGGGCTGTGCCTCGGGGTAGATCTCGGCAATTCGCTTTCTTAAACGCGTCCCAGGTTTTCGGATCCGATAGGGTGTCCCGAGCGGCTCTCCAGATCTCGGAAGATTTCTCATCGGTGTAGTAGACAGCCCATTTGATCAGTTCAGCATCTCCGGAGCGTTGTCTATCCTCGCAGATCATCTCGATATCTTCGAGGTATCTCTCAAGGCCAGCGGCAGTGCCTCGGAAGCAGGGTGCCTCCTTGTTCGTTCGGATGGGCATGCGGCGGCTTGGTTCGGTCATGATGTTACTGGCAGGCCGAAGCGAAGCGAGCTGTTCTGATGGAAAGCGAGGTGGATTAAGCAAGGGGCTTCAGGGACGAAAGCTATTGATCGATCGGAGCTGGATCGGGAGTAGTGGAACGTGTGGGCGTTGTTCGGCTGATGCTGTGTCAGTGCTGTGGGGCCGAGTGGTGAAGGCTACTGCAGTGTAAAGAGCGGGGAGGGTATAATTGAAGAAAGGTCGGCGGGGTATGGTCTCTGAGCTATGGGAGGGCCGGCAGAGTGCTTGGAGTGGCTCGGAGCAGATTCCAAGTGACACCGGAGCTTGTCCGATGCTTTCTGTGCAGGAGTTGGGTGAAAGGAATGACCGACGGACTGACCTAAGAGCCCCTCGCGGTGGGCTCCAGTTGAAACGATCAGAAGAAGGCCGATGCGGAAGTGCGTTCGGCCAAAGGGGCTTCGGAGGTCAGTCCTGGGGGTGCCTCGGAGGCAGAGAGGGTGCCGAATGCGAAGGTGAACGAGTGGAAGGTGTCCGAAGCACCAAGGAACGAAGGGAACGAAAGGAATCGAACTCGGAGCAGTAATGGGGTGATAATTCGCTAACTACAACTATGTACACAATGGTATATATACTACGGAGGCACGAGGTGACCATGTGATGAATCCTGCACCGAGTCCGAGGGTCTGTGCGTGCATCCGAACTCAAACGATCATCCTCCGGGGTCGAGTATAGGCTCGGAGTGCTTCGGGGAGCTTCGGAAGGTTTCGGAGATCAGTTCCAACGTAGCCGGAATCGGCTCGTTACACCGGCTAAAACAGACTCGTTGATGTTGTCGAAAAAGACCAGAAACTTCGGCGGTGGTGGATCACCAAGCTTCCAGTTGCATAATAAGAACGAAAGGTCCCGGAACGTGCGAATGGGATTGAGAATTGGGCAGACGAGTATCTTGATGTTGGTGCGATCAGTAGAGCAACGGGAAATGAATAAAGCTTCTTCACGAAGGTGCAAGACTTTCTTGACGTTGTCGATTACACCTGATGACATTGTTGCCGATGTCGCTAGAGTTGGGCAGGGTTTACGCTGCAAATAACGAAGACGTCCGATTTCACAGTATTCAGGTCAAAAAGTTCCCCACTGTGAGATACAGTGGGCTTCGTCAATGACGATACTGATGACGTGGTCATTGAAAGTCTTATCGCTGAGGAGCTTCTCAAAGCCGCCTTTAGGCCGCATCAGCTCCTCCGGATTGACGATGATGACTCAATATCGAAATGAAGCAATGAGCTACTCAAGTTGTGAGCAAATATGTTGAATATGCAAAGAATGTCAAAGGCTCACCCGAAAATTCCATTCTGTCGCAGTTTTAGCCGATATGAAGATTCCTTCTATGTCCAACCTGCTCAAAAGCTCCGTATTTTGTTCCCCAAGAATGTTTAAGGGTGTGACAATGATCTGGATTCCTTGTGGCCGGAATAAGAGCGGCATCCAGAAGGTTAAGGTCTTCCCACTGCCAGTAGCCGCAAGCGAGATGACGTCTTGGCCACGTAAAATCGCATCACAGACGCGAACCTGCCATAGACATGGCCGTCTTCCGAGATTCTCAAGTGTTTTGGCCCGGATTTCATCGAACGATGGGCAATACGGATCAACAACCATATCTGTTTGACTAGACATAGAGAAATCGCCGAGATTGGCTGAAATTTTGAGTCAGAGGGTTAGATATGGTACAAGAATTGATATACCACTCACCTTTTGTCAAGCCGAGCAATTGTGGCCAGGGGACAGGCGTGCCATGCAACTGGGCAGTACTTTACACTCCCCCCCCAGTCCGATTAGACTCCGACAGACTCCTATGACTCCTATAGGACTCCTATAGGACTCTGATCACTTTCTGATAAAATGTAAAAAAATGTAAAATGGTAGGAAACATGTTTGGCATTGTTTGTTTATGTTTATTTATATTAGGCATCTTTAACTTGCAAAAGAAATCCAAAATCCTTAAAAATAGTGAATAATGTTTGGCATTGTTTATTTATGTTTATTTGTATTAGGCATCTTTAACTTGCAGAATAAATTCAAAAAAATACTGAAAAAATGCGGAAAATTCATGTGATCCAGGTTATCTAAGAATTATAAAACCAAACAATGGCAAACTTGACATATTTGCAAAATACTTTTCAGATGCAAGTGTGATCTTGAAAAATGCACACAAGGTCATGCAAGAATTAGGACACAAATCTGAGCCAAATTCTAGGTAAATGTAAAAGAATGTATCACCACTCCATGTGACCACCTGCAAAGCCATAGTTGAACCCAACACAATTTGGGTGTGTCTGGCTGGTGATGATCAATGTAGTACATATGTGTGATCAGTTAGAAAGGGCTGGCAGTGGTGAAAGTCAGTTTCAGTAATGTGACTTGAGTGGTGAGTAGAGGCTGCTGAGGTCAAGGACATTGGCAACATGCACATGGCAGTGGCTGCTGGGGGTGCAGTGCAGAGTGTTGAAGTGATGATCTAGTTTTAGTTCCACAATCCCACATGTTTGTTGCCAGCAACAACCAATGACCACCAATCACCTATAATTGTCATAGGTAAATATGAGGGATTTGTGATTATGTATGTATTGAAGTCAAGGGGTGAAAGCAGGTGGAGATGAGTTCTTGGTTATTTGGTGATGCCGGGTACACAGTGAGTTGTGGTTTTTAGAACCATATTAATAATTGTCTGTCTGTCTGACTGTCTGTCTGTCTGTCTGACTGTCTGTCTGACTGTCTGACTGTCTGACTGACTGACTATCTGACTATCTGACAGGCACTGACAGATGTTAATGCACTAATTATCTGGTTGTCTGACTATCTAATAGGCACTGACAGATGCTGACACACTGATTATCTGACTGTCTGACAGACAGTGTTTCATAAGTTGTCTGACTTGTCTGACTGTCTAACCATCTGAGCAGTGAGAGACACTTAAGCATCAGACAACATCAGACAAGGCTATGATCAGACGTTTGCTGTGTTAGTTGATGTACTAAGCTTCCACACTAGAAGCATGTGGCAAAGTTAACTCAGCAATGGTTAACTCAAATACTAAGAGAATGATGATATGATGAGTGCTAATACAATAGTAGGATAGAGTCTTTGGATGTTTCAGACAGAAATTGAACAAAGTGTGGACAATGATAGATAACTTGATGAGTAAGTAGAGATACATAAGAGGGTCTGTCACTTCCAAAACTAATCAGGCATGCATAATGTGGGAGTCAATACTATTAGTAACAGAATGGTGGCTCAGTGACATCATGTAATTAGTATCAACTTCCAAAGTTCCAATCACAATGGCAACACTATCTGGCACCTGTGCCCTGCCACACTGAGTGTCCTACTATCATGATCATTATCAGCTACCTCCAATCACAAGTACTATTAGTAATTTGAAGTTAGGTACAGTGCCCTATAGGCCAATATCAGTCAGTCTCACCTTTACTAGTAGTAGGTGACTTATACTATAACTTTGTTGTCCATGCTCTGTTCCAGAATTGCCTCAAACCTAAGACTATGATATTCTATTGTTTTACCTAATATGTTTGAAGTTTCCCTGACCCCACACCTCCAGTGGTTTGTCTTATCAATGTGACCAGGGGCCCTTGTACAAAGTCACAAGATGTTTTGGCCGCAACCTATCAAATTTCTCTCCATTATATCTGAAGAATTAATTACAAATATCTTGGGTTTCAAAGGCTCTGTTCTGGAGCATGATTCTTGCACCATCTTGATCACATGATTTTTCCAGATTTTTCAAGATTTTTAGCAGCCTTTCAAATTTTCAACATGAAGTGTTTAAAACAGTATTTTGCAAATATCTTGAGTTTGGCATTGTTTGGCATGTCCATTTCCACACTAATCTGATCACATGATTTTTCCGGATTTTTCCAGATTTTTGGCAGCCATTCAATTTTTCAACACGAAGCGTTTAAAACAGTATTTTGCAAATAACTTGAGTTTGGCATTGTTTGGCATGTTCATTTACAAACTAATCTGATTACATGATTTTTCTGCATATTTCGCAATTTTTTTCCAAAATTTCCCACGGTCACACAGTACTCTTGGCAAATGGTGGTATTACAAATGAGACTACAAAGACTACATTAAAAAGCGGAGTCCTATAGGAATAGTCCTATTAGAGTCCTATGTCCTATTCGAGTCCGTCGGAAGGCTTCCTATTCATCCGATACCAGTCCGATTGAAAAATGTAGTGTCAAAAAATTTGTAATGTTAATGTAATCTCATTTGTAATAAATTCCGATGTGACTCCTATAGGACTCCTAGGACTCCGATCGGACTCCGATCGGAATAGGGGGGGGACAGTAAAGACCTCGCAACTGGGTGATACGGCACGGTGAAACGATCAGAAGAAGGCCGATGCGGAAGTGCGTTCGGCCAAAGGGGCTTCGGAGGTCAGTCCTGGGGGTGCCTTGGAGGCAGAGAGGGTGCCGAATGCGAAGGTGAACGAGTGGAAGGTGTCCGAAGCACCGAGGAACGAAGGGAACGAAAGGAATCGAACTCGGAGCAGTAATGGGGTGATAATTCGCTAACTACAACTACGTACACAATGGTATATATACTACGGAGGCACGAGGTGACCATGTGATGAATCCTGCACCGAGTCCGAGGCCTGTGCATGCGTCCGAACTCAAACGATCATCCTCCGGGGTCGAGTATAGGCTTGGAGTGCTTCGGGGAGCTTCGGAAGGTTTCGGAGATCGGTTCCAACGTAGCCGGAATCGGCTCGTTACAACGGCCAACGCGCGCTCAAGTTATTCAAAGTCCGAAAAGATGTCACAGAAAGTAACGCAACCACGACGTTGTTGACGCATGTTATTTGCCAGTCCCTCCAGAGCAATACGCTTACATAACATCGTCAAGCTAGCTCCGAGGGACTGGGTAGGAGTCTGCAATAGAGGCTAATTTACACAAATGCCACTCGATGTGTGAGCCCCAAGCCAGAAATCAACTGACCCCCCCCCTCGCGGTTGTTTTGCGCCAGACGTTATAGAGCGAGTTGTCGTGCGCAACAATCCAAATTAAAACTCAGCCCGGCTCACTCCGAATGCTCACACATGGGACTCATAGCACATCAACTCGCTCATTACGTCTGGGAACGAGACTAAGGAATAGTAGCCAGTAAGTTTAGACTATTAGCGCGGATTGCCACGCTGAACCAAACATCCCGGCGAACACAGCGGCACTGCTGCTCAGTGCGTTCAGACACTCGTCAGCTAAAACCAATCATTCAGCTAAACCGGCTGTGGTACTATGAGTACTTAGGGATTAGGTTACTCTCAGGTCCGGGCCCAGTCGTACTTGGTGAACTTCTCCATTCGGCAAGTGACGTGGGAGTGTCTGGGCCATCTTCAGGCCAGCTCTTTCTCGAAGTCGCTATTTGGCATGGCGTTATGCGTGGACATTGGAACGACGGTTGACGGCCACCGTGCTTACGACCAGATATTAATAAACCTTGCTCTGAGTGCGTCCTGCTGACCAACCACAACCTGACTCCTCTAGTCCTCGCTTTGATCGTCAGCGCGCTAGTCTTTTCCATCTACATGTGGTTCTATCTCTCCCCGCTCTTCTGCGAGCGATCATCGTACCCTTCGCATTACCGCAGATGCTGTCTCATCCCTTCGGCCGCAAAACACATTCCAGTTCGCGGTAAACCAGTTCTGCCTACAATTCGCGACAAGGAACTTCTCTCTATGCAAAGGTACTTTCGTTCTCCTCGCGATCTTTGTGATTAACCGCAGTGAGTGAGTAGTTTGAATCGGATTGTAACATCAACGGCGTTTGCGACGACGGGTCGAAAGTGGTTTCCATGAAGAGATCAACCAACGTCCTCCGGGCTCTATCTGTGCATATCTGCGCGAATAATGGCAGGAACATTGGCGGTTCTGCGAACCGTTTCGGTCCTGGGTCAAGTTAGACTCGCCGTCGAGCAACTGTAAAGGGTAAGTCATTTAAGCTTGAACTTGGCGGTGCACAACCCAAATATGTCAAGAACCATCTATCCCAGGTTGCAGTGGCTATTTTCCACATACAGCCTTCTTACAGGTACTCCCTCCGTCGCCAGGGAGACCACAACAAAGAATTCAACAAAGATTCATCGACTGACGAGTGCGTGCATCGAATAAATCATCAGTATATCCCGTGTGCTCCCATGTCTGGTACGCTACTTCTACGCTACTGTGTTGAATATACGGAGGAAGGCCCAGTCATCCCATGTACTCCGCCGGCATGCCTTCGTATCTACCTTGTCTTCAGCTTTCAGTAAAGTTCCCTCGGCCCGGGACAGTCATATAACTCATGAGCGAAGGGCCGAGGTTGGTGACATGATTAGGCATGCGATCTATTGTATATAGAAATTGAAAATTGATGAACCGATTCAAGGCGCTGAGGATCATGGTCAACAGGTTATCAAACATGCGAAAAACAGGCTACTGGATGCACAAACGACTTGATAGAGTCCAATTGCACTGACCAGGGGAAGATATCATGTTCCGAGGCCGAACGAAGTGAAGGACTCGGTCTTATACCGATTGAGCTCTCCAATCGCGTTTTTTTCCTTTTTTGGAACCTCTTAAACGCCGGTAAATCCCGATAACCCAACTCTGAGTCCCTTATTCGACTTCAAATCTTTCACCCTTTTTTTAATGTGTAAGCTTCTTCCTTAGTGTATGGGCTCTGATATCCGTACATTATTTTCAGCTCTCCATCTTGAATCTCTTGATAAAATAAGAATTTTGTTTTTTGGAGTGCAAAATGCTTAGTAATACATGGACAACCACGACGCCTAGCCCCTCAATGCATCGTGCTGCCTACCCTCTTCCGCTCGAATATCTTCTTTACGTTCCTGACGCTCGCTTTGCCCATATCCCTTTTCTCCCCTCGGCACAAGCCCTCCGTCGTAGCAAGCAGAGGCCATACAAGATCAAGGCCGTTCAAGACATCAAAGATACAGGTACATTGCATGCCTGTACAAGCGAAAAATCACAACCAAGGAAACGTAGTTGGGTGGGTCCGTTTCTCGTCTTCATCACAAAACTCGATTCTACTACTACAGTACACACTCAGTTTATGCGCGCTTGAACATCAACTTCCGCTTCTCCTCGCGAAAAGGTGTGGATCGCAACATTTACTCGCTATGCTCACATGGCTTACCACTACGCCCATTATATTCGCTTCGTCGTTCAACCTAGACAACGGAACTTCTGTGTACATGGTCTCTGCTTCTTTTATCGGTTCCGGTACGTTACAATTTGGCTCGAGATACAAATCATAGTTGATAAGCATCGTAGGAACATGCTTTGCATCCCCTTTCTACTTTTTGGTTCTGCAGCGCCCATTGCTTCCCTCGTTCTCTAATTATCGAACAGGATGCACTAGAGTTCCTTCTCAATATGACCAAAACTGTCAAGCCCCGTTGATTCGATCCTCCAGTTGCCTATGCCGCTGCATAAGCGGACAGACGTGCCAGACGGGATCGTACAGCTGCCTGTAGCCTCAGCCTCAGCCTCCAACACACGTCTCACTAACTGTCCAATTAAGTTTTAACCATATCAGGCGCATCAAGCTCCTCCAACTACCTTCCGGTCAACCTGCTCACAACCACTGAGCCCATACCCACTCCTGCTCCTCTCGAGTCTCGACTCCAAAGCGACACGAGTTCACCGCCCATACCTATTCCGTCACGCTTCACGCGTGATATTCCTAAACATTGCTATTCCCATCCCATCCATGCTATCCATAGATTCCTCTCGGTTAGCGTGATCTACATCTGGTGGCCCTCGTCTCTCGCGGTACCAGCAAGAGGAACCTTCGATCAATCAATCGAGTCATGTCCCACGGAGGGACCGCTGATGTCGTATCGATGAAGAAAAAGTCTTTGTCACGGCGCTGATTCTTATGTTTTTGTGACTGCTACTATAATACAACGCTAGACCTTTGGAATGAATTATTTGATCTATTTGGTCCGTAGTTGCATAGATATAGCTGAACGACGGCTGAACGACGGCTGTTATCCCCCAATAACTGCATAGCTTTGGGGTTATGGTTAGGGCGTAGGGTCACACTATTGAACACGCCGACGCTCATCTGCTACTAAAGAATGACTCGTTCCGAAGAAGGAAGAGTTAATAGAAATAAGAAAGCAAAATTAAGATGGAAAAGAAATAAGAAGACCAAAGAGGTGCAGAGGATTGATCTCGTCAAAAAGAATCGACAACGATCCAGTTCGCCTTTAAGCCTTTAACTGGATTACACCTGATTTTGATAAATAGATCGACCAAGGGGCCGTCGATCGAAAGAAGCTAGACACAGACGTTTCCTTCGCCGCCTCCGTTTCCGAAATGGAGCGAAAATTGCTGCAGAATATCAAACGTGTAAGTTTTCGGTTTATCATGATATTTTAAACTTGTTTGACACCGTTCTCAGTGTATCATCGTTGTTCTGCCGTACCTCTGGATTTCATAACCCGCAAGCCCAATAGTGTTGTTGAAAATACGATTCGAACAAAATATGGGAAAACGAAACACTCCATCTATCGGAAAGGCAACGTCCACGTTTCCTGCCCCTTGCACGCAAAAACAGTTCTATTCAAAAAACCTGGATTTAGCTTGGTTGCGCGTACAATGCTTTCGACACTCTCTTCTTTACGATTCGTCTTCCCCGATTTTTTGGTCAAACAATTTGGGAACATTATGTCCGATGCTCAGATGAAAGAGCTCCTCACCAAATGGCAAGCTTTTATTGATACAGGTGCGAGACCAAAGGGAAAGAAACATAAAACACGTTCAAAGACACCTGCGTTCCATTTCAGCGTATGGAGACGTTATAAGAAGTCTCCCTTCATAACGCGCGATACCAAATCCAATAACTGCGATGTTCGAGCAGCATCAGATGCCTTTTTAACGCTGTTACGCAATCACGTAGCGTCCAAAATCGCCACCTTCACGGAATACTATTCTCCCAAGGTCTGGAAAGTTCAATCAAAGTGCGTCCTCCTCTATATTCTTTCTAATTATGGAATTCATATTTTATTAAGTATCCCCGCATATCTTTCACTATTTGTGGATACATCATCTTGGTCTGCAATCGATTTTGAAGGCGCATTCACGACCGTTGCAGTTCTGGAAGGCAGTTCCGAAAAAATACACATTGATGCCAATGATCATGGTATAACGTGGATCCTGCCATTGGGAGAGTGGACTGGAGGTACATTTGTCATTCCTCAACTGGAGATGGAGATAGATGTGTATCCCGGTCAACTACTTGGCTTCAGTGCTAATATTCTCGCTCATTATTGCACACCAGTAACATCGGGTCGCAGGATAGTTATCACAATGTTTACGTGTAGGAACATCTTATTTGATTCCCTTATATTCTCTAAATTACGACGCTAACACTCAGATATATGCTAGAGTTCTCACATGTATATATATTATATCTTTTCGGTACAGAAAATTTAGCTGAACAACATTCTGACCTCTATATGATGCTACAATCGACTCCAATCGATTGCATAGATGACTCGCAACTAACGCGTAACACCTTTCAACAGCATGAGTGAATGGAAAGCCTGGTGCGTGCTTATTGACGGCCAAGAATTGTCAAGTTCATGCACAGTTCATTGGACGAAGAGAAATGAACGACGACGTGACATTCGATCGATTATGCAGAGCAACCGCTCCATTAATAGTGCTAATCTTCACCTGCTTCACTCGCCCTCTGATTCTCTGAGTTTTCATCATCAATCATCATTTGGCCCAACTTCAACCTTATGCTGGCACGTTCCTCTTCGCCGTATCCAATTCTCCTTTTTACTATGCAATTCTTTCCCGCCATTTTCAAGTTCTGATGCAGTTTAGACGCAGCGTTCGATGCAAATGCTTTCTGTAAACATATAATCGCTCTATCGGTTCCAGTTGATCATAATATATCTATTTACCTGAGAGAACAAATTGTCGAGCATCGTCATGCCTCGTAGGATAGAAACCATCTTGTAATCATTTCCGGGTAGTGATACCAACATAAACGTCATTTGCGCCTCAACGATATCACCCATTTGAAATCGAACTGGCGACATTTCCACATATCTACATCAAAAATATCAGCATTTTAATCAGCGAGGTGGTTTTTACCTACTCACTTCATTTCGCCCGTTTCAGAAATGATACGCTCATAATATTCGACTACATTGTTAATGTTATGAACATAGCCCGAGGTTTCAAGATTTGAGAGAATTCCGTATGGGTCGATATCAATCGAAAATGGTATTTGTTTCTCTGTCGGACCACAATCTTTAATTGAAGAAAAGTAACGGTTAGATGAATCAATGCTCGTGAACTCGCCATAAGCATCAATGCATCCACACGGTTTCAGCTTATCTCGTGGGACATGGCCACCAAATAGTGAATATATGTCGAGTATTCCTTTAACTGCCGCCTCGAACGTGGGTGTCCCAAGGCCCGTGAGTGATACACCTTGACGTAGGTACTTTGCCCTCTTGGCCGTTCTGTTCCGTGACATCGTTATTGGAGAGATCGTGTAGTAAATATCAAACTTACATTTCTTGGTTCCTAAAAGGAGGAAGATCATGCCGCCAGATAATACCTTGCACGCGTACAACAACTTCGACTAATTCGTCCATCGGAATATCTTGATCATTACGTGTTCCCTCTGCAAAAACAAGCTGCTTCACAGATTTCACGTGGACGACTCTATACGCCTTGGGCCAGTCAGAAGCCTAGTCAGAAAACAGCTTGATTCTTCAGTTGCGATGAAAACTTAATAACACAAAGGTACTCGCGGTGGTGCAACGTGATAACTGTACTCCCGATACTGCACTGGCGGTTCGATCTCCTGAGAGGCACTCAAGTCGATCTGCTATTAGGTTACGCTGCTTTAGATAACGGGCTTTGCGATCGACAGATGAAATGTGACATGTACCTGCGGCTTTCAGGTCGTAGTTGCCGTTCATGTAGATGATCGGTGACGCGTCAGTGAATGTCTCATATGCACCTCTGTTCGTACTTTTTCTATATAGGACCTCCTGCGGTCTTGAACTGGTGACCTTCCTTCCCAGGATTCAGGATCAACGGATCGCCAAATGGACTTTGATCCATGGGTAAATGCTACAGTCAAGCGACGCGATAGAGGATGCTGAAATAAGCATCAACCCGATGGGTGGTGCTTCCAATGGGACGCCGAATTCTCAGTATCCCGAACCTGAATGATTAACCATCAAGTGATGCGCAAATCTATTTCTGGCGTGTATGATTTCCGACATCGGGAGGAGCGGGCATTTAACCGCTAACGGAATGCTACTATATCGGGGTTCCGACGCTCAATGATTAACCATCGGATGATGCGCCTTTACTGCTGTTCTATTTCTGGCGTGTTGCCTTGCTTGTCGCCTGAACGATTTGGCTTCAGCACCTTCGTTTCCCTTATCATGTGAGGGCACTCTCAACTTTCGTTCCCCGTGCTACCCTGCACCCCTCAACCATTGTTTCAACTCTCGCCTTTGATCTCCGATATTCGTGTTTCGATGGCTCCAACAAAACGCAAACGAAGTAAGGTCAAACAAGTGAAGACTCCCCTTGTCATTCCGGAGACTGATATGTATGGCCCTTCTCTGTCCATTACATGTTGCTCACCATCTATAGCATCAGTGAACTATCTGACATCGTTGAAGACAAATCGTATGTTCCTCTTTTTCAATGCAGATTTTATTTCGTTATTTACCTTCGTCTCCAGCGTTGTTAATGCAGGCGAAGACGACAGCAACGTTCCACTTGCGCGCGTTTCTAGCGTCAAAACTGACGTCACCAAACCTGTGCAAATGTATTTCGTTCTTTAGTCTTTCTCTTGTTCCTTTCTTATCTACATATATTGTAGTACTAACACCTCTACACATGATACCGATGAGACAGATGAAGATGCGGTCGTAAATGTCAAGAAACCAAGACGTTTCAATGTGCAAAGGTACTTTTTCTTTCATTTCATTGCTTGAGGTAGACATTTACTATTGCATTCAGTGATTCGGACAGTGCCAAACCTATTCAGACAGCGCGTCCTGCGAGAGGGAAGCCACGGATAAATTCTCATTCACTTACCACACAGATTAACTCTGATGCGTAAGTTGTCGCTTTCATTGTTTCTCTTCAACTCCTTCCGCTCACCTAGTTTCACATCTCAGCGTTCCTGTTGAAGGAGGTTCTGTGATGGATGTGAAAAAATCTGATATAAGCGATCAGACAGAAGGCCATTTGTACGTTCAATTTTACGTTTACCTTCTTCAGCCAAATGATATTTCTACTCAGGTCTTCTGATACCAATAGTGTCAACTCAAACGATAGCGGCGACGATTTGGATGCGATACAAACGAAAGTTTCGACAATCGACTCCGCAAAAGAAACAGAAACAGTATATTTGGACTCTTTTCCCGAAATTACGGACTCTGGTGTTGCACGAAACAAGCAGATTCAAAATAATCCCTTGATATTAGAAGATGAAGACATTGACCCTCTCTTACGTGACGAACATAAGACGCTCCCGACACTTAGGCGAGTTTCGAATCTGACGTCTGTGATACGAAGCTCATCAACATTAAAGGAATTCATCTGTTATTCAGTTTGTTCGTTATGGCCAACCACAACCTGAGCCAGGCTCAAACGTTGCCCTGGGATATGAGAAGGTCATTCAAAAAATGGTGACGGGGTCCGAGGGTAAACGGTACGTTTATTAAAAACTTGAGCTAATGACAGGATTAAGACGTATCGTTTTAGGCAATTAACTTCAGCTGTCAATTTTACCCACTCCTTGCCTTTCCTCAATCCTTCCCGCGCCTCGCCAAATCTAGTGGTCTTCGACGCAGGGAAAATATGCTTCAAGGGTGAAAACAGTAAACTAGGAAAGAACGCAGTGTTCATTACAACTGGACTAATCGTAGAATCCCAATTGAAAGACGCGACCGATAGTACTATTAATGCTGGTCACAAGGTGAGATTTTATTCGTTTCGTAAAAATCCAATTTGACGCTGCTATTTTCTAGATCAGGCAGGTCATATTACTGCCCTTTGCCGGAGAAGTACAACGGCTTTTTGCCTATATAGGAACCGTATTTGAAACGGATGAATATGTCTGCTTACTAGACTCAGGGAGTCTGATTCTTACTACTCGTAGAGAAGGAGCGGGTGCTGATTATAACAACTATGTAAATTCTCCATCCTGTGCGTTTTTTGTTTCTAAACCGTTTCGACATTCTAAATCTTTGGTAAACAAGCATCAAGCTCCCCTGCTCGTACGCGAGTACCTGCCGGACTTCTTACATCATCGCCTGTAAAAATAGGATCATCGCGGAATCAGAACAAAGGTAAATCCACACATTTTGCACCGTCGCTCGGTTTCAAAGATCGCGGTGCGTACAATTATCTGTCAATATGATGTGCACTGAAATATCTTCCTTTGAAGTACCTGTTTACGATGCCCGTCGAAGACCTACTTTCATGTTTGATAAGGATGGATTGAAGCATGTCAGTGACTTGCCGATCTATAAAATCGACAAGACGGAGATCCCCCCCTGCAAGTATATCGCAACGGTCGGATATACAGTTGGCAGTTGGAAAACAAGAGCGAGTGCCGACGATGAGACCATCAGAAGCTGTGCGAGCTTAAATATACAGTTCGTAATCATTCTCGGCAAAGTTGATGTGAAAGACCTCGCATGATAGCATTCATCTCATTGACATGTAGAATTTCTTATAACATAAATGACGATTCTTTCCTTTGTCGTTTTGAAAATAGGAGCACTTGCATGTTGACGAGCGATCAATGACGACAAACTACTTATGTAATTTGACAACAAAAGGAATCTTCTCATTGTCACGCTTCTCTGTCCTCCTCACGTTCTGGATGCGGTTTCAGTGAACGCGTCCGTTCAAACGTCGAGAAACTAGAGGGCCCCGAACAACACAAATCATTTGTGTATGATCGGTTCAGCCTGTTTGCTTTCCACTACATTTCTGTATAAGAAACACACCATTCCCCTGCGTCTTAACCCTAACCTTCTTTATTCCTGCATCACCTCCAGGAAAATGACCTGCGACCACCTCCTGACCTCCTGCGCTCATCAACGGGTTGATTCTCCGCTAATCTTCATCGATGACCTCCTTTCAACCAATGCGCCCTCCACCCACCGTCGTTTCACCTCCCACCTCCAACGCACTCTAACGAACAATGACGAGGGCATATCCGATCAGCAAGAAGTCTTGGATGAAAAACATCGATCAAAGAAGAAGACGCATGCATCATCTTCGTGTCCAACTCCCCTCCACCATGACTCCAATCTGACACCACCACACCTGCAATCCCGCCCTGGCCCCTCAACAGGTTTCGTCCACCAGGTTTCTCTGCAGACCAACGCGGTTGATGCGGGAGTATGCCACCACAATGTTCACGCCCAGCCACAGCATCTACCGTCGTCCCTTCCTATCAACCTCTCATTCAAGCCCCTAGCTCAGTATCACGCTCACGCTCACCCGCCGGTAGCCCTCACGTTCAGTCCAGCAGGTCATCAACATCACACTTCTCCTCTCTGATATCCGCCGCAAGCGCGAACGCATCAATGCCACCAGTGCTTACTTAGTCTCGTCGTTCTTCGCCATCCTGCACATTTGGCCAGTTCCGTTATTCGACACCGACACCGTCTCCCACTCCCACTTTTGTCCAGCAGCACAGGTCTCTCAGGTTTGTCAACGCCATGTGTCTCTGAATCTAAAACTTTGATTTCTGACTTCTTGACACATCTAGCTCCCATTTATCACTAGTTTCAATCATCAAGTCCTCTTCTCTACACGCTAATCCAGCAAGACCTGGAAAGTCAGGATGAGGAAGATCAAGGTCAACGAAGAACCGTTGATGGGGGTTTTACTTCAGTCGTAAGTAAAATCATGGTTTCACTTGAGGGTTTAACGCTGTCGATTAACCATGAATATTAGATCTCATCACAAGGCGTTGTACAAATACTCGAAGGAGCTGAATCGAGGCAGAAGAAGAAGCGTCGTTTCCTCAAGGAAAACGATGTCATGTCTGACACAACGTATGTAATGTTTCAGATGGCACAACATAAAGCTCACAGAAGCTGCAGAGATCGTTCTACTCCACGTCAGCCCCTTACAGCCTTGAGTGCAAATAGTGTTCGAGGAACACTGTCATCACCCCACCCGCCACTTGGGCCCATCACGATGATCTTTTTTACTTCGATGACATGGCTGTTGATCGTCCCAGTCGACATCAGCACATCGTATTCCCAGATCACCTCCACGGTTGTCCAGTGAGGCACGTTCTCCTGGTCGTGCCCGTCAAAGCCCACCTGCACGTTCACTCAGTGAGGCACGTAGTTGCCGTTCCCATCCATCACCCCATCGCAGCCCGGGTAGTACACGTGAACGCTCGACGAGTAGCGAGGTGCATTCCCGCGACAGTGCCCGCCAACTTGCCCGTCAACAAGCCCATCGCAGCCCAAGTGCACTTGCACGCTCGTCGAGCCAGGCGCCTTCTCACGGTCATCATCGTCGTCAATCAGTCCATTGAAACCCAATCCCGAGTGGGCCTGCACGCTCGTTCAGGCAGATGCATGGCCACAGCTCGCCATGCTGTTGATGCTCCTACTCATGGTCATGTCCATCAATCAGCCCCTCGCAGCTCGAGTGCTGCATCTCGTACAAGGTCTTCTGATGAACGTGGACCATCACGTTCCGGCAAGCATAAGCTTCCCCAAGCCCTTTTCGTGACGGGAAGAAGACAGGCATGAATCCTAAAGCTGCCAACTATGAGTAAGGTGTCTCCTCAACGCTATGGATCCCTGTAGTACAATTCAATGGAGTGCATCATGTACATTACATTCTTCTATTTAATCCTTTATCTCCATCTGCGCCGTAAACGTGTCGGTTTTGGCGTACTTCGTTAGTCTTATACACCACAATATGTTGTGCCCGTCAAGATTAGACAAAGCCTGATTGTCTCCTTTAAGATTTATCTTCCAGCACCGACTGTCTCCGAGCCAACGTGTCCTCATTTTCAGTTCATCCGCCGCGCATTGAAAGTTTTCCGTGCGTATAGCGTGTACCGCATGCCATCCCCGTTTCTTGTATTTTTCAAGTGCTGTCAACGCCTTCTTGTTGATTGGTCCGCAAACCATTGTTTCACGCTGGATAAAGGTGCTGACGGGATATAAAGAGTATGCACGCGCGTGCGTAATAACATTCATAACACATGCTTCATATTTCTCAGTTTAAGAACAAGAACACAGTTAAGGACGCTGCTCACTAGAATGAAAATCCAATATTGCACGAAGTGGAGACGATTTTGTCGCCATCAATTGTACAACCTTTCCTGTACTTCGGTGTTTGAAGCTCTCCAACGCCTCTATTTGTTGAAAGCTGGGATACTCATAGATGTTTTCGAGAACATCTAACGCTTGATTTCCAATCTTTGGAACGAAGCGATAGCCGAATGCAATCAGCTGAGTTTTCCAGACCTCGAGATGCTTTGCTTCAAAATAGAGGTCCAAATCGGCATATTGATAATATGTCCTGTCAAAAAACTGCAATGCTGTGGAACCGCTAATAATCGCGTTCGTTCCTTTCATAGTTTTGACAAATTCTTGTACATCGTTCTCCACTGACAAGAATGGCATAAGGACTCTTGTCAGGTTGAAAACTGACCGGCTGTATTCCTCCTTCAGATCTCTCAGTCTCTTCGAGGTACACTCTAGGACCATGATGTCTTCCATCGGCAACAGATCAAATATTTTGAACCACAATTCAACGGTCAAAGACCTTCATTTCCTTGCGTCAAGGTAATAAGACAGCAAATGAAAAGTGTTACACACATATCGAATGCCAACATCAATAAGGGTTTTGTTAAGTGAACAATACGCGGAGAGATATGAGGACCAGCGGTAAACGGGTGACATCTGTAATCATCATTCACTTTACTTATGGTTGTTCGCATCCAATAGGATAATGTCGATCATCCGTCTTCCGAATGGTTTAGACATCTCCCACACAGCTATAATCTGGAGCCACCTCCAACTGGCGTCTCTGTGAGTGTTTTATCTCAATAAATGAATGATACATTCATTGATCATGTATATGATGTATGCGTTGTATCTCCATCTTCCACTAACTAACTACAACGTCGACACGGCGGACTGCGATAAAGTCGTGCCATAAGTTAATCTTCACGTCAAAAATTTAGTCAGTAAGACTCTGGATGTATAGTAACGATCTCACGATAGTACGATACGTTCTGCCAATAAACGGTCTGTTGCGGTTATAGAAACAAGGCTTCGTTCATCTGTTTTGGTAGTCTTCAAAATGACCATGTTGCCAAACCATAAAGAATGACCACGCGATAAATTCGAGATGCAAGCGTTGACAACTTGACCAGTCTGAACATAGTCTTTCGGCTTATGATGACGAAAAAAAACGATAGAACATACCAAAGACAAGAAGAAAAAGATATATTGATATTTCAACGGCAGAGGAGATCCAAGTGGAAATTCGTTCACGATTTTCACTCGAGGTGTAGAGCCTTCGAAATACATATCCAACTTCATATTTTGCAAAGTAGGTTGTAACGATGGGTGAATTAGAGGAACATTGATTAGAATAGGTAGCTTCGACGAGTCAGGAAAAAGCAAGGCCTTGAAAGTGGTATCGGATTCCTACGCATAATAAGATTAATAACGTCGTTGGTGGAAGATATGGTACGTACAGAAGCAATCTCTCTACTTAGTTTAAGAATTTCTGACCGACGCATACGAGTGCAGAGATAGAACTTTAAGTTGACTGAGTGAAGGTGACCTAGGGAGCGAAACGGTAAAAGAGGACAGCGTCGAAGGACGTGGGTCCTCATCGTTGCCGGACAGACCATTGAGCTAAACTGTTATCCATACATGCGGCATGACGCAGTGAAATCGACGGATGCCCGTACTCACCTCCCACAACTGGATTATCCTGTATCCATCGTAACAATTTGTCTCGGATGCGCGTATTATGAGGACGGAGCACTCGGTATTGATTTAACATGGAGCGGATTTCCGTCAAAGTTCGATCACTGCCTAAAATTAACGCCACTGAACGTCGCGTTCCATATGTGAGTCTGGTAACTCACTTTGCGTTGACATCCTTCTGGTAATCTTTGTTTGCCCGGATTGCTTCAATGAGGACAGAGAACTAGTACGTCAGGCTGACAGGATTCTGTGACTGTCAGTCAATTTATATGATGTTCACGTTAAGAACTCAACATAGACGATAACTTTAAGCGGCCGAATCTGTTCATCTTGTGAAAGGTTGGGACCGCCGATATATTTAGGCGCAGGTCCGTACGGCGTAGACAATCATCGACATCAAAAGGAGTCAGGAGATCATTCCTGCAATCAAGACGACATCTCCTTGAATTGAGGGAAGAGGATTCCACGTCGGTGATTGGTTGCTTCGGCGATGATGACTTGAGAGTTGAAACGTTGACATCTTGTACATCACGAGGGCCTAAATTTACATAAATGACGTCGGCTCTGGACCGTAGACGTCGCAACTATAATCTTCAAAAGGCTTCTCTCACATGTGAGATTGATGCGGTGAACAAGACCACATCTTATTGAACTGTGTGGTGAACGCTGCACATCTGTAATCGGCTGAGTATGGGTTGGCTATGATTAATCTGCACCGAGCGGCTAAATTTAGGTAAATGACTGAAATGAGGTGACTCACCCAATCCGATATAGCGCGCTTGCACGTGCCACGTAATCCGTTTTATAACTGAGATCCTCTGAAGGGTGCATCGTCACTACAGCACAGGGAAGTTAAACATGTCGCGCCAAAAGGTGTTGAGGAGTTTGTATGTGATCAACGATGCTCGACTGATTTCGGTTTCTATTTAGCTCGTTCTCGTATCGAATATCCAACACATCTATGGCCTATGTGTTGAAATCGGAATAGATTTTGATTGTCTTGTCGTCAATGGTGCGATCCAATACGTTGTCCAAGATTGAGCTTACTCGAACTTTGGAAAAGCGCTGTTACTTTTCAAAAATCTCATTTATCCAAGACTTGTACCGTCTTTAACGAGTTGCGAAATACTTTTCGTGAGTGATGAATTGTGCTTGTCAGCGTTTATGTCTATACAGAGGTCTATAAAGATCTTATGGCATAAGACCAATACGCTGTTAGAAACAGTTTCTTGGCAGCAATGGAATACCGCTCGAATCGGCTATCATCAAAGGTGAGTCTACTAGTGCTATGTGATAACGAAGCATTGATGTTCTTACGTTAAATACTAGCTGGTCCTATGCTCGCGTGCCTTGTGGTCATATACATGAGTGACTCTCAGGCTTTGCAAACAGCAGTTCTTCACGTACATGGTAAGATACCTTACTTTCAATATCACCCTCCTCTTACGACAAACTTTATGAACACATAGATTTGATCTGCACGTCAATGTCTGACTTGTTCAACTGCGTTTGTCATGCTTATTCTATATCTACATCCTTAACTGTAAGTTCAATTTAAGATTCCATGATGTGTTTTAACACCCCCATGTAGTTATGTCTGAAAGAGCTATTGTATGGTTCTTGTAATTGGTTTCAACGTAGAATAGCATATATTCTTAGCTTAGTTGCCCAAGGCAGGGGTATGACTGCTTCGCTCGTTTTAATACGAGTATGGTTACATATTGTCTCAGATGAGATTCCATTTGCTTCGTTTATCACATTGGTGACCATTGTTATGTGGTTGAATGTAAGGCATTACATTAGGTATATTCTATTGTCAGTACCCAAAAGGTCTGAACATATTGGTGGCTACAAAACGTCTCCTATTTCCTATGATACTTTGATGCCATATCTGCCTAAAGCAATACAACAAAACTTAGCAAACACTGGGTCCACTTTCCAATATATTGAACACACCAAAGAGCCAAAAGATCAATATATTGATTCAAGGTATGTGCAGACAGCTGTACCTCTGAGTGTGCTTGTAAAGGTCATGCCGGTGTCAGCTTGTCGACAATTGGCACAGTCTCATGGCATAAATGTAGGCTCTCGAGCAACTTCTGCCATGATTCACAACATTTTCTTATTACATTCCTGTCCTGATTGTCCCAGGTTTGTTACAATATTCGCTGTGAATAATCCAAAAAAAAAGATTATTGGTGAAGGTGAAAAACAAAAAATATATGTTGACAAGTTTAAACTAGAGAATGCAGGAGTAAAATTTGATAAGAAGAAAAAGGTAAATAACAATGCTGATTATAAATCATCAAGTGAATCTACTGCTGTAGAAGAAACATTGGCTTCAACATTTCCACCTCCACCTATAACAAAACAACTTGCCCATACAGTTATTACTGGTGCATGCCAAAAAATGACCAAAAATAACATTGAAGAATCAGGATGTGCTGTATGTGGGCAGCTAACAAGTGTTAAATATCTTTCAAGTTTAAAAAATGTCAAGAACCTTCTTCATGTCTTGAATGCTCCTGGAGTTACAAGACAAGAGAGACAAAATGTCCATGAAAAATTAAAAGAACATACTGTGGTTATTGATCATTCTTGTAAATATGTATGTAATACCTGTCGAGCTGCTCTGCGACAAACAAAAGTCCCTAAATATGCACTTGCTAGAGGGCTTTGGATTGGTGAAATACCAGATGAATTGTCTTCATTGAGATTAGTTGAGCAAATGCTAGTAGCCAAGGTGCGTCATTCCTGTTGCTCCATAAAAATTGCATCAGGAATGCGAAAAATGAAAGCAAATGCTATTGCTTTCCCTTCTCCTCTACCAAAAATATATGATATGCTACCCCCTCCCAAAGATGACATAGAAGAGGTTTTGGCTATTATGTTCACAGGACCTTGTAAACCATCTGCTGCTGATTTCAAGAGAACACCATTTCTGGTCCGTCGAAATCATGTAAAGAGAGCACTGAACTGGCTTATTCTAAATCATGCTGATTATGCAGATGTGTGTTTATCTGAATCAAACCTTGAAAGCTATCCTGAAGATATGCCTCCAGTTAGTGTAGAATTCAAACAATTGTTCACCAATAAAACTGCTGAGGGTACAAGTGTGCATGATGTAGAGGAAGAAGATGGTACAGAGGAAGGTATGTGCTCATTTACAGTGCATGGATTAACAGGAGAGCAACTTAAAATTATGTCATTAACTGAAGCTAAAGCTAAGGCAATGCATCATTTAAACAATCAAGGCAAGATTCTTGCTGTAGGACATGGCGCTCAAGCTGAAAGCATCTGGAAGAATCCCCATTTATATCCTCAAATGTTTCCTTGGCTTTTTCCTTATGGATTAGGTGGTATAGGAAGTGTACCAAGATTATCAGATGCTGAACACAAAAGACGTCTGCTTATGTATCATGATAAAAGATTTCAAACAGATCCTAATTTCCCTTTTGTGGCATTTAGTCATGAGCAAGTTAAAGCAGCAACAACTAATGGATTTCTGCTGGCTGAAAAGCGCATTTTTGATGACATATCAGGGAGACTTCTAAGTATTGATCCTGATGCACTGAACTCAATCATTCATCGCTTGTCAAAGGATGACTTTGTTGAGCCAAATACTGAAGCAGAAAAAAAGTGTTTTCAACTGATTAGAGATTTAGATCATGTTTCTGGTAAAGTTAAAGGATCTAATACAAGCAAGAAGTGGATGAGAAATGAGATTTGGTCTTTGGTTGCACACTGTGGAGCACCCTTTTGGTATATCACATTATCTCCCGCAGATGTAAAACATCCTGTTTGCATTTACTATGCTGGAAATGAGGAATTGTTTGAACCAATTAGCCTCCCTTATGATGAACGTTTAAGGCGCATTTGCAGAAATCCTGTGGCATGTGCAAGGTTTTTTCACTTTTTGGTGTGCACATTTATTTCTGATGTTCTGGGAGTGGGTTCTACACATTTGGGCTTGTATGGTCATACAAAAGCATTCTATGGTACTGTTGAACAGCAAGGCAGATTGGCTCTTCATTTACATATGATGCTCTGGATTAAAGGAAACTTGACACCACAGGAAATGCGTGACCTCATTCTAGATCCAAACTCTGACTTCCAACAAAAAATCATTGCATGGATTGAAAGTTGTCAGATTGGAGAATTTTTGACAGGGACAAAAGATGAAATCTTAGAAAGAGTGGAGAACATCAGTAAATCAGATGACTATAAAGACCCTACTGAAACATTGCCTGATCCCCCTCCTCCAATATGCCCCTCTGAATGTAATGCCTGTCAGAAATGCTATGATATTGAATCTTGGTGGAAAAAATTTGAACTTGTAGTGGATGAAATTGTCAGCAAGTCAAACATTCACAACTGTGATAGAGGATTAAACAAGGATGGTTCAATTAACAAAAGGGTGGCATATGTGGGGTGTAGAGACAACAAATATGGAACATGCAAAGCACGTTTTCCAAGGCCCACTTTTGAAGTGACTCAAATTGATCCAGAATCTGGGGCTCTGAACCTAAAAAAAGGTGAACCTTGGATGAACTTCATTACTACTTATTTGACATATATTTTCAGATGCAACACAGATGTAACAAGCATGTGGTCAGGTACTGCATTAAAGGCAGTTATTGTCTATATTTCTGACTATATTACTAAAAGCAGCTTGAAAACTCATGTAGTGTTTGAAACTATAAAAAGCATATTTGATAGAAATCAGGAAATCATTGGAAGTTCTATTTCTGAAAAGGAGAAAGCTCGACAATTGCTGACAAAAATGGTAAACTTGCTGTCCACCAAATCAGAAATGGGAGGACCAATGGTATGCATGTACCTGCTTGGCAATCCAGATCACTATACCTCACATAAATTTGTCCCTTTCTACTGGAAAACATTTGTTAATGAGGTGCATAGTGTGTGGGACTCTGAAGTGGCATCTACATTAAATAGTAAAGTTGCAATTTTAAAAGTCAAAAAGAGAATCGTTGGTTTCTCACCCATTTATGACTACATTTACAGGCCAGATGTATTAGAAAACATGTGTTTGTATGACTGGGTTAGAAGATGTGAACGAAAGCGTGTGTCTTCCTGTGCTTCAAAGAATAAGACAAGTCAGATAAATGATGCTTTTACTGAAGAAGATTGTGAAGATAGTGATCACTGTCAATCTGAGCCTGAAATAATTGATGAAGATGTCGAATATGAAAATAGTGAATATGAAAGTGATGAAAAGTCTAAGAAACTGCAAAATAATACATTCTATTTCAAGAAGTTGCATCCCTTGTTTGAAACACATGTAACTCATGTTAACCCTGACAAAGAGAATATGGTGGTAAATTTTATAGGAGGCACATTACCAAGATGTGACCAGGGTAACAGAGAATACTATTGCATGACAATGCTGACTTTATTCAAACCATGGCGAACAGGAAAATCATTAAAAGACACCGATAGTTCTTGGGATGATACCTTTATAAATCACAAGTTTACAATAAGACAGTGTCAATTGATGAAAAACTTTAATATTAAGTATGAGTGCCTTGATGCTCGAGATGACTATCGTGCTCAAATGAAAGCAGGGAAGGGAACAGCATTGTTCATGTTTGGTGAAAATATAGAAACTAATGAAGAAGAAATAACACTAGACTGTTATGCCGATGAGATTCAATTAAATGATGGCATTGACACCAATCAAAACATACTAGGATCCAAGGAATTAAAGCTCCAAAAAGAAATGGCAGATATCAGGGCAGTGATGCGTCAAACAGGTTGGACAAATGAAATTTCTTCTCAGATTGATTCCAATACAATACAGCCAATCAATTCAGCAAACTTGAAAGCATCTGATTGGAAGGCAATTGTACAACTGGAAAAGCAAAGAGTGATTCAAGAGAGAAACAAACACTATCAATCTGGTGCAGCAGAAGAAGGTGTCTCAAATGGTAAACCTAATGTTGTCAAAATCATTGACAAGTCATATATGGAAAGAAAACATTACAATACCATTCATGAAGAAGCTATCAACTCTTTATGTACAGAGTTTAAGCTAAATCAAGAGCAGGAGCGTGCATTTAAAATAATTGCACATCATGTTGTAATGGAGAACTCAGGTCAACTGAAGATGTACATTGGGGGAATTGGAGGTACAGGAAAAACTCAAGTGATCAAAGCAGTTACATCTTTCTTTCTTGCAAGAAATGAAGCCCATCGGTTAATTGCAGTTGCTCCAACTGGCTCAGCAGCTGCACTGTTGTCAGGATCAACTTATCACTCAGTTTTGGGAATACATGATCTGAGTGAAAATGCATCTGAAAAGATGTTATCTCAGGTCCGCACGCGGTTAGAAGGTGTTGATTATGTATTTTTGGATGAGTTATCAATGCTTTCATGCCATGAGTTATACAGGATCAGCACTCAGCTTGCAAGGGTAATGAATCGTCTAGATATGCCTTTTGGAGGTATAAATTTAATATTTACTGGTGACTTTGGACAACTGCCACCACCAATAGGTGGAGAAAATGTGTCACTATATAGTCGTAGCATAGGACAATTTGGAACATCCCTGAGATCACAAGAAGAAGCAATTGGAAGAGCTGTTTGGCACCAAGTAACAACTGTTGTCATTCTGAGGCAAAATATGAGACAACAACAAAATACAGAAGATGATGATAAGTATCGAACAGCATTGGAAAATATGAGACACAAGGATTGCACACCTGATGACATACAGTTCCTAAGATCAAGGATTACATCTCAGGTGCCATGGAAAACCCTCAATCTGTGATGAAAAGTTCAGAAATGTATCAATAATCACTGCAAGGAACATACAGAAAGATGAGATCAACAGGTTAGGATGTATAAAGTTTGCACAAGAAACTAATCAAACACTAACTATGTTCTATTCAGAAGACTCAGTAAGGGTCACAACTGATGAAAATACTCCAAGAAGAAAGAGAAATACTAAGAAATTGGCTGCTATCTCTAATGACATGCAACATATTATATGGAATCTTCCACATTCATCTGCTGATAAGCATGTACCAGGTAAATTAGCACTCTGTATAGGGCTGCCTGTCATCATTAAGTGCAATGCAGCAACTGAACTATGCATCACAAATGGCCAAGAGGCTATTGTTGTTGGTTGGCAATCAAGAACAGGGACTAAGGGGCAGTTAATTCTGGAGACACTATTTGTAAAGCTATTGAACCCTCCAAGAGACATCACATTAAGTAGTTTACCTCTAAATGTAGTTCCACTGACTCGTACTACAAATGCAATAACTTGCAAACTGCCTGATGATAGCAAAATCTGCTTGTCCAGATCTCAAGTAGAAGTTCTTCCAAACTTTGCCATGACCGACTTTGCATCACAAGGAAAAACTCGCCCATATAATGTTGTTGATCTGTCAAACTGTAGATCACATCAGCTTATTATACAGCACTTTCAAGGAGTGCAACTGCTGAAGGCACAATCATCCTGCAAAGCTTTGACACAAAAAAGATAACAGGCAGAGCTTCTAGAGCTTTGAGGCAAGAGTTCAGAGACTTGGAGTTGCTAGATGAAATAACAAAGCTGGAACATGAGAGCAAGCTGCCAAGTAATGTATGTGGATATAGAAGGAATACTTTAATACATAGTTACAGAAAGCATAAAGGGATGTCTTATGTGCCTTCAGCTGTACATCGAGCAATTAGATGGAGCAAATCTGACCCTATGCTTGACCCAATAGAAGGTGATGTAGAATGGAGGATACTGAAGAAATCAAATAAAAGTGGTGCCAATCTTGGTTCTGTTGCTGACAGTAGCACCAATGTCATAAACTCTTTTATTCCTGCGAAAGGAAGTATCCCTTTAAAATCAAAAAAGAGAAATCTAAAAGAGTGTAACAGTCCCTTACATTCTAAAAAATCAAACCAAAAAGACAGTAACAATATTTTTGAGAAGAAGATTAAGAAAAAAGCAAAGATAACAACTCCAGACACAGAGACAGGTAAAGTGATATCTGTTTCATCACTAACACCTTCTGGATTTTATTGGACTGAAAACAGCTGTGCATATGATTCAGCTTTGACCATATTACATGCTATTTGGAGGAGTGACTGTATGAAATGGGATGATACATTTAGAAACATGAATGAGAGAATAATGGGTCCTCTTTTAAACAACTTCACAGCATCCAATATTGGACTGATATCATTGAATGCAAGCAGAGATAATTTACGTTTCAGATTAGAACAGTTATCTCCAATAAACTTTGCATGGGGACGCTACACTAGTATCACTAGGCTTTTGGAAATCCTACTTGAGACTCCAATAGATACTCTTCAAAGATCTATACATTGCTACAATGAACA